>OY979695.1:91586168-92049168 GCA_963855945.1 Thereva nobilitata
TCTGTATTTACTATGAAGTGACTGTAGTTCAACAGTTGCCTGCGATTGAGCTACTCCCGTTGGGACATCGAGTAATCCTGTGATGTTTATGGTTATTTCACTACTCGCTATGTGCAGTCTCTGTATAACAGACTCCTTTATGATGGAAGCTTGTGAACCTGGGTCGACCAATGCCCTTACGATCATGCTATGTCCATCTTTGCCAACCAATTTCACCAAGGCAGTTGCCAGCAACACTTCATTTCCTATCGAAACATTGCCGACATATATGTGGTCAGAAGAGGGTCCCGCGTCTGTGTCGCTTATTCTGTTGTCGCCCGATCCTTCGTTATTCGTATGTATCACTGGAGTTTTTGCCTTGGAAGCAATCACTTCTTCGTTATGCAACAACGTGTGGTGTCTATGCCTACACCTGTAACAAGATGTTTTACTTGGACATTGAGACGCGTTATGACCCTTAGCCAAACAGTTTGAACACAAATGTTTCTGAATTACAATATCCCTCTTTCCAGAATGATCCAGCCTTAAAAATTCCGGACAATGCCAAAGAGGATGAGAAGCTGAACACACAACGCACGAATAGGATTTTACTATTTGGAAATTGTGCTTAGAAGTTGGCTGTCTTGACGTGGACGAGAAATTCCCCAAAGCTTCCAGCGCTCGAAATTGTGCTTCTAAAAACGTCTTCAATTCCTGAAATTTAGGAAATTCACGTGTCGAGCCAACCTTTTGTTCCCAGAGCTTTTTCGTTTCAGGTGACAATCTTTCACTAACAATATAGGTGAGAATAACGTCCCACTTGGTCGTAGATACTCTTAGATTGTTCAAGGCTTGAACACATTCGTTGGTGGTGTCCATCAATTTTCGGATACTTACTGCGGTATCTTTGGTGGCGTACGGTTGCGACAAAAGAATTTTGAGTTGAGTCTTGATCAACAGGCGGGGGTTATCATATCGCTCTTGTAAAAGCTCCCAAGCTGCCTTGTAGTTGGCATCTGTGATTGTGAATTGTCGAAGAAGCTGTTCCGCTTCACCTTGTAAGCTAGATTTCAAATAATGTAATTTTTGTACTGGCAACAAGGACTCGTTATTATGAATAAGGGTTAAATATAAATCAAAAAATTCCTTCCACGATTTGTAGTCACCATCAAATTTCGGTAGGTTAATTCTGGGCAACTTCACTTCCTGCGCAACTGATTTTCTTCCACTGTTCATGGTAGAGTTGAACGTTTCGTCGGATTCTTGAATGGAGTCCATATCGTCTTCGATTCGAGTCTTAAATTCTACCACAAATTCCTCAACCAATGAGAAATATTCCTCAGTAAAATATTTTTGAAGTTTTTGATCTAAGTCGTCTGGGACATCTAGCACAACGATTTCGCGATGAGTTTTCTTAAACGATTCCCATTGCTCCTTTAACATTGCTAGTTTGTTCAACATATACCTTGTTGTTTTTCGATCGGAACCGTCCTTTTTATAGTTCCGTAGCGCATGTTTCAAATCAGTATACGTGCCAAATTGTAATTTTATCAATTTTTTCAGCATTGCAAAAATAAAACCGTCACCAAATGAGAATGAAATGACTCACCAAAACTTGCTGATATTATTTCAGGGGGAATCCTGTGGTCCGTTGTAACTGTTGTTATTGAACGGAACTTACTACGGCACCAGAATTTATGTTCTAGATTATTGCATTAAAGTCACAAATTCCACAATAATGTAATTCAAGAAAATTCAAAATTCTAAAAAATTCAACTGTTACACACGCGCGGCTATTGCCTTAAAAAGAATTCTTCAAACTAATTTTATTCGCAAATTTTAAATAACCTTTTCACCACTATTGAAATCGTTACACACGCGTGTCGAGCGCCTTATAAATCAATTTTTTCAAAAACGTTTTTTTTTGTTTAGGATATATGTATGCATTTACATATATCCGGCTCGAAGGACCAGAATTTATGTTCGGTAAAAAAAAGCGAAATGAATAAAAAAGCACAAAATAATCGTTATAAAAGTTTATTGTCTATAGACTCAAATTTATACTCGAAAAAAAACAAACTGATAATTAGCCGAAAAAAAAGATTACTTGCAAAAAATTACAAATTGAAAATGGATGCGTCTTGATCCGCCGAAAATTATTCGTAGAGTATAAAGACAAAAATCCTGCTTCACATTCCACTGATGAAAAACTGTTAATCCTTAATTTTCTCACTTTTTCATATTTCTCTTATTTCTCACGACCGAGAAATAAGGCAACATATCGCGAATTGAGTGCCACCTGTTGCGCATTAGTAATACTAGTAAATCGAATTAGCACCACGAAAAACTTTTCGAATTTGACATTTCTATATTGTTATTGTTTATTCACGTGGAGTGTGCAGCAGGATTACAACTAGAATATTGTTATAAAGCAATAATAATAATTGGTAATGCTGATTAGGATGCATCTAAATCTGCAGAATCCTCCAGGGTGTCTTCCTTCAGATAAGTATTTGTTATTTGTAGAGAATTAATACTTTGTGTGCTTCTCTCCTTTTTTAGTGCCGGTTCCGGATGGAACAACAGGTTTCCCAATGTTCACAAATATTTTTATTTTGTATATAAATTATATTTCTTAACTGGTGTGCTTTTGCGGGCTCCGGTAGTTATAGTATACAGTCCATAGTACATAGTATATAGTACACAGTACACTGTACACACTGTACATACTGTACACACTGTACACTCAGTACACTCAATACACTAATTCATACGTTGTCACTCGTAAAATTCGGAGTGTTTTTTAAAGCTAACGGTTTTTTATATGTACATTGTACATACATGACAATTAAAATTAAATATTTTTTCGCCCCGCCAACTTAAATATAATCAGTGAAACATTGACATTCTCTATATTTCGACAACATCTTCACTTATCTGTACCAAAATTATCCTATCTTTCAATCTGGAACCAACCCTAGACATTCCCAAATTTTCATTTAAATCGAGATTAGCTAGATATATTAAGATTTATAAGCCAAACAAGGCTGTTTTTGTATTTATATTGTAATATCACAATTTTTTACAATTTTTACAAATAAAATAAAAATACGAATTTTCGCTATTTTATATGGTGTACGTATGATGTATGTTGACTATCGTTTACCCCTGTATGTACCACAGATTCTACTTTTTTTGCGAGGTGCATACCTCAGCGTGCTAATTTATGCGGCGCCGCCCGGCCCTCGATCGAGACTTTGTATTGGTAATAGTTTTTTTTTAAATCGGTATGCAATTTGTGATTCTAAACAGGAACTCATTGTGAAATTAAGTACATTAGATGGTTTACATTCTTTGGCCGCTGGTACTCTTAAGCTCCTGACAGATACAGGCACAAATGCGGTGCGACCAATGACAGATAGAATAGAAGTATGTGTATTCGAATGCGAGCTAACGAAATGTGGCTTGAGCGCTACGCACACACCGCGTAAGTTGCTCTATTTTCTACTTTGCGCGTTGCCGCGGCTTAATGTAAAATAATTGTGTGTGTTTTGAGTCGGGTGTTGGTTTTGATGGGCATAGTTTGTTTGTGTTTTGAGTCGTGTGTTGGTGTTGATGGGGATAGTAAATTAGTTGAATTTCGCAGTTAATGCAAATCTTTATTTAATGAAATTAGCACAAACAAGGACAAGTCGTGTAGGATAGAAATATAATACGCAAATCATACAGCTTTTTCAATTTACTTCCTACCACGACCACTTGCCACTTTGATTTTTAGGTTGTATCAAAGTTGGAACCCGGCGCCGACACCGTACCAATATGTCAGTGAAAAGTCCGCACATACCGTGAAGCCAATGTCCGCACCGCAAATGCGCTTGTATCTGTCAGTAGCTTTAAGGGTGCTGTAAATTGTCTCTTACTTTATCTCAACGTGAAATGGAGTCATATTTGGCATTGCCTCTAGACAAGCACGGGTAGAGCACGTATTTATCGCTTCTGTGATCCCTGGAAAAAAAATTCGAGTTATATTTTCGAGTATCCTGCGGGAGTTCGTTGGCCGCATGCTATTTTGTTCAATAGACCATAGTCACAAATGACGAGTTCTTTTCTTTGGCCAGTTTAAGCTGCGCAGGTGATTATGGTTCTAATTATTGCACATTATTTTGTGTTTTAAACCCCAAGTTTTCCCCATTAGTCTCTGACACGGAAATAATGGTCTGAAGGCTATCTTAGAGCCAAATTACACGGCCTATCACTTTCCCAAACTCACTTTCCAGTCACTTCCAATAAACCGTTTTTTACACAAGGGGGCGCAAGGAAGTGTACATATGTGTTGGCCTCACTTGTAAATCCAAAGAAAGTCGGTCTCAAGCAAATTAAACTAACACAAACATAACTTTGTTCTCTGGGGCTGCGAAAATGATGAGAATTTTTGTTGCTTTATACCCAACCTCATAGACAATAGAATCGTTACACGCAAAAGAGGCAGAAAATTAAGTGCATCGTGTAATACTCAAATCATATACAAAACATGTCACGTGAGTCCAAAGTGAATGGCCGTGTAATTACACTCTTAAAAACTCTTTCAGTAAGTTCAGTTAAGTCTTTTATCTAAAGGAATATTTGTAGATTTAGCTCCCTTCTTCTGCTTAAGGACAACATAAATTCTATTTTCGGTTGGGTTTATGGTTAGTTCCTTCCACTGTTACCAATCATAAGCTTCGGAGGGGGGTCTTAGTAGAATACCTGTTACAGTCAAGTCCTCTTATTACGTTGACGAGATCATCGGCGTATTCCTGTACATCACAGCCCCAGAATAACAACCTAATGAGCAGCTCGCAATAGCCAGTGACCATAGAAGAGAATAGTACCTTTCTCTGGGGCATCCCTTCAACTTTGTCACTGTTATTGACAATTCTCCGCGTTTACTGCAACTAGTATGTTTTTCAGCATAGAGGCAATAATTTTGAGAATTGTTCTTGTTTTACTTGGAGAGGTTCATATGTAGAGGTTTCCCCTTACTTTTCAGGAGGAAGGAGGTGGGACTGATGCTTCCAAATAATTTAGGGAAAACACCTGCTTGTTTTCCAGCCATCATCGGTACATTGACCACATTGATTTGCTTTCGGTATTTATCTAGAGATAAACTGCGATGATTTACAACGAAGCTCTCCATGACAGCGCTTTAGAAAGTGATAGAATAGCCTATGTTCTAAGTTTTAATGTAAGTAGCACCTGGTTAAAATTTCATTAAGATCGGTTGCACGGTGTAGGAGTCTGTTGCGACCATACATCCTTCATACATACATACATACACACATTCATTTTTATATAATAGATAAAGAACGGAAACTTGAGTGATATGACTCCATTTTATTCTTAGGGATTAAATTTTTTTACTATAATTTTTAAGTGTACACCGAATACTATTTCAGTTAGCATCACCCCCGGTTTTGAGTACGAGTACGCGGAGCGCGCAATGACAGATAGAAGTAGTGTATTCAAATGCGCACTAACGGAATGCTGTTTTACGCTACGCAGACACCGCCCAAGTTACTTTACTTTTTACATTTTGCGCTTTGCCGCCCGCGTAGTGTTAAGAAATGTTTGTGTTTTGAGTCGTGTTTTGGTGGTGGTGGGCATATGTTTGGAGTCGTGTGTTGGTGTTGGGTGGAATAGCAAATTTGTTGAATTTTATATTTAATGAAAATCTTTATTTTTCAAAATTGGGGTAATTAAATTAGCACCTAAAACAAAGACAAGTCCTGAATGTAAATCATTCAGGTTTTTCAATTTTTTTCTTATCACGTCCGCTTATCACTTTGATTTTTAGGTTGTGTTCAAAGTCCGAACGCGCCGCCGACACCGCAACATCATGTCAGTGAAAAGTTGCCACATACCGCGAAGCCAATGTCCGCACCGCGTTTGCGCCTGTTTCTGTCAGTAGCTTTATGGTAGCAATATATTCAATGCCCTGCTGCGGTAGAGCAGTGAAGATCCATCGCCTCCAAGTGTTTTAAGGGGTTTAAAAGTATTTATAGCCCGCTTAACTCAATAGGAGAAAATCGCTTTCCTCCCAGTTGGGAAAAGAAGAACCCATTCCAGAAGAATTGATTCAGAATGCATTCCGAAGGAACCAATTGATTCCTTTTCTGATTCTGGAGAATGCAGAAGGGAATCGAATGTATTCCCAGTTCGTTGCTAGCGTAAAAAAATTTCCAATCAATTCTAAGAAATCAATTCCGAACCGATTCTAGATAATGCAGAGAGGAATGAATTGGTTCCGTCCTATGACATCCCAATGCAAAAAGAACCGGTTCTCTACATGTCTTTCAATCTAAAGTGGAATCACTTCCAATGTACTGGAATCAATTCTGAATCCATTCTGAATGCATTCTGTTCCCAACTGGGCTGCTTCGTAAAAGAGCTTTTAAAGTGATGTGCTGAGATTCTACTTTACTACTACCGTTGTTGTAGGAAGCAGCAAAGCACTTGTATTTTTTCCTAATGGGAATTATGTTATGAGTGCAAACTTTACCGGAGAGGTTCTTTCTTCTGCTTTTGGAACGTGGGTCCGTTGCTGCGCTCCATTCTGTCAGCTAAACCTTATCGGTTAGCACCGTGTAACCAAGAATGCACCTGTCTAACAAAAATTGGAGTATATCATAATGCTCCTTGGTGTAGTTTCTTTCGTTTTCAAGTATAACAGCGCCGTTTAGGTGATCTTTCGCTACAGGTTTTTGTAGACGATATGTTGTGAAAACGTTTCTATGCTTCGTTCGTATAGGCTATTGATGACGTCATATAGAAAAGAACTAAGACGTTCATGGATTTTTATTGCAGGAATCGGTCAATGGGTCATTTAAGAAGAAAAAACCGCGGAGTGCTATTAAATTAGGGGGTGGAAAGTGGAGATAAGGGTGGACCTTTTTCAGTATTTTCAATATATCTCGCAAACGAAGAAAAATATACTTTATATGAAACTTTTTGTAGAGAATTGAATTTCCCATCGAAAATTTTGAAACATTTTTTAGGCCAAAAATGTTGAAATAAAAACAAAAAATACCGATTCTTCCAATTAAAACCCGTGAACGTCTTAGTTCTTTATTGCCCTGTTTTTTAGGACATAATCAATAACTTAGTAGGAGCAGTGCTAAAACGGATGCAACAAAATAAGAAAGTGGTATTTACATACGCCTGTAATGTATTGTCACTAACAGAAGAAGAAGCTTTAAGTAAATTTTAAAAAATACACTTTTTTTCGTAAACACCGTGTAGCTTAGTGGATAGTGGGATTGGGAACAATTTTTTTCTCCAAACACATCCAAGAATCACCCCTGAAAATATTAGCCATGTAGTCCAACAAAGAAAGGATTTATTGAACGTCTGATGGCCTATACAAGTCGGGAATGAGTGCATATGTATGCAATTTTTCAAAACTCGCTCATTCCACTATGTGTACTGCTCCAAAACTATCTCTCTCCCTACATGAATAATTCTTTTCAGAACTTCTTCAATCCATAAGCAAGATTACTGTTATTTGTTGTGTGGTTTCAATTATGATTTCAACAATTACTAACACTGTAAGCATTACTAATAGGGTTGTAGCTTGCATTAACTCATTGTCGAAGCTAATTACAAATTTGGACACCGAACAAATAAGTAGTGTTTTGAATAAGAGTTACAGCGTGTTCAGCATTCTTTTTGTGATATTCACGAAACAATGGAAACTGATATACAGGTAGTCCCCGTATAACCCGGTACTTCTATAGCACAGACCCACTCTAAATTTTTCTTTAAAACTTGTACTATCTCGTACAAGTAACAAAAAGTCTATTTAAAGGTTTTCCAGTGCTTAGAATGACCCCCAAAAACATATTAATAATGAAAAAACACACGTTCGATTGTAAAAACTAGCTTTTTGAGTCTATTTTTTTAAGCTATAGAACGGTACTCTAGAAGAATCCTCAGACCAAGAGGAGCGTTTTTAGAAGAACGCCTTTTTTACAAAAAGCGAAACTTCCATGAAAGTGTTCAATATTTCGCAACAAAAATAAAACCGTTTTTTCAGCTAGTAAGGAGCAATATTTTTGCCATACAACAAATATCTAAGTTGCGTTAAACAAAAGTTATAAACAAATTAAAAAAACGTGAATTTTAACAGTTTTTTGCATTTATCTCTATGTTTTGTGCTCTAACCTATAACTTTATATATATATATATCAATCGAAAGATAATTTGAATACCTACAACTTTAAAATTTGATTTTTTTCTATCCGAGCTCAAGTTTTTTTGTTATTCGCAAAAAAGCGCTTTTTTCACTTTCAGGAATTTTTTAGGTTAGGTTCGCCATTCCAAATTCAAAAAAAACGCTATCTTTATTAGAATTGTTTTCCCTATATAACAATATTTTTTGTTTCCTGTTGGCAATTAACGCTAAATTTACAAGAAGCTATTGTAGATTGATTGGACTATTAGTCATTAACTCCAAAAGTGAAAGGCATCTCCATAAATTAATTGCAGGCTGCATATAATTTGGCTGCTTAATGACTTGATGGCCTTTGATAGGTGGAAGTTGGAAAAGATCTCCAAACACTAAAATCAAAGATCTTAATATTACAAAGATAGTTTGCCTCTATGTAAAGATTTGGACCTAAAAATTCAAGTTTCAGTTGCAGTAGCAGTTGAAAGCTCACTTTTTCGCCAGAGAAATAAAAGCTCTTTATTTACTCTTTTCGAACTAATATTTAAAAAAGCTTATTCGTACTCTCACATCAAAGATCTTAATATCTACAAAGATGGTGCACTCCCATATAATCGAATAGGCACAGTAAATCCGCACCTCTGGATATTTAAAGACTGTGGTTTCGCGTTCGTTTGCTTTTTTTCAATTACAATAAACTATTTAAATTATTATATTGTAGTACGCATTGTGTATGAACATGGAAAATATTTTATTTTTTTTTACGTTTGCTGATTTGATTCAGATATTTTTTAAGTGTGTTTTGAAAATAATTATCTTTTATTTTTGTATTGAAGATTCATTTTAAGTTAAAGAATACATATTTTTGTTTATCCTGGATTCGCTTTCTTTATTTTGGATATATTATATTTTTTAAGGTACTTTTCTGTAAACATGACTGACTACCAATTTTTCAATTTGTGCTTGGGGGTTTCTTCTTTATTTCAGATATTTTATTTAAAAAAAACAATTTTGCTTCGTTTTAATATAATATAGACGCTATGGAAAAATTGAAAAGATCAGCAAAAGCTGGTAATAGATGTTGTTTAAGTCACTGCAGGAAATCCAAAAGGGAGTTTCCTACAATGAAACTATTCAAATTCCCAGATTATGATTCGCCTCTTTTTTATGAATGGGTCAATATATGTAATTTCTCAGAAGAATTTGTAGAAAAATCCCCAATTCTATTTTTATGTGAACACCATTTTTCTTCTGATGACATGGGAAAGAAATATTTGAAAAGAGGAGCAAAACCAAGTTTGGGCTTAACATCTAATAACATTAATATTATCCAAAGCACCGAAGAAGATTGTAGTGTTGATGAGTTACGTCCACTGAAATCACCCTCGCGAAAAAGAAGGCGAAGTGAATCGCCAATTTCAATATGTAAATCTTGCAAGAAAAGTGTATTAAGTTTAGAATTTCATAGAAAACGGTGTGGACAACTGTTGACGCAAATGAAAAACTAAAACAGAAAACTCGAAATGTTGAAAAGAAGGAATATCAGATATAGATTATTGAAGAATAAATATAAAAAAGATTTATGGAAAAAGTCTTTTTTAGAAAACCAAATAGATGAAATGAATATTCATCCTAACGAGAATAATACTCGTGTAATACTCAAATCATATACAAAACATGTCACGTGAGTCCAAAGTGAATGGCCGTGTAATTACACTCTTAAAAACTCTTTCAGTAAGTTCAGTTAAGTCTTTTATCTAAAGGAATATTTGTAGATTTAGCTCCCTTCTTCTGCTTAAGGACAACATAAATTCTATTTTCGGTTGGGTTTATGGTTAGTTCCTTCCACTGTTACCAATCATAAGCTTCGGAGGGGGGTCTTAGTAGAATACCTGTTACAGTCAAGTCCTCTTATTACGTTGACGAGATCATCGGCGTATTCCTGTACATCACAGCCCCAGAATAACAACCTAATGAGCAGCTCGCAATAGCCAGTGACCATAGAAGAGAATAGTACCTTTCTCTGGGGCATCCCTTCAACTTTGTCACTGTTATTGACAATTCTCCGCGTTTACTGCAACTAGTATGTTTTTCAGCATAGAGGCAATAATTTTGAGAATTGTTCTTGTTTTACTTGGAGAGGTTCATATGTAGAGGTTTCCCCTTACTTTTCAGGAGGAAGGAGGTGGGACTGATGCTTCCAAATAATTTAGGGAAAACACCTGCTTGTTTTCCAGCCATCATCGGTACATTGACCACATTGATTTGCTTTCGGTATTTATCTAGAGATAAACTGCGATGATTTACAACGAAGCTCTCCATGACAGCGCTTTAGAAAGTGATAGAATAGCCTATGTTCTAAGTTTTAATGTAAGTAGCACCTGGTTAAAATTTCATTAAGATCGGTTGCACGGTGTAGGAGTCTGTTGCGACCATACATCCTTCATACATACATACATACACACATTCATTTTTATATAATAGATAAAGAACGGAAACTTGAGTGATATGACTCCATTTTATTCTTAGGGATTAAATTTTTTTACTATAATTTTTAAGTGTACACCGAATACTATTTCAGTTAGCATCACCCCCGGTTTTGAGTACGAGTACGCGGAGCGCGCAATGACAGATAGAAGTAGTGTATTCAAATGCGCACTAACGGAATGCTGTTTTACGCTACGCAGACACCGCCCAAGTTACTTTACTTTTTACATTTTGCGCTTTGCCGCCCGCGTAGTGTTAAGAAATGTTTGTGTTTTGAGTCGTGTTTTGGTGGTGGTGGGCATATGTTTGGAGTCGTGTGTTGGTGTTGGGTGGAATAGCAAATTTGTTGAATTTTATATTTAATGAAAATCTTTATTTTTCAAAATTGGGGTAATTAAATTAGCACCTAAAACAAAGACAAGTCCTGAATGTAAATCATTCAGGTTTTTCAATTTTTTTCTTATCACGTCCGCTTATCACTTTGATTTTTAGGTTGTGTTCAAAGTCCGAACGCGCCGCCGACACCGCAACATCATGTCAGTGAAAAGTTGCCACATACCGCGAAGCCAATGTCCGCACCGCGTTTGCGCCTGTTTCTGTCAGTAGCTTTATGGTAGCAATATATTCAATGCCCTGCTGCGGTAGAGCAGTGAAGATCCATCGCCTCCAAGTGTTTTAAGGGGTTTAAAAGTATTTATAGCCCGCTTAACTCAATAGGAGAAAATCGCTTTCCTCCCAGTTGGGAAAAGAAGAACCCATTCCAGAAGAATTGATTCAGAATGCATTCCGAAGGAACCAATTGATTCCTTTTCTGATTCTGGAGAATGCAGAAGGGAATCGAATGTATTCCCAGTTCGTTGCTAGCGTAAAAAAATTTCCAATCAATTCTAAGAAATCAATTCCGAACCGATTCTAGATAATGCAGAGAGGAATGAATTGGTTCCGTCCTATGACATCCCAATGCAAAAAGAACCGGTTCTCTACATGTCTTTCAATCTAAAGTGGAATCACTTCCAATGTACTGCAATCAATTCTGAATCCATTCTGAATGCATTCTGTTCCCAACTGGGCTGCTTCGTAAAAGAGCTTTTAAAGTGATGTGCTGAGATTCTACTTTACTACTACCGTTGTTGTAGGAAGCAGAAGGAAGCAGCAAAGCACTTGTATTTTTTCCTAATGGGAATTATGTTATGAGTGCAAACTTTACCGGAGAGGTTCTTTCTTCTGCTTTTGGAACGTGGGTCCGTTGCTGCGCTCCATTCTGTCAGCTAAACCTTATCGGTTAGCACCGTGTAACCAAGAATGCACCTGTCTAACAAAAATTGGAGTATATCATAATGCTCCTTGGTGTAGTTTCTTTCGTTTTCAAGTATAACAGCGCCGTTTAGGTGATCTTTCGCTACAGGTTTTTGTAGACGATATGTTGTGAAAACGTTTCTATGCTTCGTTCGTATAGGCTATTGATGACGTCATATAGAAAAGAACTAAGACGTTCATGGATTTTTATTGCAGGAATCGGTCAATGGGTCATTTAAGAAGAAAAAACCGCGGAGTGCTATTAAATTAGGGGGTGGAAAGTGGAGATAAGGGTGGACCTTTTTCAGTATTTTCAATATATCTCGCAAACGAAGAAAAATATACTTTATATGAAACTTTTTGTAGAGAATTGAATTTCCCATCGAAAATTTTGAAACATTTTTTAGGCCAAAAATGTTGAAATAAAAACAAAAAATACCGATTCTTCCAATTAAAACCCGTGAACGTCTTAGTTCTTTATTGCCCTGTTTTTTAGGACATAATCAATAACTTAGTAGGAGCAGTGCTAAAACGGATGCAACAAAATAAGAAAGTGGTATTTACATACGCCTGTAATGTATTGTCACTAACAGAAGAAGAAGCTTTAAGTAAATTTTAAAAAATACACTTTTTTTCGTAAACACCGTGTAGCTTAGTGGATAGTGGGATTGGGAACAATTTTTTTCTCCAAACACATCCAAGAATCACCCCTGAAAATATTAGCCATGTAGTCCAACAAAGAAAGGATTTATTGAACGTCTGATGGCCTATACAAGTCGGGAATGAGTGCATATGTATGCAATTTTTCAAAACTCGCTCATTCCACTATGTGTACTGCTCCAAAACTATCTCTCTCCCTACATGAATAATTCTTTTCAGAACTTCTTCAATCCATAAGCAAGATTACTGTTATTTGTTGTGTGGTTTCAATTATGATTTCAACAATTACTAACACTGTAAGCATTACTAATAGGGTTGTAGCTTGCATTAACTCATTGTCGAAGCTAATTACAAATTTGGACACCGAACAAATAAGTAGTGTTTTGAATAAGAGTTACAGCGTGTTCAGCATTCTTTTTGTGATATTCACGAAACAATGGAAACTGATATACAGGTAGTCCCCGTATAACCCGGTACTTCTATAGCACAGACCCACTCTAAATTTTTCTTTAAAACTTGTACTATCTCGTACAAGTAACAAAAAGTCTATTTAAAGGTTTTCCAGTGCTTAGAATGACCCCCAAAAACATATTAATAATGAAAAAACACACGTTCGATTGTAAAAACTAGCTTTTTGAGTCTATTTTTTTAAGCTATAGAACGGTACTCTAGAAGAATCCTCAGACCAAGAGGAGCGTTTTTAGAAGAACGCCTTTTTTACAAAAAGCGAAACTTCCATGAAAGTGTTCAATATTTCGCAACAAAAATAAAACCGTTTTTTCAGCTAGTAAGGAGCAATATTTTTGCCATACAACAAATATCTAAGTTGCGTTAAACAAAAGTTATAAACAAATTAAAAAAACGTGAATTTTAACAGTTTTTTGCATTTATCTCTATGTTTTGTGCTCTAACCTATAACTTTATATATATATATATATCAATCGAAAGATAATTTGAATACCTACAACTTTAAAATTTGATTTTTTTCTATCCGAGCTCAAGTTTTTTTGTTATTCGCAAAAAAGCGCTTTTTTCACTTTCAGGAATTTTTTAGGTTAGGTTCGCCATTCCAAATTCAAAAAAAACGAAGAAGCTATTGTAGATTGATTGGACTATTAGTCATTAACTCCAAAAGTGAAAGGCATCTCCATAAATTAATTGCAGGCTGCATATAATTTGGCTGCTTAATGACTTGATGGCCTTTGATAGGTGGAAGTTGGAAAAGATCTCCAAACACTAAAATCAAAGATCTTAATATTACAAAGATAGTTTGCCTCTATGTAAAGATTTGGACCTAAAAATTCAAGTTTCAGTTGCAGTAGCAGTTGAAAGCTCACTTTTTCGCCAGAGAAATAAAAGCTCTTTATTTACTCTTTTCGAACTAATATTTAAAAAAGCTTATTCGTACTCTCACATCAAAGATCTTAATATCTACAAAGATGGTGCACTCCCATATAATCGAATAGGCACAGTAAATCCGCACCTCTGGATATTTAAAGACTGTGGTTTCGCGTTCGTTTGCTTTTTTTCAATTACAATAAACTATTTAAATTATTATATTGTAGTGCGCATTGTGTATGAACATGGAAAATATTTTATTTTTTTTTACGTTTGCTGATTTGATTCAGATATTTTTTAAGTGTGTTTTGAAAATAATTATCTTTTATTTTTGTATTGAAGATTCATTTTAAGTTAAAGAATACATATTTTTGTTTATCCTGGATTCGCTTTCTTTATTTTGGATATATTATATTTTTTAAGGTACTTTTCTGTAAACATGACTGACTACCAATTTTTCAATTTGTGCTTGGGGGTTTCTTCTTTATTTCAGATATTTTATTTAAAAAAAACAATTTTGCTTCGTTTTAATATAATATAGACGCTATGGAAAAATTGAAAAGATCAGCAAAAGCTGGTAATAGATGTTGTTTAAGTCACTGCAGGAAATCCAAAAGGGAGTTTCCTACAATGAAACTATTCAAATTCCCAGATTATGATTCGCCTCTTTTTTATGAATGGGTCAATATATGTAATTTCTCAGAAGAATTTGTAGAAAAATCCCCAATTCTATTTTTATGTGAACACCATTTTTCTTCTGATGACATGGGAAAGAAATATTTGAAAAGAGGAGCAAAACCAAGTTTGGGCTTAACATCTAATAACATTAATATTATCCAAAGCACCGAAGAAGATTGTAGTGTTGATGAGTTACGTCCACTGAAATCACCCTCGCGAAAAAGAAGGCGAAGTGAATCGCCAATTTCAATATGTAAATCTTGCAAGAAAAGTGTATTAAGTTTAGAATTTCATAGAAAACGGTGTGGACAACTGTTGACGCAAATGAAAAACAAAAACAGAAAACTCGAAATGTTGAAAAGAAGGAATATCAGATATAGATTATTGAAGAATAAATATAAAAAAGATTTATGGAAAAAGTCTTTTTTAGAAAACCAAATAGATGAAATGAATATTCATCCTAACGAGAAAATTTTGTGCAAAATGCTTCTAAAGACTAATAGAAATAGTAATGCATCTTGGAATGAAAAGGAGAAAATGTTTGCACAAACTATATTTTATAGGTCAACTTCCACTTATATATTTTTACGTGATGTTATGAATCTTAATCTACCTCATCCATCTTCATTAAGTAGATGGAATACAGTAAAAAATTTAAAACCGGGTGGTAATATTTGTATTTATAATGCACTGAGAAATGCAGCTACAATGATGAATTCTATAGATAAAGAATGTGTGTTGCTTTTTGATGAAGTGTCAATTAGACATAATTTAACATACAATTCTTCAGTTGATGTTATAGATGGTTTAGTTGATCTTGGATACGAACGGTTAAATAAAATAGGTAGTCAAATTTGTGTATTTATGATCCGCGGTTTATATAAAAATTGGAAATTTGTTTTTATTTCGTAACAGAACATTCTATTGAAGGAAATACATTAAAAAGACTTCTACTGGAGAATTTACATGTCGTAGAAAGTTTAGGTTTTACTGTAAGGGCAATCACATGTGATCAGGGACCAAATAATCGGAAATGTTTGAAACAGCTTGGTGCCACGATTGAAAACCCTTATTTTTCGCATAATAGCAAAAATGTTTATCTTTTGTATGATGTACCGCACTTATTTAAATCCATTCGAAATACACTACTAAAAACGAATCTTGAGACCCCAGATGGAGTGGTGAGTTTCGATGTGATAAAGGAACTCTTTGAATTAGAAGAAGGAAAAGTCACTAAAATGACGAAACTAACTTCTACCCATGTAAATCCCAACAGTTTCCAAAAAATGCGAGTAAGTTTAGCAACACAAACCTTGAGTCATACAGTTGCTACTGCAATAGAATGTGCTGTCGAAAATAAGCAATTTAAAAAAAATAATATACAAACGGCTATTTCAACTGCCCATTTTTTTAAGAAAATGAACACTTTGTTTGATTGCCTCAACAGTAAAATATTAACAGATCCAAATCCTTTTAAACGACCTTTGAAGGAAGGAAATTTTATTTGGCATAAATTAAAAGAATTGTTGTTATATATTATGGAAATTAATCATAATATGAAAAGAAACTACTGTTTCGATGGTCTAAAACAGACAATTAATGCCATTTTAATGCTATCTGAAAATAGTAACACATTTTTTATTTTCACTAGCAGATTCAACCAGGACCCCCTTGAAAACCTTTTTTCATTTGTAAGAGCGAAGGGGGGTCACTGCAAAAATCCTTCCGTACATGAATTTAACTTCATTATTGCTAAATTGTTCTCACTAAAAATGTTGCATTTTAGTGCAAAATCCAACTGCATCGACGACGGTTATGAAATGCTAATCACTAAGGAGAATTTATCGGAAGCGACTTCATTTTTGCAAGGGGATAAGGAAATTGATGAAACGGTTGTAATATATGAAGATATTATTCAACATGATGAACCCTTTTTGGATAAAAATTTTGATTGTTTTGAATCTGAAAACATTCCGATAGAATTAACGTCCAGTCGATATTTTGTAGGATACATAGCTAGTCGTATAAATTGTGAAAGTTGCAAAAATATTATTTTGAAATCGGATGAAGTACTTACTTGTCCGTCGGAAATGTTTATTCATAAAAAAAAATATACTCGCAATTCAGACTTTGGAAGTTTACACGCACCGTCTGATTACTTTTTTAATATTTGTAAGATTCATATTAAAGTATTCCAAAAAATATTTCATGATAATAAAGAAATTCGCAACATAAAAAAAGTTATTGTTGATAATTGTGTAAAGTGTACACAACAAGATAATGAATTTTCTTTGTGGTTTGAAGAACAGAATCCTTGTTTATCTCATAGGATTAAAATTTTAAATGTACTTATTTCAACTTTATTATATAAACATTGTTCATGGGCCGTTAAAAGTAATAAATTAAAAGACCCCAAATTAAAAATTTTAAGTCACAATTGAAAGTGATTGATTATTTTATATTCTTTTCATTCTTACGTACAAATTATGTGTATCTATATAAATACGTTTTTCACTTTTTTTAAAATATCTTTTTCATTTAATCATTTCGAGTTTCTTTCCATATTCCTCATTTATTTACTCCTTTTAATAGCATTTCAAACAAATTGCGAATGAAAGATAAACAGCTGTAAAATATTTATAATATCAACACGCTCTCTTAAATTTCTCAGAGCTTTTTCATGTGGATTTGCGCTAAATCCACCCTGCGGATTTACTGTGCCTATTCTATTATATGGGAGTGCACCATCTTTGTAGATATTAAGATCTTTGGTACTACTTTTTTTCCTAGCTAAACCGCCAAAAGGGCATACGGCAACAGAATTACCTTTTCCCCACACTAAAATTCCATGTAAATTCATTCACTTTTGCTAGCCTACTAATTTCACAGTGACGTCACAGACAGTGCACGTTCAAATAAACTTAGTCGTCCAGGAGGGACAGAAAATGAGTTGAAATAAATCTACCCTGGGATTTTTGGACGCTATAATTAAGAGAATGAATGTGTTTTGGATAAAATCGCTCCAGGAGAACAGGTGGAAAAAAATTAATAATGGTAGCGAAAACACGTTTTTAACGTTTTAGGTGCGAACAAATTTTGTTTTTGAAAACAAAAAATAGTGCGTAATAGCTAAGGCTGCCAACTTTCCTAAATCGAAATGGGGGACGGAGCGAGATTTTTCTATGCGATCATGAAAAAATAAAATAATCCTATATAGTCCGGGAAATTAGCAAAAAAACCCACGACAGGAGACAAAATTCCAAAATGGCTGAAAATTGGTCCTTGAGACTTTTTAAGATATGACTTATATGTTTTTTATTGTCAGTTAAAAAAAAAATTTCAAAAAAACAGTTTTGAGTGCTTTTTTTGCCAAAAAGTTATATCTCCGGCGGCCATGTTTTTTTTGTGGTTCCGAAATTGTTTTCTTAAAATATCCCAAGGAAGGTGTGGACCAATTTTCAACCATTTTGGAATTTTGTCTCCTTAAAATGTTAATTTCCCCGGACTAATAGTCCAGTCAAATTAGGGTTTCACCTCGGAATCAGGGGTAATAAGCTGATAATTTGTATGAACCTTTGTTTTGGCTTTCTAAATGATGCGTCAAAAGTCTCATATAATCTCATGTCCGCGTCTTGAGATATTAGAGGTCAAAGGTCTCAAAAATCAGTTTTTCGCAAATATCGTAAATTATCGGCTTTGCGTAAATTTTGGTTAAGTAAAGTTTGTTCATTAGATAAATCTGCATAAAAATGTCTTATACAGAATTTACGTGGAACCAATAGTTTTCGAGATATAGGGCTGAAAAGTCTTGGTATCGTGCTGTTTTCGTTTCCGCGCCACCTCTGCAGGAGAATGGAAGGGGCGTTTTTTACATGGTGTCCCCCGTAGGCCTAATCGTTGGGTTACAAGTTATGATAAAATTCTATTGATTATCTCTCTATCTCTTCTATTTCCACTTCTTCAATATTGCCATCTTCATCTACAATCAACTCAGAAGAAAATAATGAAATGTGATCGGCGTCATCATCGTTGAACTCATATTCAACGGTTGTATCCTCGGACATACTATTGAGACACGACGGGCTCTGACAAGAGCCATACGCTACGGAGCATGGCAATCTTACTTTTCTACATTCACTCATGGAGCTTTATAGTAGTTGCGCACCCCGAATTACACTCTAATTTCTCTCTTTAAGGGCCTTTAGGCTTAATACGCAAAGGGAATACGAAGACGTACTACCTAGACGTAAACACAGTGCATGTACATATACAATCATGTGTATAAAAACAACGTTTGTTCATATGTATTAATATTTTTCCGTCTCCTTAATCCTTTCCACCTGATGCACAATATACTATTTGCACAAAAACAAAATGCGGGACTTGTGGGACGAATTTGATGTTTGGGGGACAATGTGGGACGCTTTTAATAACGGGGAACATTACAAGCAAATGCGCGACTGTCCCCCCTAATGCGGGACGGTTGGCAGCCTTAGTAATAGCGCTTAAAAAGACGAAAAATATGAGTTTTGGACAATTGAAATCAGTCAACAGGTTTTTGCAAAAAAAAAATAAAAACCGCGAAATATGGCAATTTTTTGACATTTAATTACAAGGACTGTAATTATCGCAGGACCTTGTTTCAGGGCGTCAATTGTGCCTTCTGTTAGTGCCTACCTACAAAATTTCATGCAAAAATAATTATAACTTTTGGCGTAAATCTCAAAAATGTAAAAACAGCTGTTTCAGGAAAAAAGTTTGAACAAGGCCCACAGTGGTGCTAGAGTTATTTTGAACAGCCTTAATTATTCTCGAAGAGTTGCTCTACCAACCCATTTTCATGAAAAGTTGGTGAGGTTCGATTTAATACCCCATACTTTTCTTGATTTTCAGAAAAAAGCACCTTTCGGCGAAGGGCAAGTGTAATATGGTGTGGGAAAGCTTTCTGCCGGCCGAGCTTCTTGCGATGGAAATTTTCGGGCGTTTTCTTATGTGCCTGACAGGAAAAAAATTTGATATCTCGAAATCTACCGAATAAAAATCCACACCATATTACACTTCCCCTTCGCCGAAAGGTGTTTCATTCAATAGTGGCTTTACCTAGAGTATTTGTCTGAGTCGCGGTAGAACCTCCTATTCCTGACAATATTAATCTTGCAGCAGAAAAAAGCTTTGGCAATTGTATCGCCGGGCATTGCTGCCACTTTGTTGGAAGGTGGGCGAACGGCACATTCCGCACTCAACATAAAAAAGTAAACGCAATGTGTAACATTAATATAAAAAGCGGAATGGCTGCAGTATTGAAAAGAGTTCGTTCATTATCTGGGATGAATGTACTATGGCTCATAAACATTCACTCGAAGCATTCCATAGAACTAGGCAAGATTTAAACAGCAACAACAAAATATTCGGTGGTGCTCTTTTATTACGATCTGTGATTTCAGACAGTCATTCCACGCTCTATCAATAAAACTTTAAAATCGTCCTAAAAATTTAACGGTTTTTTTATGCATGACAATTAAAATTAAATATTTTTTCTCCCCGCCAACTTAAATATAATCAGTGAAACATTGAAAATCTCTATATCTCGACAACAGCTTCACTTATCTGGACCAAAACTATCCTATCTTTCAATCTGGAACCAACCCTACACATTCCCAAATTTTCATTTAAATCTGTTGAGTGGTTTCGGAGATTAGCGTGTACGAACATTGTGACACGTAATTTTTATACAGGTTTTATTGCATAAAGTTACAAAACGGCCGGCTGTGGATAGGTTTTGAATAGACGAACAAAAAATGGAATTGGGGGGGGGGGGGGGGTAAAATCGTAACGGTTTAGCCGCTAGGGCGTTTTGAAATTTTTTGTTTGGAGTTTTACAAATCACCCTGTATTTTTGTAACCCTATGACCCATTTTCATAAATAAAGTACAAGTACACAGAATACTCCCACCTATCTAAAACTGTCAAAAGCAAGTTTCTACCCTGTCGAATTCCAGAGCAATGAGTCGTCAAAGTCAAAACTTTGATTCTTTTTCACTAAAATTTCAACTAAAACCACCTTTTTATCCAAAAATTACGTAGTTAACAGATTTTTTTTTGCAAAATTGGAAAGCTAGGACAATTTGCTATGAATAATGTCCAGACAATTTTTATGGTACGACCTTTACATTTGAAGTTATTAGCAAGTTTGATGTTGAAAGTGGCCTTATTTGGTGCTTATTTGGTACTTTTTAGCAAAGCTTAGGTGAAAAAGTACTAAAAAAGAGCCAATTTTGGCATTAAGGCCCCTACACTACAAGGTTTTATGTGTACAAACAAGGCGTTCAAACAAAGATTGACAGTGTGTGGTGAATTTGGTTTTTGGTTTTATGTTTGTCACAAGTTTGTCCCAAATATCAAAACGTTTTGATTTTTTCGTGGTTTTATCTGACAGTTCTCTCCATAACATAAAAAACGTCTGCTCTGGTGTTGTTTATTTTGTTTCGGTGTTTTTAGTATTTAGCTGTATTTATTTATTTAGGTTTGCTGTAAAATCTTATAGTGTATGGGCAGGCTCTACGTACAAACAGGTTTGTCACAAACGCTGTGGGACATGTTTGTACGCATAAAACCTTGTAGTGTATGGGCCCTATTGGGCGGTTTTTTCGATCGCGGGGTAAACCTCCCGTTCCGCGGAATTATCGAAAAAACCGCCCAAACATACATTTCACAGTAAAAAAACGACGATGTTCTACAATTGTTCATTTCATTTTATTATTCTCTTATTTCACACACCATTCTATTAATACATTTAATTTCATTTCTTCGCTTTCGGTGATAAGACGCGCTATGACAAGCTCAAAACGGATGGCGACTTCTCTTCGACTTCTTGCTGTGCCACTGCCTTTCGTTTCGGTGAAACTTCTTGCCTATATATATTATGACCTATATATTATATGACTAGCTGGGACCCGGTGCGCCTATGCTGCTCCCATAAGCCAATAGTAGTAATCAGATGATATGAATTTTAATATACAGTAAGAGAGCTTGAAAAAGGCAATTTTTTGGTATTTTTGATTCCAAATAACAAAATGTGAAACCATTAGGGATCTGACATTTTGATCGAGACAATAAAAACCATCTTTTGACATGACATTTTTCGAGATATGAATTTTCATACACAGAAAAAGTGTCTCAGTGAACCGCTTATTTTCTGTATTTTGGATAGGTGCGACCCGGTGCTCAACTCTTATTAACCATTAACGAAAAACCAACTATTCCTATAAAAGTTGGAGCAAAGATCTTAATATCTACAAAGATGGTGCACTCCCATATAATAGAATAGGCACAGTAAATCCGCAGGGTGGATTTAGCGCAAATCCACATTAAAAAGCTCTGAGAAATTTAAGAGAGCGTGTTGATATTATAAATATTTTACAGCTGTTTATCTTTCATTCGCAATTTGTTTGAAATGCTATTAAAAGGAGTAAATAAATGAGGAATATGGAAAGAAACTCGAAATGATTAAATGAAAAAGATATTTTAAAAAAAGTGAAAAACGTATTTATATAGATACACATAATTTGTACGTAAGAATGAAAAGAATATAAAATAATCAATCACTTTCAATTGTGACTTAAAATTTTTAATTTGGGGTCTTTTAATTTATTACTTTTAACGGCCCATGAACAATGTTTATATAATAAAGTTGAAATAAGTACATTTAAAATTTTAATCCTATGAGATAAACAAGGATTCTGTTCTTCAAACCACAAAGAAAATTCATTATCTTGTTGTGTACACTTTACACAATTATCAACAATAACTTTTTTTATGTTGCGAATTTCTTTATTATCATGAAATATTTTTTGGAATACTTTAATATGAATCTTACAAATATTAAAAAAGTAATCAGACGGTGCGTGTAAACTTCCAAAATCTGAATTGCGAGTATATTTTTTTTTATGAATAAACATTTCCGACGGACAAGTAAGTACTTCATCCGATTTCAAAATAATATTTTTGCAACTTTCACAATTTATACGACTAGCTATGTATCCTACAAAATATCGACTGGACGTTAATTCTATCGGAATGTTTTCAGATTCAAAACAATCAAAATTTTTATCCAAAAAGGGTTCATCATGTTGAATAATATCTTCATATATTACAACCGTTTCATCAATTTCCTTATCCCCTTGCAAAAATGAGGTCGCTTCCGATAAATTCTCCTTAGTGATTAGCATTTCATAACCGTCGTCGATGCAGTTGGATTTTGCACTAAAATGCAACATTTTTAGTGAGAACAATTTAGCAATAATGAAGTTAAATTCATGTACGGAAGGATTTTTGCAGTGACCCCCCTTCGCTCTTACAAATGAAAAAAGGTTTTCAAGGGGGTCCTGGTTGAATCTGCTAGTGAAAATAAAAAATGTGTTACTATTTTCAGATAGCATTAAAATGGCATTAATTGTCTGTTTTAGACCATCGAAACAGTAGTTTCTTTTCATATTATGATTAATTTCCATAATATATAACAACAATTCTTTTAATTTATGCCAAATAAAATTTCCTTCCTTCAAAGGTCGTTTAAAAGGATTTGGATCTGTTAATATTTTACTGTTGAGGCAATCAAACAAAGTGTTCATTTTCTTAAAAAAATGGGCAGTTGAAATAGCCGTTTGTATATTATTTTTTTTAAATTGCTTATTTTCGACAGCACATTCTATTGCAGTAGCAACTGTATGACTCAAGGTCTGTGTTGCTAAACTTACTCGCATTTTTTGGAAACTGTTGGGATTTACATGGGTAGAAGTTAGTTTCGTCATTTTAGTGACTTTTCCTTCTTCTAATTCAAAGAGTTCCTTTATCACATCGAAACTCACCACTCCATCTGGGGTCTCAAGATTCGTTTTTAGTAGTGTATTTCGAATGGATTTAAATAAGTGCGGTACATCATACAAAAGATAAACATTTTTGCTATTATGCGAAAAATAAGGTGTTTCAATCGTGGCACCAAGCTGTTTCAAACATTTCCGATTATTTGGTCCCTGATCACATGTGATTGCCCTTACAGTAAAACCTAAACTTTCTACGACATGTAAATTCTCCAGTAGAAGTCTTTTTAATGTATTTCCTTCAATAGAATGTTCTGTTACGAAATAAAAACAAATTTCCAATTTTTATATAAACCGCGGATCATAAATACACAAATTTGACTACCTATTTTATTTAACCGTTCGTATCCAAGATCAACTAAACCATCTATAACATCAACTGAAGAATTGTATGTTAAATTATGTCTAATTGACACTTCATCAAAAAGCAACACACATTCTTTATCTATAGAATTCATCATTGTAGCTGCATTTCTCAGTGCATTATAAATACAAATATTACCACCCGGTTTTAAATTTTTTACTGTATTCCATCTACTTAATGAAGATGGATGAGGTAGATTAAGATTCATAACATCACGTAAAAATATATAAGTGGAAGTTGACCTATAAAATATAGTTTGTGCAAACATTTTCTCCTTTTCATTCCAAGATGCATTACTATTTCTATTAGTCTTTAGAAGCATTTTGCACAAAATTTTCTCGTTAGGATGAATATTCATTTCATCTATTTGGTTTTCTAAAAAAGACTTTTTCCATAAATCTTTTTTATATTTATTCTTCAATAATCTATATCTGATATTCCTTCTTTTCAACATTTCGAGTTTTCTGTTTTTGTTTTTCATTTGCGTCAACAGTTGTCCACACCGTTTTCTATGAAATTCTAAACTTAATACACTTTTCTTGCAAGATTTACATATTGAAATTGGCGATTCACTTCGCCTTCTTTTTCGCGAGGGTGATTTCAGTGGACGTAACTCATCAACACTACAATCTTCTTCGTTGCTTTGGATAATATTAATGTTATTAGATGTTAAGCCCAAACTTGGTTTTGCTCCTCTTTTCAAATATTTCTTTCCCATGTCATCAGAAGAAAAATGGTGTTCACATAAAAATAGAATTGGGGATTTTTCTACAAATTCTTCTGAGAAATTACATATATTGACCCATTCATAAAAAAGAGGCGAATCATAATCTGGGAATTTGAATAGTTTCATTGTAGGAAAATCCCTTTTGGATTTCCTGCAGTGACTTAAACAACATCTATTACCAGCTTTTGCTGATCTTTTCAATTTTTCCATAGCGTCTATATTATATTAAAACGAAGCAAAATTGTTTTTTTTAAATAAAATATCTGAAATAAAGAAGAAACCCCCAAGCACAAATTGAAAAATTGGTAGTCAGTCATGTTTACAGAAAAGTACCTTAAAAAATATAATATATCCCAAATAAAGAAAGCGAATCCAGGATAAACAAAAATATGTATTCTTTAACTTAAAATGAATCTTCAATACAAAAATAAAAGATAATTATTTTCAAAACACACTTAAAAAATATCTGAATCTACTGCAACTGAAACTTGAATTTTTAGGTCCAAATCTTTACATAGAGGCAAACTATCTTTGTAATATTAAGATCTTTGGTTGGAGTCATTAGATTCAAAATACATTTATTTAAACTATGACTGTTAGAAATAATTTGTTATTTGTATGTTAAAACACTTTCTGCACTTTGTACACTTGTGAGTTTTGTGAGATTTTGTAAAAAAGTAGCAACTAAGGGTTTTTCATTTGACAAAGGGTTTATTGTTTTTTTATTGCTTTTTGCTGGGAGAACAATAAGGTTGTATTTGTGGTTCATGAAATAAAATTGTTTTTTCTAGTGAGAAACGGAGAATTTTTTTGAAGAAAATTTAATCCAGTCTTGAAGATAATCTATCCGTGGATCTTGTTAGCCGAATTTCCACAACAATTACCAAAATTGCCTGTGTATTCTGTTAAAACCATGAACGTTAAAAGATTTAAAATTAATGCAAATAGCAGCATCCAGCACTCGAAATTCGAGGGCCATTTTCTATAGCTTTTTTAATTTAAATCTAGAAGTCTTCAATAACAAAATTTTTCGAGAACAATAAAACAAAATCAAAAAATGAAACAAATTTTTTATAGTTGGAAAAAGCAATGCCAAAAAACCAACTTTTATTATCTCTTAATGTCTCATATTGCAAAATTGCGTTCATATATTCGAATTAAATGTAACAGATGTCATACGTTTCATAGGGGAATTAATTGTACAATTATTTTCTAATGTTTAGCGTTCTTTTGTGCAGTGTATAAGTAAAATTGCGATTCTGCACTTCTTTGAGCTCAGGGCTGCACTGTGAAACAGTTTTCAATATTGTTGGAGAGTCTAAACTCTGTAAAATGGTGCCAAAAAATAAGTGCTTGCCGTTTAATTACATGATCTTCATAATCAATAACGAGAAACCAAGTATTGCTATAAACGTTCGAGACATTAGATTCAAAATCCATTTATTTGAAGTGTGACCAAAATTACCTAGATGTGTTTTGTTAAAACCACGAACGTTAAAACATTAAAAATAAATCTGCAATTGCTTGGTCCCTGGGTTCTTATCTGCAATATCACTGACCCAGGTTTTATTTGTTTACCCAGATGCCACCCTATTCCCGTATTGCAGAATCCTAGACTTATACCTAAACATTCAGAGGTGATGGGTTTCTTTCCTTCTTATGCATTATACATAAATCATCCCACATTTCCGTTTCTGCTTACCATCTTTCCAAAAAAAAACCTTGCTTGCTTAGAGAACTTCAGGAAACACTATATTCAATGTTTTTCCGTTTGTAGCTAGCATGTCAAAATTTCCCGATTTTCCAACTCTTGAACAACCTACATACAGCTATATGACACTTATTTGGCAAAATTCTTCCGCCATATTGGCCCCACAATTTTTAATAAGTTTGGATCATAAATATGTTATTTTCAACCTTACAAACTCCCATATACCGATTTTAATTGGAATCGGAATACAATTCGCAAACTCGTGGTGCGGCCATTTTGAATTTAAATTTTGATCATAAAGTCGTTATTTGCTACCTTAAAAAACCTCAGACACAGATATTCATTGGAATCGGAACAAATTTTGCAAATTCGTCGGCCATTTTGAATTTATAAATGTTGACCACAAATTCGTTATTTGCGACCTTAAAAACCCCTAGATACCCCCTTCCATTGGAATCGGAATAAAATTGGTAAATTCAACCATATTTCTGCGGCAATTTTGAATTTCGGTCATATTTCGGCGGCCATTTTGAATCCCGAAAATCGGACTTCGAGGTGCATCATGGGAGACCTCCACGGACCTTCATGCAAAAATTCAAAGCTCTGTGATGATTTTCAGCGAAGCTCTCCATGACAGCGCCATCTAGGAGTGGCTTTAGAAAGTAATAAAATAGCCCATGTTCTAAGTTTTAATGTAAATAGCACATGGTTGAAATTTCATTAAAATCGGTTACACGGTGTAGGAGCCTATAGCGAACATCCATACATACACACATGCACACATTCTTTTTTATATATATAGATAGATTCCGTTAATAGAAGAAATCACTTCGTCAATAGAAAATATCAGTTTTTAATTAGAAAAAATCGTTTTGACATTAATTACTTAATGACATTACTTAGATGTAAAATTTCAAGTAAGTAAAAGTTATAGTTGAAAAACTGTTATTTTATATCTTTTACGGCCCCGAAACCCCCTTATGAGTCGATTTTTGCAAAACCCTTTCTTAGTGGATCTCTACTTAACAAAAGAAACATGCACGCAAAATTTTAAGTCTAGGCCTAATAGTTCTGGAGATATGGTGACGACCAAGTGAGTGAGTGTTTTTTCCTATATATATAATATAGGATATAGGATATGTATGTAGATAGACTATGTACTATAGAGAAAGGGTTTGATTTTTTATTTTTCAGAACATGAAATTTTTTTACATCAACATTTTTGACATGGCTGTGAAAACTGTTGAAACATTATGTAGAAAACCATAGCAACGACATCGAAATTATTTTTTTCTAGCCTTCTTTATCGAGATTAGAAAAAAATTAGGAAAAAATAATTTAGATTTCGTTGCTGTGCTTTTACCAGTTTTCACAGCATTTTTCAAAAATGTTCGTGTTCTGAAAAATAAAATATAGCCCATGTTACTCGCTGATAATAGAGCTTTCTATTGGCGAAAGAATTTTTAAAATCGGTTCGGTAGTTTTTGAGTTTACCCGGAACAAACAAACAATCAAATCTTTTCTCTTTATATAATAGTATAGATTTGCCATATGACTTCATATGAAGCAAATCTAACATAAAATGTAAAAATTTGTTTTTGACATGTCATACGACTATCTGTCAAAATTTGCTTTGTATATTTCTGTTTTAACTTGTCAAAATTAAGTGTGAACACAATACGAAGCCGATGGACTATCAACTCTTAATTTTGACAGTAAAGTCATATGTCAAATCACATATAGTAATGTAAAAGTATAGATGTTTTCAAACTCCGTGACACAAAAAATTTGAACAGTTCTGCGCACCTCGTTGCCAAATTTTATAAATTTTGTGCTATCATTTCCCCTCTTTTCATTTAAAAAGGCAACAAACGCAGAAAAAACTCAACAAAATAATTTGGGAAGGGATGCACGCATGCCGAATGCATAAAGTTAAGTTATCTTTATATGTATTGAGCAGAGCTTTTAAATACATTTAAAAACCCTGCTCAACCAAGTAAATCTATACATCATAATAAGCATAATTTTATTACTATTATGCGAAATATTTCTCATCCCTAAATTTATAATAATTAAAAAAAAGACTGAAAAATTTCTTTTTAAATTCATGAGCATTTTCATTCATAAATTGTGAACTCGCCGCAGCCGCAAGCAACGTAACCTTCCCTGGCAGAAGCGCGCATGACACTGACGGAAAACGTCAACAATCCTAGTATCAAAGTGTTAAAAACCCAAATTGCGTATTTTTTAATATAAATTGCTACAAATTTTTTCTGTACAAATATGTAAAATACAAAAACCTGAAAATTAAAAAATATATAAAAAGGGACACTTTTCATTCATAATTTGTAAAATTTTTAAATAATCATTAACCCGCCAGAAAAATATACCTCCCCAAGTCGAGTACGCAGTCCTGACTGATTAAATGACAGCAAGTGATTTGATAAGGAGGAGGAGGAGTCGATTCCCGCTCACTTTTTACAATATACAATCAAAGATCTTAATATTACAAAGATAGTTTGCCTCTATGTAAAGATTTGAACCTAAAAATTCAAGTTTCAGTTGCAGTAGCAGTTGAAAGCTCACTTTTTGGCCAGAGAAATAAAAGCTCTTTATTTACTCTTTTCGAACATATATTTAAAAAAGCTTATTCGTACTCTCACATCAAAGATCTTAATATCTACAAAGATGGTGCACTCCCATATAATCGAATAGGCACAGTAAATCCGCACCTCTGGATATTTAAAGACTGTGGTTTCGCGTTCGTTTGCTTTTTTTCAATTACAATAAACTATTTAAATTATTATATTGTAGTGCGCATTGTGTATGAACATGGAAAATATTTTATTTTTTTTTACGTTTGCTGATTTGATTCAGATATTTTTTAAGTGTGTTTTGAAAATAATTATCTTTTATTTTTGTATTGAAGATTCATTTTAAGTTAAAGAATACATATTTTTGTTTATCCTGGATTCGCTTTCTTTATTTTGGATATATTATATTTTTTAAGGTACTTTTCTGTAAACATGACTGACTATCAATTTTTCAATTTGTGCTTGGGGGTTTCTTCTTTATTTCAGATATTTTATTTAAAAAAAAACAATTTTGCTTCGTTTTAATATAATATAGACGCTATGGAAAAATTGAAAAGATCAGCAAAAGCTGGTAATAGATGTTGTTTAAGTCACTGCAGGAAATCCAAAAGGGAGTTTCCTACAATGAAACTATTCAAATTCCCAGATTATGATTCGCCTCTTTTTTATGAATGGGTCAATATATGTAATTTCTCAGAAGAATTTGTAGAAAAATCCCCAATTCTATTTTTATGTGAACACCATTTTTCTTCTGATGACATGGGAAAGAAATATTTGAAAAGAGGAGCAAAACCAAGTTTGGGCTTAACATCTAATAACATTAATATTATCCAAAGCAACGAAGAAGATTGTAGTGTTGATGAGTTACGTCCACTGAAATCACCCTCGCGAAAAAGAAGGCGAAGTGAATCGCCAATTTCAATATGTAAATCTTGCAAGAAAAGTGCATTAAGTTTAGAATTTCATAGAAAACGGTGTGGACAACTGTTGACGCAAATGAAAAACAAAAACAGAAAACTCGAAATGTTGAAAAGAAGGAATATCAGATATAGATTATTGAAGAATAAATATAAAAAAGATTTATGGAAAAAGCCTTTTTTAGAAAACCAAATAGATGAAATGAATATTCATCCTAACGAGAAAATTTTGTGCAAAATGCTTCTAAAGACTAATAGAAATAGTAATGCATCTTGGAATGAAAAGGAGAAAATGTTTGCACAAACTATATTTTATAGGTCAACTTCCACTTATATATTTTTACGTGATGTTATGAATCTTAATCTACCTCATCCATCTTCATTAAGTAGATGGAATACAGTAAAAAATTTAAAACCGGGTGGTAATATTTGTATTTATAATGCACTGAGAAATGCAGCTACAATGATGAATTCTATAGATAAAGAATGTGTGTTGCTTTTTGATGAAGTGTCAATTAGACATAATTTAACATACAATTCTTCAGTTGATGTTATAGATGGTTTAGTTGATCTTGGATACGAACGGTTAAATAAAATAGGTAGTCAAATTTGTGTATTTATGATCCGCGGTTTATATAAAAATTGGAAATTTGTTTTAAATTATTTCGTAACAGAACATTCTATTGAAGGAAATACATTAAAAAGACTTCTACTGGAGAATTTACATGTCGTAGAAAGTTTAGGTTTTACTGTAAGGGCAATCACATGTGATCAGGGACCAAATAATCGGAAATGTTTGAAACAGCTTGGTGCCACGATTGAAAAACCTTATTTTTCGCATAATAGCAAAAATGTTTATCTTTTGTATGATGTACCGCACTTATTTAAATCCATTCGAAATACACTACTAAAAACGAATCTTGAGACCCCAGATGGAGTGGTGAGTTTCGATGTGATAAAGGAACTCTTTGAATTAGAAGAAGGAAAAGTCACTAAAATGACGAAACTAACTTCTACCCATGTAAATCCCAACAGTTTCCAAAAAATGCGAGTAAGTTTAGCAACACAGACCTTGAGTCATACAGTTGCTACTGCAATAGAATGTGCTGTCGAAAATAAGCAATTTAAAAAAAATAATATACAAACGGCTATTTCAACTGCCCATTTTTTTAAGAAAATGAACACTTTGTTTGATTGCCTCAACAGTAAAATATTAACAGATCCAAATCCTTTTAAACGACCTTTGAAGGAAGGAAATTTTATTTGGCATAAATTAAAAGAATTGTTGTTATATATAATGGAAATTAATCATAATATGAAAAAAAACTACTGTTTCGATGGTTTAAAACAGACAATTAATGCCATTTTAATGCTATCTGAAAATAGTAACACATTTTTTATTTTCACTAGCAGATTCAACCAGGACCCCCTTGAAAACCTTTTTTCATTTGTAAGAGCGAAGGGGGGTCACTGCAAAAATCCTTCCGTACATGAATTTAACTTCACTATTGCTAAATTGTTCTCACTAAAAATGTTGCATTTTAGTGCAAAATCCAACTGCATCGACGACGGTTATGAAATGCTAATCACTAAGGAGAATTTATCGGAAGCGACCTCATTTTTGCAAGGGGATAAGGAAATTGATGAAACGGTTGTAATATATGAAGATATTATTCAACATGATGAACCCTTTTTGGATAAAAATTTTGATTGTTTTGAATCTGAAAACATTCCGATAGAATTAACGTCCAGTCGATATTTTGTAGGATACATAGCTAGTCGTATAAATTGTGAAAGTTGCAAAAATATTATTTTGAAATCGGATGAAGTACTTACTTGTCCGTCGGAAATGTTTATTCATAAAAAAAAATATACTCGCAATTCAGACTTTGGAAGTTTACACGCACCGTCTGATTACTTTTTTAATATTTGTAAGATTCATATTAAAGTATTCCAAAAAATATTTCATGATAATAAAGAAATTCGCAACATAAAAAAAGTTATTGTTGATAATTGTGTAAAGTGTACACAACAAGATAATGAATTTTCTTTGTGGTTTGAAGAACAGAATCCTTGTTTATCTCATAGGATTAAAATTTTAAATGTACTTATTTCAACTTTATTATATAAACATTGTTCATGGGCCGTTAAAAGTAATAAATTAAAAGACTCCAAATTAAAAATTTTAAGTCACAATTGAAAGTGATTGATTATTTTATATTCTTTTCATTCTTACGTACAAATTATGTGTATCTATATAAATACGTTTTTCACTTTTTTTAAAATATCTTTTTCATTTAATCATTTCGAGTTTCTTTCCATATTCCTCATTTATTTACTCCTTTTAATAGCATTTCAAACAAATTGCGAATGAAAGATAAACAGCTGTAAAATATTTATAATATCAACACGCTCTCTTAAATTTCTCAGAGCTTTTTCATGTGGATTTGCGCTAAATCCACCCTGCGGATTTACTGTGCCTATTCTATTATATGGGAGTGCACCATCTTTGTAGATATTAAGATCTTTGATACAATGGTTCACAAAATTATAAGAAAAATAAAAATTCAATTTTAATTAGAAAAGTGTTTCCTTTTGAATAAATTATATTTAAAATAGTTTCTTCGCATTTTTATTTTATTTACGGTTAAGTAATATTTATATTCAATCTTCAAATTTCTACCAATTATTCAAATAGGAAAATATTAATTTCGTTTTTCGGTTGAGATTTTTAAGCCACTGCGGTATATACAGAAGCTCTAATAAAAAAACAGAGTCGCCGTAATATTTGCAAACAAGTTGTCAGAAAGTATAAGGGAATTGCTGACAATTGTTTTGCGTGCGCCTTTGGCTTCCTATTTTGGAGCTTAATTTCTCAATAGAGAGGAAGAAAAATTATCTCCAGCTTTTAAACATTTTCAAGAGTTTTTTACCCCAACATGCGTCAAATGTCACGGCGTTTGAAAACATCTATACCTTTACCCTTCTGCTCCGAAAGAATTGCCAAGGCGCGATCTCTTGCCTCATCCGCTTTGCGTATTTTTTCTTTCATCTTTCGAATGCAACTGAAAATGGTCTTGAAGGCTGCGGCTAATTTTCGGGCTTGAACGAACATTGACAGAATGAACATAACAAAATGTGTGTATTATCTCAATAATAAACTCAACTATAAACTGGTTTGGTCCTGAAAAGGACAGTTTCTGTTTATTGTTTCGTCATTCGTTTATCGTTTGTCCGTTTGTTTATTGTGTGCGTGTGCCAATTATTGGTAATCTATTGAGCGTTGTGCTTAATGTTTGCCTTCCTTTTGTTTATCGTCGCTGCTCATTTTAATTTTTCACTCTTCTAAATATCCCCAAAAATGACGCCTCTGGCGGGTGTCATCGCTTATTTAAATTGCCGCCCTGCCCAAGTTGCGCACAGTGCAAATGCACAGTCTGCACATATGCGTTGCGCGGCACTGCTCTGTTCTGATCCTAAGCCGACCACAGCAATTTTTTTTATAAATTTTCTTTGTTATGAAAATTATGCTACGTTGAAATAACGCTGAAACATTCTTAAAAAAAGTCCAATCAAAAAAACAAATAAAACAACTTTTAATTACTAAAAGGAATATTTATTTAAGATAACCGCATACTCGTAAGTTAGCTTTGATGACCGGAGATGAACTTAACTTTATCTTCACGCTTAATTTAAAACAACTCTAAACGACAGTGAGTAGTAGAGCTAGGCCGGTTCTGAGCCACCTAGAAGTGGCTCAGAACCGGCCTAGGATTTGGGGGGGGGGTCTGAAATCTCTTCGTCTACGTGTACGAGGTGTTTTAGGTTTGTGTCTTGGATAAGGTGGCCCCGGAGTGAAAGGTGGTGATGGGGGAAAGCTCGTCGTCCACGTGTACGAGGTGTTTTAGGTTTGTGTCTTGGATAAGGCGTTCCCAGACCTAGCATAGGACTTGGTGGTGGTGGATTGAAAGCTCTTCGTCTCCATGTGGTGCAGGGTCCCCATGGGATTTGGGTGTGGTGATGGGTGAAACTCTTCGTGTTTGTCTTGGATGGAGATGGTGCAGGAGTGCCGGTGGTTGCGAAAGGTTTTCGTCTACGTGTGGGGCTGTTTTGTGTCTTTGCTAAAAAGTGATACTAGGTGTGAGCGCCACCTGTGTGAAGCTAGTTGAACTTCAGTGTCGCGAAGGCGCTTACCCAGATAAAAGCCCGGACTTATGACGCACCCACCATGAATTGTTACTGTAAACCAGACATATTCCCAAGTGAAGTGTTGAGTGGAAAAACACATGAACATAATCTTCCAGCAGGGCTGTGGGCTGAAGGCGGTGCATACTGCAATCATTTTCAGCAGTATGACTATAAAACAAAATAACAGTGAAGAATTTTCATTATTATGTATACTACTTCGGCCGACCATTAATGATAAGACGGCACCTGTCGCGAGAATTTGTCAATGCTGCAAGTGTTGCGAAATTAAAAAAAGTCAAAGTTGTGAAATTAAAAAAGTCAAAGCTGCGCTGCTCGGGCTTTGAACCTGGGTGATCGGCAGCTTAAGAGACCTGCGGGTGTTGTTATTTAATTTGTGTGTGTATACAAGCGATGAGCCAAAACTGACCTTCGGTCGGCCATTAGTGATAAGACGTCACCTGTCGCGAGAATTTGTCAATGCTGCAAGTGTTGCGAAATTAAAAAAGTCAAAGTTGCGCTTCTCAGGCTTTGAACCCGGGATCGGTAGCTTAAGAGGCCTGCATCGAGGCTCCTGGGTGTTGTTGTTTAATTTGTGTATGCATGCGCTGAGCCAGCGATCGAGCGATCTAAAAATAGAATTTTCTTATTTTTCTTTCGATCATGCTGCGTGTGTGAATGGAAATAGCGACATGTTTTATGCTGCGATCGATTTTATGTCGGAACAACGGCGAAATATTTCTTTAGATTGAAAATAAATACCTTTAATTCAGACTTTTCTGTGATTTTTCGCAGCAACAGCAACATCAGCAAAAACGAGTAAAAACAAAAAACTTTTTAGGCCAAAACAACAGATCTTCGCAAATGGTCGAGCGCTGGTTTGAATGAACGGTGATTAATTTGAGCTGCTGATAAGAACTACGCTTGAAAATAATACCTCACTAGCACCGCTAGTGCCATTTGGTTTTGTTTTTTTTGTACGATAAATTTATACCCAAGGTTTATGATCACCTGGTAAGGAGCGTGGAGGGCATTTTTAGTAAAAGAAAAGTTGTATGTGTGTGTATGTGAATGGAAATAGCGATATGTTTTATGTTGCGATCGGTTTTATGTCGGAATCATGGCGAAATATTTTTGAGATTGAGGAATAATCTATTTATAATTATAATAGTTTTCTATGGTATTTATCATTTATATCTATCGATTATTCATTGACACAGCCAAACAGACAGACAGACAAACAGACCTGTCTATCTCTTTCTGTCTGGTCTGTCAACAGACCTGTCTGTCTGTTTGTCTGTCTGTCTGCCTGTCTGTTTGCCTGGGTGCCTGTCTGTCTGTCTGGTTTGTATTTCATGCCTGGCCTGCAGCTCGGAGTTTTTCACCCTTTTAACCGCAAAATCATATAAATACTCGAAATAGTGAAACATGCATGATCAGGTCTGAGGATGATCGCCTTAAAAGAACGAGCAAATCCTTATTTTTCACAATTCGTAGCTATAAGCCTGTGAGTAAACAGCAGCAAAGAAAAAGTGAAAAGTGAAAATTACAAGTGAATAATGTGGATGTGCTACGCAGCTGAATCTTGACCAAAAGCTGGGGATTTGGAAAGTGCCATTAGGCGAATTGAACATCAGCTGAATGATTTTCAACATGATGCACTTCTTTGTCAAAATAGCGGATATGAATGCGAGGATGAACAATATTTTAAAGACAAAGAGGAGGTATATCGACGAGGCGATCATCCTCAGACCTGATCATGCATGTTTCACTATTTCGAGTATTTATATGATTTTGCGGTTAAAAGGGTGAAAAACTCCGAGCTGCAGGCCAGGCAGGAAATACAAACCAGACAGACAGACAGGCACCCAGGCAAGCAGACAGGCAGACAGACAAACAGACAGACAGGTCTGTTGACAGACCAGACAGACAGAGATAGACAGGTCTGTTTGTCTGTCTGTCTGTTTGGCTGTGTCAATGAATAATCGATAGATATAAATGATAAATACCATAGAAAACTATTATAATTATAAATAGATTATTCCTCAATCTCAAAAATATTTCGCCATGATTCCGACATAAAACCGATCGAAACATAAAACATATCGCTTTTCCATTCACATACACACACACAACTTTTATTTTACTAAAAATTCCCTCCACGCTCCTTACCAGGTGATCATAAACCTTGGGTATAAATTTATCGTACAAAAAAAACAAAACCAAATGACACTAGCGGTGCTAGTGAGGTATTATTTTCAAGCGTTGTTCTTATCAGCAGCTCAAATTAATCACCGTTCATTCAAACCAGCGCTCGACCATTTGCGAAGATCTGTTGTTTTGGCCTAAAAAGTTTTTTGTTTTTACTTGTTTTTGCTGATGTTGCTGTTGCTGCGAAAAATCACAGAAAAGTCTGAATTAAAGGTATTTATTTTCAATCTAAAGAAATATTTCGCCGTTGTTCCGACATAAAATCGATCGCAGCATAAAACATGTCGCTATTTCCATTCACACACGCAGCATGATCGAAAGAAAAATAAGAAAATTCTATTTTTAGATCGCTCGATCGCTGGCTCAGCGCATGCATACACAAATTAAACAACAACACCCAGGAGCCTCGATGCAGGCCTCTTAAGCTACCGATCCCGGGTTCAAAGCCTGAGAAGCTCAACTTTGACTTTTTTAATTTCGCAACACTTGCAGCATTGACAAATTCTCGCGACAGGTAACGTCTTATCACTAATGGCCGACCGAAGGTCAGTTTTGGCTCATCGCTTGTATGCACACACAAATTAAATAACAACACCCGCAGGTCTCTTAAGCTGCCGATCACCCAGGTTCAAAGCCCGAGCAGCGCAGCTTTGACTTTTTTAATTTCACAACTTTGACTTTTTTTAATTTCGCAACACTTGCAGCATTGACAAATTCTCGCGACAGGTGCCGTCTTATCATTAATGGTCGGACAAAATAACAGTGAAGAATTTTCATTATTATGTATACTACCATAATAATGAAAAATCTTCACTGTTATTTTGTTTTATAGTCATACTGCTGAAAATGATTGCAGTATGCACCGCCTTCAGCCCACAGCCCTGCTGGAAGATTATGTTCATGTGTTTTTCCACTCAACACTTCACTTGGGAATATGACTGGTTTACAGTAACAATTCATGGTGGGTGCGTCATAAGTCTGGGTAAGCGCCTTCGCGACACTGAAGTTCAACTAGCTTCACACAGGTGGCGCTCACACCTAGTATCACTTTTTAGCAAAGACACAAAACAGCCCCACACGTAGACGAAAACCTTTCGCAACCACCGGCACTCCTGCACCATCTCCATCCAAGACAAACACGAAGAGTTTCACCCATCACCACACCCAAATCCCATGGGGACGCTGCACCACATGGAGACGAACAGCCTTCAATCCACCACCACCAAGTCCTATGCTAGGTCTGGGAACGCCTTATCCAAGACACAAACCTAAAACACCTCGTACACGTGGACGACGAGCTTTCCCCCATCACCACCTTTCACTCCGGGGCCACCTTATCCAAGACACAAACCTAAAACACCTCGTACACGTAGACGAAGAGATTTCAGACCCCCCCAAATCCTAGGCCGGTTCTGAGCCACTTCTAGGTGGCTCAGAACCGGCCTAGCTCTACTACTACAGTGCACAGATATTGATCCTCCAGACATTCCGTGAGCACTTTTTCTATTTTTTTGATTCTACATAACCTCTGATAAATCAAAGGTATTAAATTCACAGTGTTTTGCACTTTCGGGGCAATATATGTAATCTGCGTGCACTACGGTGCATGCTTCTGGAGCTCAAGACTGGTCTGGATGGGTTATGTTTTTGGTTAATTTTTTTGTTGTGTTATTATTTTCCTAATCGAATCAGCAAAGCTCATATTTTAGGTAAATGTGTATTCTTTTATTAGATATAAAGATTAATAAGTTGAGTGATTCCGTTTAGAAGATATGTAGGTTTAAAGTATGGGCGAAATGCTGAAACACGAAGAATATTGGGATTTTGCTCACACTTTAAACCTACATATCTTTTAATCGGAGTCACTCTTTATTTCAATTATTCTTTATTTTTTTTGATCTTTATTCCAAATTAAAGAATACACACTCACCTAAAAGATGAGCCTAATTTTGTTGCTTTACGATAATTAGTCTAGGAGTAATTGAAGTTTAAGTAAATTGTAAAAAAATAATATTTTTTTTCGTAAACACCCTGTATTCAGTGCCGGATTTACCAACAAGCAAAACAAGCAATTGCTTGTAGGCCCCCACCTTCAGGAAGCCCGCGCATATTTTTTTTTTGTTTGGTTGTCTTTAGATAAAAGGGAAGTAAAACAATTGTTTGGCCCTTTTACATCCCAAACGCAAAGTGGAACGCAAATTGAAGCCCTTTTATCGCTTGGAAATTACTATGTTTTTCTCTTTGTTGCACGAACGTGGATTCCAGACAGGGCGAAAATCAAACAAATTTCTCCAAAGTGCTCCAATTTGTGGTTCCACTTTGCGCTTGTGATATAAAAGGGCCTTAAATGTAAAACTAAACGTAACTACGAACCATTATTTGCGAACAACTATGTATGTCCCAGGAAATACTAGCAGACTTGAGTATTAGTAGTATGGAACATGATAAGCTGTGATCTCTTCAGTTCCAGGTGACCAATTTTCTGCAGAGAAGAGCAGACAGAAAATAACTGATCGAGTCCATACCAAAAGCAGTGTTTTATTTATGTCAAGTAGTTCAAAATGTTGAAGATGTTCAATGTATACAAGCTGTTCAAATTTATAGTGGGGGGGGGAGATGAGTTATTTTAGGGGCCGAATCACAATGTTATGCTTGGGGCCCCGCAACATATAAATCCGGCACTGCCTGTATTTTAGTGGATAGTGCGGTTAGCCCACGTTTCTAGAACAATTTTTTTCGCCAAATACATCCACGAATCACGTAGTCCAACAAAGGAGTTATTGAACGTCTGATGACCTATATAAATACAAGTCGCAAATAAGTATTTTAAGTCTTTAAAACGGCGATATCTCATGAATGGCAATTCGTACGGGAAAATGTGTAGAGCTTGCTGTTTGACATTGCACTCTATACGAAAAAAATAGATTGTCGACAGTACAAAGGGCTTTCCCTGAGCTCTAGTCTTCCACATAAAAAAAAAAATCTTTTTTTGTAGATAATCGCATAATCTACAAACTCTGCAAATACTATTTTATGATAACACTTACCGTTTAAGAGGTATTAGTCAAAAACGGAATTTTTTTTTCTAAAACTCACGCTTTTTTCTAAATTTCAAAATCTTGGAAGAAGCTCGAGAAACGATTTGAAAAGAAATAGGGGCACATTTCTTATGACTCAAATATCAACTTTTCGTCAAAAAATTTGAAGTGCGAGACATCAACATAATAATTGGTTTAAAACGGCGCGTGAGCCTTTTATGCTTGCTGGGTAAAAAATCAGTAAATACTCTATTTCATCTTGTATTGTTAAGAAGTTGGAACCACCGGGGTAGAGTTGGAGAAGCGGGATTTAGGCGAGGAAATATAACACAAAAAAACCTACTTCAAAAAAAAAACCAATACCGTGATGCACAAAAAAGGATGATATAATTGTTGGTAGTTTTTTACAATACTAATCCAATCAGAATGGATTTAGAAAGAAGAATCACTTTTGAAAAAATATTTTTGTAATTCTTTACAACATTAATCCAATCAGAATGGGTCTAGAAAGAAGAATCACTTTTGAAGACGGTGCTAACACCTGTTTTCGGGGCGATGTATTAAGTGCATAAGGTTAACAAAGAAATGAAAACAATTTTCGAAGCAAGATTAGTGCAATGAAAGTCAACCTGACACCGTCTTCAAAAGTGATTCTTCTTTGTAGATCCATTCTGATTGGATTAATGTTGTAAAGAATTACAAAAATATTTTTTCAAAAGTGATTCTTCTTTCTAAATCCATTCTGATTGGATTAGTATTGTAAAGAACTACCAACAATTATTTCATCCTTTTTTGTGCATCACGGAATTGGTTTTTTTTTTTGAAGTAGGTTTTTAAAAATTGATTTTATTTCGTACTTTTTAGTCCGTTCATTTTTTTCGGGGCCAATTTAAAAAAAATTATTTATTACGATAAGTATAACACGCCGTCGTCGAAAGGATCGAGGCAGTAGGTAAATAGTTTTTGCAATGATGTATTTGCGTACTTTCGGAGTTATTTAATAAAAAAACTTATTTAGTATGAGTATGAAACAAAATTCCCCGAATGAAATTAAGAAACAAAATTTAATCAAATTTATTGTGAGAATATAAAGTCGATTGAAAAAAAAATGCAACAGCGGGCTCGCCGGGGAGAATCGAACTCGGAACCCTTGGGCGAGAGGCAGGTATTTACTCCCTGTACTACGAGAGAGTGTTGATATATACTGGCTAAATATGTACATAAGTCATATCGGAAATTCGGCTAAATAGTTCTCCAATTCAAAGAATAATTCTCTTACAGTCTGCATGAGTAAGCATGAAATTTCTCACCGAAGAGTTTTAAGTTACCGATGTGCAGCTAGAGGCCTGTTGAGTCGCTTCGTTTCCGGGAACGTTCTTCACATACTTGGTTGATGAGGAGAGAAGTGGGGTGGTACCTCGCATCATGCCCACTTCCTCCTTCATCCACAAAGTTCGTGAGGCACGCTCCTGGGAGCGAATCGTCTAAACAGAACCATAAAAGTTTCCACGGAAGCCTGAAACTCTCTACTTTTTCCACCTCCGCACGCCTCTCTTTCCCAAAAAAGCAGTTTCTTCTGGTCCGCGTATATTTAGGCCCATTTGTGCAGTAGTTAATCTGCTAACAAATAATGCACGCATGCGTGAGTGAAAAAAAATAACGTTATAATTTTTTCAAGTTGGTGAAAAAGTGAAATTCTAAAAATTGGGGGAATTTATAAAAATAAATCATAAATTCGGTTAAATAGTTCTCCAATTAAAAGGATAATACTCTTACAGTGTACATGAGTATGCATGGAGTTTCTCACCGAAGAGTATGTAATAATTCTTTACAAGATTAATCCAATCAGAATGAATTTAGAAGAGAAAAAAAGAAAAAAAGTCGAACTGCCCGATCCGGGGTTTGAACCCGCGATAATTAGTTCGGTAGACTTTTACGTAGACGCTACGCCAAGTCCCTCTTAAGTATTTGGTGACAATAAAGAATTTTGTGATACCTTTGAAATAATTCTATCTGTTGAAGGTGTACTAATTTTACCAGTTTTTTAAGCCTCCCTTCGAACTCCTTTTTCAGAATTTAAAAAAAATTGCATGGGACCACCGTGGGAAACTACCCTCTCAAGAAAAAAAAGAAAAAAGCAAAAAAGTTATTGCTTTACAAAGTTATGCGTGAACAGGACCAAAAAAAAAACATACCTACGCGTCGAATTGATAACCTCCTCTTTTTTGAGGTCGGTTAAAAATAGCCCCAACCTTACATTTTTTGTGCAGTAAGTCGGATTGACCAATGTCGGGGGTCGGGAAACACAATTGCAAAATTCGCCCGCCATCTTGGAACCGCCATCTTGATTGCACGCCAACTGTACATATGTGCAAAATTTAAAGTTGATCGGTTATATGGAAGTGGGTCAAAATCAAGTTGCAAGATTTGTCTACATAAAGATGCACTTATGTATAAGAATGCACTTTTCGAAACAGCAATGCAATTTCAAAAAAGTACAGCACCAAAATATGGCACAAAGTTTCTAGACGAGTTAACGAAGTGAATGCAAAAAACCTCATCTCAATCCGACTTACTGCACAAAAAATTTAAGGTTGACTGTTATATTTCCTCGCCTAATTGAACTGCATAGCAAATCAATCTGCAGTGTAAAGATGCTAAGGTATTGGAGATGCAAAGCACATGGCTTTTACATGGTTGTATCGCTTTGGGGTTTGCAAGTAAAAGCGGTTATGTTTTAACGAGTGGCCGGCCATTGCTTCTCAATATAGAAATAATTCACAGTTTGTATTTCTTTTTCAAATAAACTTTACTTTCGCTTCATGGGTGTTGTTTATTTATTGTTGCCCTGGTAATACCTTTATGCATTCCATCAGCATCAGTGTTAAATTTAACAAGGCAAAATTAAGGTGCTGATAGACGATGACAATATTCTCAACGTAAATTTTTGTATTCTCATGAGAATATTCTCATGCCTGTTTACACGAGGAATGGTATTTGTTCTCGCGAGTATAAATAATGTTCTCATGGTGGCTGTTGTCATGAGAATATTCTCATGAATTCTCATGTGCGTTTACACGATAAGAATAAAAGCTGTGGGTTGAGAATAATTTTTCTTCTCGCACTGCCAGTTGTTTGTTATTTTCATTTGTATTTTCATCGCCATGTCAAAAAGACGAAAATTAATGTTGGGATTTTGTGTGAATTTTTTTGTATCACGCACAGTTCGTTCAAAATACGACCTTGATTATATGTAAAATGAGGCAAATCGGCTCTATTCACCATCTTTAGGCAAAGATTTTAGGAACTGTTTCATTACTATGCAATATGCAATTGTGCAAATGGTGTTAATATTTTCCTTGCAGGCCAATGTTTTGTGGACCAGTGTTGATCCCTTGTTCTGCTGTCCCACTCACATATAAAACATGGGAACTTAGTAACCCTCTTTGTTATCCAAGGAGCATGAAAATTACTTTCGAATCTCCACATATGTAGATAGTTGAATTTCTCATATTTCGTATATTCAATAAATGTGAAAAAATGGTGGGTGATGCGACTTTTTTGCTATTGTTTTCGGACTCAGCCCACCCAAAAACATAAGAATCAGCCAAAACCATAAAAAAGTTTTTTCATCGTTGGCCTGTGTAATTTTCGTTTGATTTTTTCCACAACAAAGCACTTGAAAATCGCAAATGAGATCGCATGAGAACATTCGTTCTTTCCAATATGTTGGAAAGAATGCATTCTCACGCTTTTTAATGGGAATATTCTCACGCCACCTGTTTACACGTATGAGAAAACGATTCCCATGAGAACGCTTGAGAATACCTACATGAGAACAAGAACGTATTCTCATGCCTATTTACACGTGTATGAGAACGAATTTTTTTTCTCGCGAGAGCATTTGCATGAGAATATTCTCATCGTCTATCAGCACCTTTAGGAGAACATTTTCCAGTATAACGAGAGTTATGTTGGCCCCTTCAAAACCTACCCACTACAGCCTTCTAATCTATAATGTGATGTAGTTTGAGGAAATTTTAGGAGGATTATCTAGTGCAGATAGTAATAACCATACACTCGCTCAGTAATCAATGTGACGGGGGACTCCAAATTATTAATACCACATTCAATTTGTGCGCCCAAAAATGGACTGTATAGCAATGTATAGCAACTTTATTATTCTTTACTTCCATAAAAATTATTTTTAAAAGCAATTATTAACCCTATTGCTGAAACGATTCAAATTCTTATGCTCTTCCCATTTCGGTAATACATACATATGTACATATCTTGGCATTAGAATTAGATTAATGCTTTCATTAAACATGAAATTCCAAGTTTTTTTTATCATTAATTTTCTGGCGGATTTGTTGTCCTTAGATATGTCAAAAACTCGAATTCGATTGCCCTTGTTCAATCATGTTCTCGTGTACTCAAGTATGGATCTCCTCGAAGGCAATTAGTAGTAATGTTTATGTTATTGGAAAAGTAATTTCTTAGTTCAAAAATAAGGACTGGGATCGGTTTATCATTTGCTTTACTGCCTTTAAACCAATTTTGAAGACGTTAGTCTCAACGCACCTTATCAATTAGGTTAAATGAAATTTAGAATCCCCTCAGTTTCAGCACAAAATGGATGTAATTACAGACGAATATTTAGTTTTTGTTTTGTTTTTCTTTTCAGGAACAAAAAGCCGGCACCCTGAATTTCTCATCCTTCCGCAACAGCTTCACTTCAAATGTCAATTACTTGAAACGGAGGTAAGGTCTTAATTATTTTCCTATCTCATTTGTATTGTGTGAGCATGACTGGTAGAAAATGTAATTTGAGCTTTCATATAATCTAATAGAGTGCATAATCTTTTAGACGCTTCTTAATTATCAAGACTCTTTGACCAATCAATTAGTTACAGAATCCTGTCAATGGACTTAAATCACAATGAGTGGGCGGGTATTGATTCAAGTAAACATCGGTGGACTTGCTTTTTTCTTTGAAGTAAACAAAAATCGAGCAAAAGTTTAGGAAACTTTCTTCGGTACTAAAAATAATCATGGAGTTTGCCGTTGAACTGGGGGTTTCCTGACTATATTAAATGAATTTTGATTACAATCGACTTTTATTCCTCCATGGGTTGAGGCTATAAGACTATGTTATACAAGAAACAACAAAATTATATTTTTGTAAATAGGACGTGTAATTCAGAAAATACTCCTCTGGGGAAAAATTTAAGTAACATCCTTAAAGTACAAACCTTTTGCATTATTTTCCCCAAAATTGGTATATCATTTCAATTTTATGACCATAGTGTAATTGTAGAAACTACAAACTATAAAAGTATTTTACATTAACATTATACTTTAATCCAGTTGTATTATAATAAACTTGCTGCGTCGAACATTATACATTTGATAAAACGCACCTCGAAGTATAAAGTATGCCTAGGCCCCGAAGCAAGCCCAGTTGTAAGCTAGTTCAAGTTCCAGTTGAGAGACTTACCTTCTCAACATATTTAATCAAACATATTATGTCAGCTCAAGCGAGTACTTCTATTTTATATTTATAGATAACCCCCTCTTTACTACAATATTTGGATTTCGTTGATCCAGGAACTTTTCCACCGCTTTTATGGATGAAACTTTATTGAAATTGAAATCGTAAGTATCTCCGTATTTCCACTGACAATTTTTGATTTATATACACATACCGCCTCTTTTGGGTAAACAAAATTTTTAAACCCTCGTTTCTGATATCCATCGAATTTTTACCATTTAGTACATTTCCAGTGTAACTGATGTGCACCCGAGACTGTTATTCTCTAGGAAAATCCATTGCGGCGCAAATCATGTTTATTTCACTCCGAGTAATCCCATGTAAGTTAATTTGTGGGCTTTATTTCTTTAGAGACTTTAATTAAGTTTTCAAACTTTAACCTTTTTTTCTTTAAAAAGGTATTCTTCTGTTTTATATAAATTTGTAAAAAGCAAATTTTTATAATGTCAACCTCAAGTCTGTGCCTAGTGTGTTCGGGAGTAGACGAACTACATTGCCGCTCAAGTAGCAAGGATATCCAGTCCAAACTTGTCAGATTGTCTTTGTTCTGAAACATGCAATCTACTACCGACTAGCATTTTTAGGCTAGCACCCCTCAGTGCCGCGGCACCCATAGTCGAAAAAATGACAGCGCCGTTTGTCGTTGTCATTTTTCGTATCATAGTTGGCGAATGCAGCGACATGACAGTTTTCGACGAAACCTTATCATGGTTGTCGCTTGAAAATATTTGAACATTTCTGATAACTAAAAAAATTTAAAATTTTCTTATTTATTCAATCTATTTAAAAAATATTTATATATTATGTATGAATACTCCAATTCCAAAACTGCTTCCTTCCATTTTAAAAACCAGTGAGGTAGTGGCGGTTTTGGTCTCTGAACAGGCTCCTTTAAAGAATCTGTGACTCATTTCATGGCTAAACTTGCTAAATGTATGTCCACCGAGCTGTAAAACTGAAAAAAGTTGACCAGATTAGTTAAAGAAGTTTTTTTAGAGGTTGAAACCGCTATTGCTTTACTGATTTTTAAAAATGAAAGGAAGCAGTTTTGGAATTGGAGTCTTCATATGTAAATATATAAAAAATATACCATATACAGGGTGTTTTGCACTAAGTGGCTAATCCGTTAGGATTCCTGGATGTATTTGGAGAAAAAAATTGTTCTAGAGAATAGGGCTATCGGCCCTATCCACTGAGATACAGGGGGTTTAAGAAAAGACGTTTGGACAATTTTTCAGTTTACTTAAACATTAATTACTCTTCAAATATTTATCGTTGAGCAATGTAATTATGCTCATTTTTTAGAGAAATGTTTATTCTTTACCAATAGCATAAACCTATGTCACCCGGTTTAGAAAATATGTTACTTCAAAGTCAAAATTTTGTTTTTTGACGAACGAATGACGCAAGAACAAAAACTAAAGCTTTGTAAGAGTAAAACTAAAGCTTAAGCTTGGAGCTTTTTAAAAAGCTTTCCGACTACGTAAGGCAGATGGTGGGATTATCCCATTTCATTTGTAATGAGGTTTGCCTCATAGGGCCCTTATGAGAAACTGATATAGACTACAAGCCCCCGGCAATTTTTGGGGGGTCATGTGAAACAGCACGAATTATATGCAGATCGATACTCCTAAATGAGACGTAAACTTTAGGCACTATGCCGTTACTTTTGCGCGGTACATGTGACCACAGAGGTAAGTTGAATATTCCATCCGGAGGGGTGCTTTTTCGGTCAAATATTCTTGTACGGCAATTCTCATATTGGTATATTATAAAAAAATAAGCTCGTAGAACCTACTGCCGTACAAAAATAATGGTACTTGAAACCAGAAGATTTTTTTAATTTCTGCAAATTTATCCCCCCACAAAGGTGATTTATTCCTGTACGGCATTTGTACATTTCGATTTCTATGCTTTCATAGAGTCATTGTGTGGCTATGCCGTACATATTTGGTGGTTAAAAGATGAGAAAACCCCGACTCAACCCGCTCCTAGATCAGTATCGTGCAAGGTCATTGAAAACTGTACGGCACCGAGACCAAAATATTAGTCAACATCTAAACTAATTTTTAACAACTGTGCCGTATAAAAGTTCTGGTTAATATATACATATATAAAGAAACAATTACCAGCACTTGAGAGTTGAACCTTACTTTTTGGACACAAGCTCCTTTTTTCCAATACGGGAAGAAATTTTTCTACAACTTGTAACTAAGTATTATTGTTTTACAATATAGCCATCTATAATTAACTGTACCCAATGAAAATATGCATAAAAAACAAAACAGAAAAATTCAACAATTTGTAAGATTTTCCAAATGCTCTGTGAATTAGCAAAAAGAATAATGGTTCAATATTATTGCTGATTATAATTCTTCAAAGATAGAACAACGAAGAAAAACAGGTGCCGTCTATTTTCAGTTGTGCCGTCTAAAAGTTATGGTTAATATAATTATAAATAAAGAATTACTTGCATTTGCGAGTTGAACCCTACTTTTTGAACACAAGATCATTTTTACCAGTACGGCAAGAATTTTTTCTACAACTTGTATGTAACTAACTACACCGGAAGGTAAAGAGAAGTATCCGGCGTGATAAAAGGCAGCAGATAAACGAGCTCGCAGAGAAAGCGGAAAACGCGGCAAATACAGGAAACAGCTCTCGGGAAAGCACTCTACTAAAAAGCATGCCGTTAAGAGTGCGGATGGAAGGTTGCTGTGCAGCGACGACGGGCAGCTCCAAAGATGGAGGATTACTTCCTCGCCGCCCTCAATGGTTAATTTGCACAGGAACCTCAAGAAAGCAGCAACAATGTACAGCCAATAAGAATCGCCACCCGTGCACCATCCAAAACAGAAATAGTAACCGCAATTTTTGTATATATGGAACTAGTTTAGGCAATGGTTTGGTGCAACAGAAACGCAAGAAAAAAATACGGCAAATAATGCATTTTTCTGAGACATCGAGATCACCAGGGAGTGGTCCAAAAGGGTCTTGCCGGAGGATTTAATAGGTTACTTTCAAAATTGACTAGTGATAATATAGGTATAAGTTTCAAGTATGTAAGGTAAGATTTTGTTCGTATTTGTATTGAAATATAATTATTTGAAATATCTATGTACTTCAATTATTTGAAGTTGCCCTATGTACTTGAAGTAAGATATAATAAAATGAATTCTTCAGGGTGAAAAAATACTTTTCCAGCCATCTTGAACCATTTTTTTATGCGGCATTTAGGTTTTATTGATTATTGTTTTAAGTTTTAACGTAACGTTTGGCGCACAAAATATTGTTGGCATTAAAAATAATCCTTTTCGGAGGAAAATTAATTTTCCTGTCGTAGCCATATGTGCCATGAAAAATGTACGGCAATATAAAAAATGTTTTCGTTTCATGAAATAGCATAAAGATTATTGAGTTTGATGCTGGTTCAAATGACCACCTCTGTACTAACTAAGAAGAGCGTGTTGAGTCGGGGTTTTCTCATCTTTTAACCACCAAATATATACGGCATAGCCACACAATGACTCTATGAAAGCATAGAAATCGAAATGTACAAATGCCGTACAGGAATAAATCACCTTTGTGGGGGATAAATTTGCAGAAATTAAAAAAATCTTCTGGTTTCAAGTACCATTATTTTTGTACGGCAGTAGGTTCTACGAGCTTATTTTTTTTATAATATATCAATATGAGAATTGCCGTACAAGAGTATTTGACCAAAAAAGCACCCCTCCGGATGGAATATTCAACTTACCTCTGTGGTCACATGTACCGCGCAAAAGTGACGGCATAGTGCCTGAAGTTTACGCCTCATTTAGGAGTATCGACCTGCATATAATTCGTGCTGTTTCACATGACCCCCAAAAATTGCCGTGGGCTTGTAGTCTAATAGGGCATACCTCACTTCAGTATCGCAGATTTGATGGGGAATCTAAGGAGAAAGTCCTTTTTCGGCATGCCCCTTATTTAGCAAAGGGGGTCCTCAAAGGGGACCTACGTGGAAATCCCTCTTTCGTCATGCCCATCATTTACCACCTGGGGCCCACATGCTGCATGGGGCATCACTTACTTACTTACGCTCCTTTAACCCCTCATGGCACATGGGGGAAACAGTTGCCCTCCAGCGGACTCTGCTTTGCGCGACAACTCTCAACTCTGACCAGGATCTCCCAGTTGTTGCGGCCTCTGCTAATAGGGTCCTCCTCCGCGTTGTTCTAGGTCTTCCGACTCGACGGGATCCTTGCGGATTCCAGTCAAGGGCCTGTTTGGCTAGATTCTCGTTTTCGCGTCGCAAGGTGTAGCCAATCCAATTCCATTTCCTTCGCCTGATTTGGTTGTCTGTCCTTTCTTGGCCGCCACCGCGCCATAGTTCATTTGTGTTTCTATCTAGCCAGCGGTTGAAAACTTGTAGGCGCCCTGTGATTAATTGGGTGACTTTCCATATTTCGCAACCATACAAAAGAACTGCCTTAACGTTGTAGTTGGTATTAATTGAGATCTCCGTTGATCTCCATATGCGGAACAGGCATGCATATGCGCTTCGTGCTTATTTATTCTGGAATAGACGTCTTTTTTTGTCCCGCCATTTTCGGTAATGATGCTACCAAAGTAACAGAATTTATCTACCAATTCCACTTCACGGTGATTCAGCACTGTACGTTCAATGGTGTTTGCATGTACCTGCATTTCTTTAGTTTTTGTCGGATTTAACCTTAAGCCTGCCGAACTACTTTGCCTTTTTGGCATTCCTTTATTTGTGATCTGTATGTAAACTTTTTCGATATTATTTTTGTTATAATTTATAAACTTTTTTATTTTTTAAATAATTAGAATTGTTGAATTACTATATTTTTTGGATTCTATTATGTAAATTCCGTTTACAAAATAAACTAAAAAAGTTTGGAGAAGCTAACTATAATCGTATTTGATTTTCAAGCGAAAAGGCATTAAAATATTAAGTGTATGTAAATTTTGTTGACCCACAATTTTTATGTTACGCCCTTGAGTTTTCAAGATATAAGCAATTTTGATGTTAAAATTGGCCTTATTTTGTGCTTTTTTCCCCTAAGCTTTGTCGCAGAAGTACCAAATAATAAAGTCAATTTTAACATCAAAATTTTCTAATATCTTCAACAGTAAATGCCGTAACATAAAAATTTTCCGGACATTACTAATAGGAAATTGTCCAATCTTTCTAATTTTGGAAAAAAAATATTGGTTAACTACGTATTTTTGGGAGAAAAAAGTAGTTGAAGTTGATATTTTTGTTACAAAAAAAATGTTGGCTTTGATGTGGTGGGAATATTCTGCGTAAAAAGTGCGAGAATCTGGCAACAATTGAAAAAAAGCCGTTTTGCTAATTTCTCGATAACGGAAAAGTAAATGAGTGTCATTTTCGTTTTCAGCGACCTCAAATTGGCTAAAAACACTTTTCCTATTAGGTACCCGCAATTAAGAAAAAATTTGTAAACTAGTGTTATGTAAAAATGTCTACCTTCAACCCAGTGGCATAGGAACGGGGGTTATGGTGACAACCCTCCCCCCACCGGAAATGCCTTTTGCATGAAGAAAACTAAACTTGAACAATATATAATATCGTTTTGTAATTTTGATTAATGAACAGTTGACAATAATAATAATAATTGTATTTGCAGGAAAGTACACAAGATTTACATCTTTTAGAGTACTTACATAGTAAAGTAGCATAACAAAAAAAAGGATATATAAAAAAGCTTAAAATTAGAATTAAAAATTAAAATTAAATTAAAAATTAAAAATTAAAATAGGGATCAAAGTTGAAGTTAGAGATAATTAGAATTATATACAGAATTAAAATAGAGAATGAAGTAAATAAATGAGTGCGGAAAGGGAAATAGAGAAGGCTAGAGAGACGAAGAAGAGGAAGATAGAAAAATAGATGCATGTCTTCTGAATGTCTCTGAATGTAACTTGGAAGATTATTCCAGATTCTGAAGGTATACACGAAGAAGTGTGGGCGGAAATCAGGAATTTGATGGATCTCAAGGATTGCAAAGGAACGAGGAAGTCAGAAAAGTAGCAGGGACTTTTGGTATAAAAGTCCTTATGCAAAAGAAGTAAAGCCATGAGATCGAGGAATTGAAAGAGGTCACAACCTAGTAGGGAATTTTGGACACCCGACACATGATCAGACCTTCTCATATGAAAGATGAACCTAATGCAATCATTAAATGCCACTTTAAGACGCTGACGGCTGGATGAGCCAAAGGAAATATACACCAGCGGGCCATAAAGGAAATGAGGAACAAGAGATTTGATGAGTTTGGCTCGAATAGGTGAAGATAACAGGCTGCCATCTAGCCACAGTTTACGAAGTGTGCCATAGATCTTAGATAGGAGCAATGAGACATCATTGCAGCAGGAGAGTTTTGAATTGACAACAATACCCAGGTTTTTGGCATATTCAACAATTGGGAGAGGAACATTATTAAGTAAAAGAGGTGGGAGACCATCCGAGGACAGCGAGCGACGTCTAAAGTAAAGTACTTGCGATTTAATTGGGTTTTGTTTAAGGAAATTACTAGAACTCCACTCGTTAATTTGAGACAAGGTGCTATTGAGTTCAAAGACGCAAAATCCAATCTGATGAGGAGGACGCGATATGTATAGGTGGAGGTCGTCACCATAGAGATGAGAGCAGTAACGGATAACGGATGGCAGATCATTAATATAGAGGCAGAATAGCAAAAGACCAAGAATCGAACACTGAGGCACACCTGCAGGTACACTAAGGAAAGAGGATGTAGCATTATTGTGCCGAACACACTGAGATATATTAGAGAGAAGAGAAGAGAAAAGACGAACAGAAGAAGAAGAGAAGTGATACCGTTGACTAAGTTTATGGAGGAGATGTGAGTGAACCACAGTGTCAAATGCTTTGGAGAAATCCAGAAGAACACGTATTGCAATATCACCTTGATCAAGGGCGGAACGAAGATCAGTCGTTACCTTCAGTACTGCAGTTTCGCAGCTATGGGACTTACGGAAGCCAGATTGGAGATTACAATGGAAATTATGAGAATCAAGATACCGCACGACTTGAGTAAATATAATTTTCTCAAAGACTAGCGAGAAAAGGAAGATTGCTAATAGCGCGAATATCAGCAGGGGAGGGCTTTTTAGGTATGGGAGTCACTACGGTTTTTTCCAGAGTAAAGGGACTTGGGAGGTTGTCAGGCAATAATTAAGAATAAGCGTGATGGTTTCAACAATTAAAGGGGGGAGAATCTTCAGAAAGTGAGGAGAAACTCCATCGTAGCCAACGCTTTTAGATGAAATGGAAAGCAATATTCCAAGAACTTCAAGTGAGTCAACACAACGAAAATTAAAACCATCAGAACATAGAGAGTTGGAGGAAGGGGAATAGGAAAAGGAAGACAGTGTGGAATTAGGAGGGGATTGAATGAAAGATGTTAAGCTCACATCAAAAGAGTTAAGCTCAGAGGAATGAATGCCTAGAGAACGAATATTAGACCAAAATTGCTTAGTGGACAGAGCAGGATCAAGTTTACGGGAGTAAAATTCACGCTTGGCCGATTTTACTTTGCTATTGATTAAGTTACGAAGATTTCTGTACTCACGAAAGTAGCTCGGGATCGTCGTTCTGCGATAGCGTCTATACAAGAACTCACGCTCAACAATCAAATTGCGGATAATTGCATAAGAAAACCAGGGCAAGTTGGAAATTTACAACGTCTTCTTCTAACTAAAGGGACACACTGATAAAATAGAGATTGGGTGAAAGAATTAAAGAGATCAACCTTAGTGTCAACACAGGTTGTATTATAGATATCAGCCCAAGGTATTGACGAAAAAGTTTCAGAAAGGCGAGCAAAATTGATATTGTTGAAGTCACGAAAAAAAGTTAGGCAGGGAGGAGGAAGGGTGAAAAGTAAAACGAAGGGACAGGAAGAGAATATCGTGGTCAAGAAAGCTGGGAGGAGAAATTTGGCTATGTTTTAATACTGAATTGGTGGAGGTAGCAGGTAGATCAATTCAGTTCTCAAAGATAAATTTCACTTTAGGTGAAATTGCAAATGTGAAAACAACAGTATATACTTCCTTCTTTTGCAGCTGGATTTCGACAACCCACCAGGATCCAAACTAACAAAGCGCTATATTTTGAGAATAAATTGAATTGAAAATGTGGTTAAGGGGTTAAGCCATTCAGCGCTAAGAAAATACATTAGAAATATTACGTTTTAGTTGTTAAAGCTTGATTTTTTTTTAAAAAAACCAGCAGTTATATAGAGCTTATTGTGCCTCAAAGCCAGTGAGGGATTCGGACAATACAGATCTTTGATTTCACGCTAAGTTTCCCTATCCTAGGATTGAAAAGTGCACTTTCTGATCTGCTCAAAACTGTTTTTGATTCTTTAACCCTCCATTACTAACGTTCATTTATGTTCCGTTATTACTAACCATGGGTGTATTCGACACAAAAATTTAAATGTATTAAATAAAAAATTCAATCCAACAAAATCCCCACAAAAAGCAATTTCAAGTAAAAACATTAATAATACGTATGTTAGGTAATATTTTTGGAACACTTCACGTTTTCACCAAAACAATTTTTTATTTTTCTTAAATATATTTTTTTTTGTATTTTAAATATAGTTTTTCACAATTTCAATTACTTATAAACGTAGAGGTGTAATTATGTAAGGGTCTACGAAGAAATGATCAGTGAATTTTAATACAAACACAAACCTGTGATTTGACTCGAAATTTTACAAGACTTATATAAAGTTTTCACAGGAACTATTATTATAACATTTGATTTACACATATAACATAATTTTTTACAGGAATTACAAGCTTCCCAAAGTTTTCACCGGAACTATTATTATTACCTTTGATTTACACATATAACATACCTATAGTTTTCACAGGAATTATTATTATAACATTTGATTTACGCATATAACATAATTTTTTACGGGAATTACAAGCTTCACAAAGTTTTCACAGGAACTATTATTATAACCTTAATTAACCTCCACGAGCCAAACACAATCAACCGCCGAGTCCGCTAGTTTAAACAACACTCCGTAAAACCACCCGCTGGTGGTGACGATTAGAACAACACTCAACTTTTTTAAATTTCTACCCGCCGGTGGTGACAAGGAAAAATTCCAAACGCCGGGGAAACGCGCCCTTGAACTTTTTTAGCCAATGCACCTGCGCAACTTGCTTACAGCGCGACAAAATAGAAAGAACTGAGTTTCACTAGATTTTATTTATAATCAAACTTGGTAAATTAACAATTTCTTTAACACCTTAATTACACTCAAAGCTTTAATACAAGATATCAAATACCCGGACGATCTCTTCAGAGTCGTTCTTGTTTCCCGGTGGTCTTAAGACTGATTTCCTAATTTTATTAATGTTGATTCGATACCTTTTGAATATCCGACCTTTGAGCTTCCAGAATGTGAACCTTATGTGAACGGAAATGCTGATTTCTGCATTTTCGTTTCTTATGGAAAATTTTAATATTTCGATTTAAAAAATTGTTTATCAATGCAATTTTTCTTAATCGTGTTGGGAAATATTTAAAAGGTATCGAGGTTAAATGCTTATTTTTAATTTATTCATGGTTTGTATGGTATTAGCAAAAATCACGTTGTCTTCGAGTGGTTTTTTATCATTTCCGTCGTGGTTTATGCTTGATACCATAACTCCTCCCTCACTAGATTCAAGATTCTCCTGAATCTTATTGGATATCTTTAGCTTTACATTTCTATTCCTTACATATAAAAGTATGAAAGCTGTAAGTATCATGACTAAAATTATTATAAATGATCCTAATCCTATATTAACACTTTTCTGATACCTTAATTCTTTAATTTCTCTTATGTTTTCTTCTTGTTTCAGTACAATATCTCCAAATGTTCAATTTACTGTTACCTATTCGTACACTACAATTATGAAAATTTATAAAATAATTCCCTCTTAATGTTAATTGTTCTCGTCACAAGAACTGTTAAATTTTTTATCCTTCATATTATTCAGAATTAAAATGTCTTCATCAACTTCTATGTATTCTTCTTCCTTTTTTATTATAAACCTACAATTGTTTTTAAATACACAGTTTTTACTTAGTCTTAATTCTTTTAATGTTTTCTCTTTTTCATAAGTATATGTTTTGTTATTTATTTCAACTATGTATTCTATTTCTTGATCGATTTGTTTATTTTTTGAGTTAGTTATTGGAATCAAAAGGTTCTTACTATACTTTTGGAATTCTTTTGGTATTTTCACAGCGAGTATGATTGATTCATTATAAAATTTGGCTACTCCCAGCCTGATATGTCCAAGTTTTCTCGAGTCAATGTCATAAGTTTTAATCTCTTCGTCTGTCAGTATGTTTGGATGTAGAATCCCTAATCTAGCCAATATAAGATTATTTTGTACCGTTTCGATCTGTCTTCTTATAAAATCTATGAGCCGGTTTAGATGGTGCGCTCCAGCGCATGTGCCTCACGAACTTTGTTGATAAAGGGAGAAGTGGGGTGGTACCTTTCTTCATTCCCACTCCTCCCTTCATCACCAAACGTTCGTGAGGCACATGCGCTGAAGCGCACCGTCTAAAACAGCTCTAACTTTATCATTTGTTTTAAAAATAATCGTTCTGTCTGAAGGTTCCTATCAAGCATATTTAAATTATTTGCTATTCTTACTCGATCTGCTTCTATTGCCCTTTTTATGAGTTCGAATGTTTTGCTGAAATTTTCGTTAATCTTGATTTGTTGTTTCGCAGTTTGGATGATCTCGTGGTTGTTTGCGTCGGTAGTTGCTAAGTGTTTCTCAATGTCCTGTCTGTCATCGTCGTCCATTGTCCCGAATACCCATTTCAATATGGTTCCACCGATGTTCGCAAGGCCTCGTTTGTATCTATGTGTTATGAGTGTGGTGACTTGAGTTTTCAAGCTACTGATTTGGTGTGTTAAGATGTCTTTATTTATCCCAAGATCTAGAAAGCTTGTGGTTTGTTCCAGTTTGTTAACTATCGTCAGAACTTCCCTTGGGTTTATAACATGCAGTACAATGTCGAATTTGGTCACAAGTTCAATTTCGTCTGTTTTGATTTTAGCATAACCTGATTCTGAGTTTATTTTTTCAATTACTAGTGCTTGTTTCGTCAGGGGTATTGTTAGAAGCAAGATCATTACGGTTGTTATTAGCTGAAAATTTAAGAGGTCGTTTTATATTATTTACATGGATACCGTTAACTTTATGTTTTCTAAATTTAGGTTCTTCATTATGTCTTACTGCCTTATAGTTTTTTATAAATCCTTCTTCCCTATTCTCAATATAATCTTCCCTTACCTCACTTCTCTTGGTTATATTCTTAATTTTTGTATTTTCTAATCTACCTCAAATCTTTTTATGGTCTATCTTGTACTCTTGGACGTCTAATGGGGTCGCTTTTATTGTTGAATGATAAGTGTTATTATAGAATCTAACTGCTTTTAGCATTTGCGTCTTAATTGGAAGTTTTTCTTCGACATTAAGAACCCTAATTCTTTCTGTTATCGTATTGTTAAATCGTTCTATGTCGGAGTTACCTGTATGACTATTTGGTTTTGTTGCATGATATTCGATATTTTCTTTGCTGCAAAATTCCCTAATATTTTTATTATTAAATTCGTTGTCGAAAACGAATTTCTTGGGTTTACTTCTAATTGCCAAGAATTGCCTAAGTTTTTCTATGATTGTTTGCGAATTTCGATCTTCTAGGTAAAAGCAGACAGCATGTTTAGAAAATTTATCTATTAAATTAATAAAGGAATGTTTACTATTGACATAGGTATCAATGTGGATTATTTCGTTAATGGTGGACGGGGTTTCGGTAATATGAAATTTCTTCCTAATTGGTTTTCTATCATACTTTCCAGCGGTACAGATGTCGCAATTGTTTATTATTTTATGAACTGCTATCTTGAGATTAGGGTGGTAAATCCTATTTTTTATTCCCTCATATGTAGCTATAATACCTGAGTGTCCTACCTCGTTTTTGTGATACAATGATATTTGCTTATTTAATTGTTCTTCATCTTCTATATCCTTAACAAAATAGCTGCACCTGACAAATCTTACCTTAGCATTCCCCGGAAACAGATCAATTATTACTTTCTGCAGTTTATTATATTCGTGGTCGTCTATCTCTGAGTAAATTCCTACCTTGCCTTTTGCTATATACCTTCGCAATATATCACTGGCTTTGCCATTTGCCAAATCTTGTGCATCTATGTAGATTCTTCTATTTTTACAAATTATTTCATATTCCTTATCTTTGGTTGATTTCAGAATAATCTGTATCTTAAACCTATTGATAATGGTTTCTAGAATTGGTATATGATTATTAAGATTTTCTTTTTGAGAGTGGATTGTTGCATTGTCCGACGTTGAGTCTATGGCGTTCTGTTCATCGTTGTTGTAATTGAAACTCAAATTTTCAGTTTCTCTGTCATGATTATCTTCCACATTATTTGATTTGAAGCTCAAATTTTCAGCTTCTGCCTTATTGTTTTCTCCATTACTTAACTTGAAACTCAAATTTTCAGTTTCTGTAATGTTGGTATCTTCTATATTATTTAAAGCGAAATTCAAATTTTCAATTTCACTATCATTGGTAACTTCAACATTAATTGGGTTGAAACTCAAATTTTCAGTTTCTTTAATGTTGCTGCCTTTATTCCGATTTTGGATGAGATTTATCTCGTTTGTTTCTACGTTTATTCGACTCAAAAAGTCAGCGATTTTATTATCCTTGCCTTTGATGTAATCTATCTTCATGTCATATTCACCCAATGATACAAGCCATCTTTGCAATCTAGGATTTATGTCCTTTCCCGAGTACTTTGCATGAAGCCATTTGATTGTTTGTTGATCGGTTTGTAGATCGAATTCCTTTTCAAAAAGATATGGCCTAAAATATTTGGTTCCCCAAACAATTGCAAGTAACTCTTTCTCTATTGTAGAGTAATTTTTTTCATGGTCATTTAGGGTCCTAGATACATAACAAATCGGGTGGCCATCTTGTGACAAGACAGCTCTGAGAGCGAAATTACTTGCATCGGTGATTAATTTGAATTTCCTGTTGAAATCAGGATATCTTAAGATTGGGTGATTTGTGATTATCTCTTTTAATTTATCGAAGGCACTAATATAGTTTGGATCGTTCGTATTTATTTTCATTCCTTTCTTTAAATATCGGGTTATAGGGTGAGCTACCTTAGCGTAGTCCTTTATAAACTTCCGGTAGTACCCTGTTGTCCCTAAAAATGACTTGATTTGTTTGACGGTAGTGGGTAACTTTAATTCACGAATAACTTGAATTTTGTTTGGGTTTGGCTTAATGCCTTCAGGGGTTAAGATATGCCCTAGGAATTCAGTTTCCCTCTTTAAAAAGTTGCACTTGTCTATTTGAATCTTTAGACCGGCTTCCTGTAGTCTGTTGAAGACTTTCCTAATGTTAATTAGATGTTCGTCTAAAGACGTACTGAATATTAGGATGTCATCTAGATAGACGACACAAATCCTATTCATTAAATCTCTTAGAACAGAATTCATTAAACTTTGGAACGTGGCAGGAGCATTCTTTAAACCGAATGGCATCCTATGTACTCATAGTGTCCAAATGGGGTGGAGAAAGCAGTCTTCTTTCTGTCTTCAGATTTTACCATAATCTGATGGAAGCCCTTTGCCAGGTCAAGTGTTGTAAAATACTGAGCCTTACCTAATTTGTCTAAAATGCCTTCTATGTTCGGAATTGGAAATTTGTGGCTTATTGTGACCTCGTTCAGTTTCCTGTAGTCAATCACGATTCGCCACTTTTTCTGACCCGAGTTATCCAATTTCTTAGGAACTATCCATAATGGACTGTTAAAAGGAGAGTTACTGGGTGTTATTATATTTTGCTCTAACATTTCTTTAATTTGTCGTTCTATTTCTCGCTCATGAATGCGAGGATATCGGTAAATTTTTGAATAGATTGGACTGTCGGTCGTAGTGACAATCTCATGCTGTACCTCGTGGGTAAAACTCAGCTTGTCTCCTTCTTTATAGAATAATTCCTCGTAATCGTTTAGTATTTTGCATATACTTTGTCTCTCTTCTACATTTAAGTGATCTAAGTTTATATTATTAATATTACTCGTTTCAAAGTTGCATATTTCGTTTAGGATAAAGTAGTGGTCAATACTTTCAAAGTAAATTCTATTGCCGTAAAATTCGATACACAAAAATTCTAAATCTATTTTCGCTTTTAAGGGTAGTAAAAAATTTAGGCCCATAATGGCATCATACTTTCGTCCTATTAAACTCATTACCTTCCAGCATAGGGTGCCGGATTTGTTAACTTCTAACGGAATTGGGGTAATAATTTTGTTTTCTACTTTGGAAATACCATTTATTGTTGAAAAATATAGGGGTTTCTCGAGTTTGACTTCACGATAATTTCTAAATACATTTGGTCTTATAATACTCGTTTCGGAACCAGTATCAATAAGACATCTAAACTTTATGTTGTCAATAGTCATAGTAATTACGGGTAGCCGTCCGTTTGAAATTCCTCTAAAAAATTTACTTCTCTATGTTGGATATTATCAACTTCCATCGGAACTATTGGATTATTGTTAACGTGATTCTGTCTTTGCCTGAACTGTCCGTAATTATGTTCGTTGGTGGGTATCTCTGGAGAACACTATTATTTCGCCTATACTGATCTCCATGGTTATTGTAATAGAAAGCCCTACCTCGCCTAAGCTCTTCATTTTGTCTATAAAATCCCGAATTGTTTCTATAATTAATATGTTGATTCCCGAAATTTCTAATATCATTTTGTGAGTTGTTAGGTCTGTTATCGTCACGTCTAAAGTCCTTACGGTATCCGTTTACGGCCTTGGAGTCTCTGTTGCCTTTTCGATTAATATAATGAATCACGTCACCTTCTTCTAATAATCCTAAGTTATCGAATGTATTAAATATCTCGTTTAAAGTCATATTGTGCCTAACATTCACTCTATAACTGCCAGTCAACATATCCTTCACTATATCTACTAAGTTCTTATCGTTATTCTCTGGGCTATAATTAGTAGGTTTATTTTCGTCAAACTCATATAACTCATTTAACTGATAATTGATCGATCTTATTATACTAAATAATTCTTTTAAATTGTTTACCTTAATACTACGGCATTCGTCGAACAGCTTCTTGTAACTCTTTCTGGGTCGAAATTCAACTTTCAGTTCAGCTTTTACCTGCTCCCATGTTAGATTTTCACCAAGTCGTTGAATACATCGTCTCGCATCGCCTTGGAGTTTCTCCTTTACAATCATGTGAAGTCCATGTTGCATTACCACATAATGCTGTCACGTTCTCCACTGTATGGATGAATTCCTGAAGGCTGTAATCATCCCTTCCGGTAAATGTCTTTATGTGCTGGAACTTGTTTAAAATTTGGTCCGCCGTAAGATGAAATTGATGAAGAAGATTATTGTTGTTCCGTTCTGGTTGAGCCTGTAACTGTTGCCGCATCGCTTCTAACTCCCTTTGATTTTGTTCGACAATCATTTGCAAATTTTGGATGTCTTGTCCTTCCATGTTTAGTCCAAGTTGTCGGTTATTGTCGAAAGCCGTTCTTCTGCTGCTCCTCATAAAATCTTGCTGTGACTACACTATCACCTTTATTTATCACCTCTGTCCACAGTAACCTTAGATTAAGTGGAAAAAGTTACTTGGAGCACAATTGGTTTATTATTACGCAATTATTTTTACAATTAGTAAGTTCCGATCACTGGATCCCAAAATCTTCGGATTTAGGATCCTTCCGACTGCGCCAGTTTTAGTTCGATTGTAATTATAGGTAAAATAAAGAAACAAAATAGAAAGAACTGAGTTTCACTAGATTTTATTTATAATCAAACTTGGTAAATTAACAATTTCTTTAACACCTTAATTACACTCAAAGCTTTAATACAAGATATCAAATACCCGGACGATCTCTTCAGAGTCGTTTTTGTTTCCCGGTGGTCTTAAGACTGATTTCCTAATTTTATTAATGTTGATTCGATACCTTTTGAATATCCGACCTTTGAGCTTCCAGAATATTAACCTTATGTGAACGGAAATGCTGATTTCTGCATTTTCGTTTCTTATGGAAGACGTTTTTTAAAAGAACATGTCACAAGCTCATTTCAAAAGGCACACTTTACATAAAGGTCATTCTGAAAAGCTAAAATAGTATACAAAAAAAAATTACTTTATAAATTTTTTCTCAATGGTATATATTTTTGGAGAAAAGTTCAAGAGAAGTCAAATAAAATTTCTTCCTATTGCTGACTGCTGGAATTCATTTCATGGTCAGTTCCAGTGTCCTCTGGAGCCGCCAACTTCGATTGGCCATAACATTTTGTGCAAATAGATATTTGATGACTTCCACAAATAAATCTGTCGCATTCATAGCACAACGTTTTAGTTTTACGATCGCTCGCCGAACTACATACTTGACACCGTCTTGGTTTATTTGCTTTTCTTTCTTTTCTTACAGGTTGTGTCTCTTCTGATTCTGCAAATTATTCAATACTACGTTTGAGATTTAAATGTAGTACTTTCAATTTATTGCGCCTGTCGATTTGAGGTTGGATAAGACTGAAAGAAAGATGCTTTAAAAATAATGAACGTTTTTTATATTCCAAAGGAGGATTTTTTGTACATATCAAAACTATGCGGCTATTTATTCCTGCCAAATTCATTAAAGAAAAAACACTACAAGCGGCCAGCGACGTGCATTTCTAGCTACATTGTACGCAGCACACATTTGGTCTGTGGTATCAACAGCTCCTATAGTTTTATTGTAGAATTCTATAATTTCCGGTAAGCACCTTTCATTATTCGTGTTTATCTCGCCAGTACTATGTAATGTTGAAAGAACACACTTATTTTTTTTCGATACATACGATAGTATCGTCACATTTTCGTTGATTTCAACGCTCGATTTTTAGCAATAGAAAAAATAGGTGGCAATACCCTTTTGTTTTTCCTTATTGTTCCGACTAATGTAGTTTTCTTATCCAAAAGATCTTGGGCCAACGGGTAGCTCGTGAACCAGTTATCTGTTGTTATGTTCCGGCCAGCGCATTGTAAATGTGCTGTTATACGTTTAACTACTTCTGGTTTATTTGATACATTATATGGACCAACAGGTTGTTGACCACAATATATTTCCAGCCTAAAAGTGTAGAACGTCTTCGAATCTACAGCAGAAAATATTTTTATTCCATATTTAGCTGGCTTACTTGGAATGTACACCCTGAAGCTGTAACGTCCGCGGAAAGTTTCTAATTTTTCGTCCACAGTAACATAACAGCCTACATTATAATTATGTGCACAATTTGTGTTGAATTCATCAAAAATTTCGCGTACAGCCGCAAGCTTATCGTATTCACGACGTTCTCGACAAGTTTCCACGTTGTCGAAACGTAAACATTGCATCAAAAATTGGAAGCGGTTATAACTCATAGTAGCGGGAAATATTTCCAGACCTGTGCCATCGGTAGCCCACAAATCTCTAACATGGACATGCGAAGATTTATACAATCCAGAGAGGTAGAGTAAGACGAACAAACTATTAATATCTACGTTGTCTGTTGTTCGTGCGTGCTTTTGATCTTTATAATTCGCTTGCTTTTTAGTAATATATATGTTAGTATTTGTTACAATATGGTCGACAAACGTAAAAAATAGCATCCAGCTCTCAAGTGGCATTTTCACAATTTTCGAGTGCTCAGTCAATTTAGGGACAGGAACAAATATATTTTCTGCGCGTGTTCGTCTTGTGGGAAAATGTGTTTTTCGCCAAATAGATCCATCTTTACCGATCATTTCATCATCACTATGTCCTACGCTGGCATCGTCTGCATCCATCTCATCTTCCTGCTTTGTTTCTGAATCATGGTCGCTAGCTATTTCATTGTCCTCCTCACTTTCACTGTCGTCTGGTTCACCAATAGCCTCATCTTCACTGATCTCTTCAAATAATAGTTCTTCTATTTTGGCTTGCTCTATTTCATAACTAGAGAGCGGATTATATGCAATTGCATATTTCTTATTTATAGTGTTCTTTATGTTAAAACTATTAAGAAGGTTGTTTTATGATATTTACAACTTAAATATAATAAATTTTTTTTGCATATTTTGCATATTTGCATACAATTTGCATATTTGCATTTTTTTTGCATATTTGCATATGTTTTGCATATTTGTTTATTTTGACAGTTTTGTGCCATCATATTATTAGTTCAAAACTTAGAATCATTCAAATTTTCGTGTGTATTGAATCTCAAATGCTGCGTTTCGAGTTTTCCATTGAATTTTTCCATTTAAAACTTGTAACGAATGAGTTGAAACGACTTCGGTTTTGCCACGGTTTATTTATTTTCATCGTAATATAATACTAATCAATTAGATACGTCGAAGATGCTATAAAACACATTAAAATAATTCCTGGGAGTTTTGGCAAAACGGTTATGCCGGGTTTTCATTAGTAGAATTAGTGGTAGAGTGTACCGGGCGAGTACTAACTATCCTAGGAACTCACCTAATGAAAACGTAAGTGGTAGAGTAGAGTACTTAGTTATAGTAGAGTAGAGTGGGATAGCACCGTGGTAAAGTTACTCTACCACTTGCCGTCCCCCACCATTGCTTTCCACTCTACTCTACCGCCACTATGCTAATGAATACAGTGTTGAGATAGGGTGACTTCCAAAATGCATCACTGCGGTATCACTACAGAATTCAGCTACAGACTCCCAATTGTTGAATTCTGCAGTGATACCGCAGTGATGCATTTTGGAATTCACCCATAGTCTAACATAGAAAAAGCCTCGTGTGGTTGAAGTATTTAGCGTGTTTGTGTGAAGTGGTTTGAGACAGAAACTACTCAATTAGAAGAATTATACAGTGAATATGAATGCCTATGGAATATTTTATTTTTTTTATTATTAAGGAATGAGGGGGCAACCCATATGGTGAACACTGCGGCCAAGGTAGGCCTATTGTGTACGTACCCCACTAACGGAACAGACTATCAGCCTTCCGGACGAAGGCAAGAAGGTCTTTAATTGAAGAAGAGCGGACTTCAGCGCGGCTCATAAACTCTCTGATAAACGTTCTTCTTCTAAGCCAGATCAGAGCAGGACATTCGCAAAGAATATGTGTGGAAGTCTCGTCGCCTTCCAGGCAGAGTCGGCATTCTGTCTCTTGAGACAGTCCTAGGTTGTGGAGGTGGTACCGTAGTCCTACATGGCCAGTCAGATAACCCACCAACAGCCTTAGGTCCGCTCTGTTTAAAGTGATAGTGCCCCTAAAGGCAAAGGGTCTTATAAGATCTTTAGCCTGTCTAAGACCTGGGATTGATTCCCAATAGGCAAGGTGTAGTCCCTTAATCCACTCCTCTATCAGGGACTTGGAGGTGGACCATGAGATGCCACAGAAAGGTTCTAGGCCCTGGACCAACGTCTCAGACCCCTCCCTCGCGAGGCTATCTGCAGCCTCATTGCCCTCGATACCCCAGTGTCCGGGGACCCAGCAGAGCGAGACGTTATATCTTCTGGTCAGGCTCTGGAGTAAGTCAAAACACTCCACAACTGTTCTGGAAGAAAACTTCCACGTTGAGAGTGCCTTGATGGCAGCTTAGCTGTCAGAGAAGATTTTAATGTCGGCGCCTCTCAAACCTTTCTCAAGGTTGAGCCTAGCGCAGGTCGCAATGGCATGTATTTCAGTCTGGAATACAGAGGGCCACTTACCCATTGCAATCGAGACCTTGGAATTGGGTCCTGCGACACCAGCCCCTGTACCATGTTCCACCTTTGACCCGTCGGTGAACCAGTGGAGATGTTTTGAATCCCCAGGAAGAATAAGTTCTTCGCACTCAGAACGATCCGGGATAATCGCCCTGAATTTCTTTTGGAACCGCAGTTCACCAACCATATGGTCGGATACGCGGCAAATGGAAATGTTTGGGATATTGTCAAGGATATCCATGTGTCCTTTGACTGTATAGGGCCAGTTGGATGAGATCTGAAGTCTCAGGGCACTTATGGCCGTGGATTTCCATATGAAGATATGCAATGGATTCATTCCAATGATTGCCTCCATCGCAGCTGTGGGACAGGTCCGCATAGCTCCGGTAATAGAGAGACAAGCAAGCCGTTGTAGTTTGCTGCACTTAAGGATCGCCGTAACCTGTTTAGTCTTAGGCCACCAGACTATAGCGGCATAGGTGACCACAGGTTTAACGATCGTGTTGTACATCCAGTACATCATTTGTGGTGTAAGACCCCATGTCTTACCCAATAGCCGTTTGCAGGCCCATATGGCCCTGGTGGCTTTACTGATGGCGTAGTCCAGTTGAGCGTTCCAGTTCAGTCTCTTGTCTAACTTTATTCCCAAATATTTGACTGAGTCTGAGTACTCAACTGTGGTACCCTGGATGCAAATAGGACCTAGGTCCACTTTGTAGCGTTTGGAGAAAGGTACCAAGACAGCCTTATTTGGGTTGATTGACAGACCCTCCGTGGTACACCATCTTTGAACTTCTCGTAGTGCTGTTCTCATGACCTCTGTAATGGTCAGGTCAAACTTCCCAGAGACGATGATGGCAAGATCATCTGCATAGCCGATGACATCGAAACCAGATTCAGATAGTTTGGTCAAAAGTTCATCCACAACTAGTGACCAGAGTAACGGGGATAGGACTCCACCTTGAGGGCAGCCCTTAATAGCTTTAACACTAATGGTGGAGACACCTAGGGTAGAAGAAATGTCACGATCTACAAGCATGGCATTTATCCACTCAATTGTGTGAGGATCCTGGTTTCTGAGAGCCAGTGCTCTAGAAATAGAATCATAGCCAGTGTTATCGAAAGCACCTTCGATGTCAAGGAATGCACATAAAGCAGTTTCCTTAGCAAGGAAGGCTTTCTCGATTTTGCTGACCAGGTGGTGTAAAGCAACCTCTGTTGATTTACCTTTAGGGTAAGCGAACTGGGAGCTATTTAGGGGAAGGGAGAGCTCCAGCTTGCACCTAATATGAAGGTCTAGCAGCCTTTCCATCGTTTTCAAAAGAAAAGAGGTTAAGCTGATAGATCTGTACGATTTGGGCAGCTCCAGGGGCCTATTGCCCTGTTTGGGGATAAAAACCACCACGACTTTCCTCCAGATGGTAGGGATATATCCCCAGTTGAAGCTGGATCTAAAGAGGCAGTCCAAGTTGTCGATAATCAGATCGAGGCACTTCTGAAGGAGTGCCGGAAAAATACCATCCCCTCCCGGGGATTTATAGGGTTGAAAAGAGGCCACTGCCCATTTAACCTTGTCGCGGTTAAAGATGTTCCCAGAAATACTTCGCGAGTAGCGGTCTGGGATGGTCCTATGACTACACCCAGCATCCAATGGATGAGCGGTCTGGAGGATTGACCCTGGAAAGTGCTCTGTGAGCAAGTACCTCAAAGTTTCTTCGTGGTTAGAGGTGTAGGAGCCATCCTCCCTTTTGAGAAGGCCCACTCCGTTAAAGGAGTCTTTTGCAAGTAGTTTTTGGAGTCTAATCGCCTCTGGTAGAGTCTGAAGGCTCTCACAGTGCTTCCTCCAGGCAATCCTTTTGGACCGTCTTAACTCCTTGTTATAGGCTGTGAGGATGAACCTGTATTCATCCCAATGCCCGGTGTGTTTTGCTCTATTGAACAATCTCCTAACATCCCTACGCATTTCAGCTAATCTGTCGTTCCACCAGGGTACTTTACGTGACGACTGAAAGGAAGAGACAGTGTTGCTGTCATGGTAGGAGGAGATCAGCACGTCAGTAAGCTGGGTGGCCGCATTCTCCAGTTCACACACTGAGGTGATAGAAGCGGCAAGCAGGTCTGATTTCGAGGCCACAAGCCCCTGAAACTTAGACCAGTTGGTTTTCTTAGGAACCAAAGAAGAGGAGCGGATATGTGGGAGGCCCACAATGTCGAACCTAATGTGCAAGTGATCCGACAGTGAAGCCTCGTCCAAAACACGCCAGTTTTCAATCCTGTCGGAGAGAAGCCTGCTGGTGAGGGTGAGGTCCAGCACCTCCTTTCTACTAGCAGTGACAAAGTGGGTTTGCATCCCTTATTTGCAATGTCTATGTGGTCCATAACAAGAAATTCTAGGATACACTCACCCCTTTCGCTTACATCGGTACTCCCCCAAATGGGGTGGTGAGCATTTGCATCACAACCGATGACGAATTGCCGGTTCGTCTTGTGACAGAACTATATGAGTTCTTGAACCTCCTGGGGTGGCACTATTGCTACATCCCCCGGGAAGTAAGCGGACGCAAGGACAATTTCTTGGAATCCGTTGGCGGTGGGAACCGCAACCGAGATCGCCACTAGATCTCTGGAAATATAGTTAGTAATGGAGAGATGAGTGACACGATTGTCAATTAAAAGGGCAGCACGAGGCGTCCCGCATCTCCGATCATATACTAGTTTACTTGAGCCGGTGGAAAGTGCTCTGACTTTGCCATCGGTTACCCAAGGCTCTTGAATAAGAGCAAGAGTAAGATGCCGCTCCGCGAAAGTCTTGCACAGGGTGGAGGAAGCCCCTTTCGCGTGGTGCAAGTTAATTTGGAGTGCCCTTATGGCGCTCATTTTTTCTCCAAGGAGCGTTTGACAAGCCCGGTCTTCTTGGCTTGTCTAGGACCCTTTGTCCTACCACCTTTGCCCTTGGGGGGTGCTGATTTGCCCCGTGCTCCGACTCCAGGGTCGCCAGGAGTGTTCCTTTTCCGCCCCGCTGTTAGCTGTGTCACAGGCTCCCTGGCGCTTGCGGCAGATGCGGGGGCCGGATCTGGAACAACGCCAGATGGTCCCGGAGTCGGTGCGAGCGCAGCTCCGTCGCCAGTTGGCCCTACGGCCAAGGTGACGGCATTACTGCAGTCCTCGGTAACACCAGAAGCATTGGGAGCTGCCACTTCAGACCCTATGGTCTGTGTGTCACTCGACGAACCCTGCCCTTGTGGCTGCTTCGGTGAAGGATCTTTGTCCTTAAGAATCAGCCTGATGTGGGAGAATCGATAGGCGATTTTCCCCTTCAGACTAATCAACTTAGCCATGGAGGCGGAATCCACTACCATGACCAAGTGAAGAGTGTTTTCACTCACCCGCCTCTGGACCACTTTCCATTTGTCGGCGGGAACCGAGTTTTGTGCGGCGATAGTTGCCAGCACTTTCTCATTTGTTAAGGTACCACTCTGGCGGAAGTAGCCTCGTATAACGTGAGTCTGAGGGAAGTTACCCTCTTCCACCAGAGTGATATCAAGAGCACTCTTGCTCTTAATGAAGGAGACGTTACTCCTCACCCATTCTGCTGTGTCAGGGTTTGAGCAGACTAACAGCAGCCAGCCTCTTCTTTGGAAGCTCCCTTCGAAAGACGGCTTGACTTCGCCGCCTGCTTTTTCGATAACGACGTCGATGATCGCCTCCTGCAGCTGTGCCATTTGCTCAGGTGTCAGGGGGTGGTTGACCATGTCAGTCGAGATGAGGCCAAGTTTAACACTGCTTACCACCTGGCTAAAGGTGGGGCGAGTGGGCCCCTTGGCCGCCTTGGTCCTCTTCTGTTCCAGACGTTCCGGAGTTTCCTCCTCTGAGCGAACCCTCTTCAGCTCAGTTTTTTTGGAGGGCTTTGCTAAAGCTTTTTCCAGGGCCATATCCCTGCATAGGCCTTTTGCCAGTGCCTATGGAATATAACAAGCATTCATTATAAAAATAAAAGCAAACGGGCATCGGCGTATAAAGCAATAGTAGCTGAAATGGGCAAAGGTCACTTTGATGTTGCTGCATTAAAACAAAAAATAAAAAACTTAAACGCCCGTCCTCACTTCGCGGACTTAGATCCCACGCGCTTTTGGCGGAAAGGCCTTTAAATTTTCTGAATGGTGAGTTTTGGATCCTAAAATAAGAACTAATCTGAAAGAAAGTAATTATTTAATGAATATTGGTTAATCTACATTTAGAAAAAAAACAATTTTCATTCAAAAACCCCGATTTGTGTGAAAGTACGATGTACCTTTTTAAGCCCAGGCTTTTGTTTGCGCATTTCGGCCGTACTGCCTTTGCCATAAAAACTCTATATGAAAAAAAAAGGCAAAAGCGCGTATGTGATAAGTCTGCGTAGTGTGGATCCACCATTAGATGCACTTATAACCAAGAACGTTTACTATTACCTTCTGTACCATACTATTTTCAATTTAAATGAAAACGGGTGCTCTACCAAACTAAGTAGGGTAGAGTTAGCTCGGCTTAAAAGTACGCCAGTTACTCTACCACTAATTCTACTAATGAAAGCCCGGCATTACAGATAAACTTCCACAAGTTTTAGATAAAAATCTATCTTGAATATAAAGCTATGCATCAAGGCAGTATGGTGCTACGAAAAGACAACATAACTAAAGAGTTGCCAAACAGTTTTCAAACAATTAAGATTAATACCAATTTATTAAGCAAGTACAAATTTGCTCCTATTTCATCATGTGATGTAGAAAAATCTTTTTCTGCATATAGAATGATATTGACTGACAAACGTAATAACCTTACATCCACAAATATATGTATATTGAAAACATCATAATTGTATATTGTGCCTTAAATTATGTTTCTTAAAAAGAAAATACATTTCTTAAAACATTGTTTTAATTTGTATTTTGTATTGCATATTTTGCATTTTTTTGCATATATTTGCATATTTACTGCATATGCAATTGCATATTTTTGCATAAAATTTTGCATATTTTGATATGTTATAAAAAATGGATTCTGTAAACAAAAGTATTAGTACTTACAAAATTAAAAAAAATGTATCATTAAAAATATAAAAGTTGCATATAATCCGCACTCTATTCATAACTGTCCATCTTGTCGTTACATTAGAAAAATTTGCAGCAAAATTAACTTTGATTTCACACACTATTTAAAATGTTTATTCCTAGAAGAGCTAAATTCACAATGCAACACAAACTTATTTTATTTCAATAAACAACGCAATAACAGATTTCACCTCTCTAAACACCACAAACAAATGCACACACAAATCCTTAACCTAAATATTCAAAAGAAAACTCTATCCTCGGGTTGCTTTAATTTCAAAATAGCAGGAATTCAGACCGCGGCAAGTGTTGCTGTTGGCTTTCGCGCCACACAAATACGAATACACACTTACATGGTTACTAACCTGGGTGTAACCAACCCACAAATTTTGTAGCACAATTACTAACGTGGGTGCAATGCACCCAGACACTTTTTCAAACAACATATTTTTACAGTTAAGCCGCCAAAACCCTAGTGAAAATCATTTTAAAATGTTGACAACTGTGCAAAGTGAGATTACAAGCAATATGAAAGCGATTGCAAATGTTTATCATTGTTTTTTTCAAAAAAAAATTCAAAATGGGTGGATTCGACCCAGACGTTAGTAATGGTGGGTTAACTTGCCTTTTCTGAATTTCATTTCCAAACTCACAAATTATTTGAAATCTTTTCAAAGCTACCTGGGGCCCCGTGACTAATGAAGGGTGATTATTCAGCGCTTTTCTAGTTATGGCGCGGATAATCCTAAAGTTCGACGAAATTTTCACCTAGACGCGTTTAAACAGAAAACAGGCCTACTGCTGACATTCCTTACAATTGCAATAGTACAACATCTGCGGCTTCATAAATCTAGTCATATGATTTATTCGACTGTGCATATCGGATCATTAAGCAGCATCGGTCTGTGTAGGCTCTATTAGGGCTAAATAACCGTTAAATACTAGTGGCAGAAATTTTTGACCATTTGCTGGGGTGTAGTGGGTGAAATGGCAACTTCACCTGGCGGTGGCTTGGGGAGGGTGCAAATGGTCCAAAATTTCTGCCACTAGTAGTCCAATAAATAGGTACTTTTTTTTGCGAAAAATAACGCGTTTCCCTTCACTGTAAGTTTAGCAAGACGGTGGGGATGTCGCCATTTTGAATTTAAGCTTATAAAAATATATAAAATCATTTGGTAAAAAAATCGCGTGCGGTATTTTTCGCATTACGAAGGCCTTTTTTTCGACCTATTTATTGGGCTATAGTATTTAACGGTTATTTAGCCCTAATAGAACCTACATACGCAGCGGGAGCAATTTTTTTCAAATTTTAACCCCCTTTTGACGCCCCTTCCGCTAACTCGAAATGCTTGAAATTACTTGAAAAGCTTATATACTGTTTAGGAATCAATCAATAATCTTTCAATTAATTAATTAATCTAAAACAAAAAAAAACAAATCAAATCATAAATTCATTCTTTCTCACGGAAGAATTTTATTGTTATCACCCAGACGTAATCTGAGATTCAATTTTAATGTAACTGGCGCAAATTGCCAGACGTAATATGATTCTAATTTTTAAATGCAACTGGCGTAAATTGCTGCGACTGCAATTTACGATATGAGAAAGAATGAATTTATGCTTCTTTGGGAAAACTCTTCCCACGGGAATTTTCAGTTTTAGGGATAATTCGGATTATAACATTTTTTGTATAAAAAGCGATTTTTAGGAAATAAAGTTAAGTTGTTTTTAAATCTTCAAGCAATCAAGTTGTTTTATACGTCGTAAAATAATTTCAAGTGTACTGGTATAAGAGCCTTTGCACTAAACTATAAAGGTCTAGGTTTATGTGCCTTGATCAACCTACCTTCTATTTTACAAAGCGAAATAAAAGAGTTTCGCACATTTTGGTGACCCCGACAATTCGGAAAGAATTTCGCAAATTTTTTTGACGCCGACAAGTGGGCAACATTGTGGTGAATCCGAATTGAGCAAAGCTTATTTAAGCAGCATTCAACACATTGTCATCATCGGTATCGACATAACCATCTGCAATACAAGAGCCATTACTACAGCAGGCGTCATTATCAGACCGTGACTTCTACCAAGGAAAGTTCACGTGCACAAGAAATCATCATGAATATGGAGCAATTAGCTCAAATGCAAAAGGAGACTGGAGGCGAGATAGAGCGAGTTTCCAACAGTTATACAAAGACCCCCCACGCCCGGAGAACTTCAACGCTTCTGCGCAACAAGCAACGAGAGCTAGGGGACTTATGGGCGATGTTCGAGGCGACCGACATCGAGATCCGGACAAATCACGAGGATAAAGTAGATCATCCCTACTTTACTCAGGAATATTATAAACAAATACGAAAAGGCTATGATAAGAATATGTATGACATCAAGCAGCGTCTTGAAGCGCTGGAGACCTTCGATCAAGCCGCAAACCAACCTGCAGAAGACATCGAAGAACAAGGCGATGAAGAAGTAGCTCAGAAGACGACGTCTCCTATGAAGAAAGCAGCTGGAGCTATTCCAAAGCACCATCATTTTGAAACCGAGAAAGAACATCGAGCTGACTTAACAATCAATATTAGGAAACTTACGATTCTAAGTACGGCAATGCGGAAAATACTCAAAGCTGCTAGTGATGACAGCATCGTTTTGCCAGAACATTACTGCAAGCTGCAAATCAAGAGAATTGAAAGTCACTGGAACGAGATCTCAACGCTTCATACAGCAATTTGGGGTCAGCTTAGTGAATCATCGCTGGAACATTACGACATCGAGGAGTATTTTAGTCTGGAAGATGAGGTTCAAGCAGAACTCCTACAGCTTTATGGTCAACTGAAGGCTTGCGACACAACAGTACAGTCAAGAATTAATAACTCTTCAGCCGTCAAGCTTCCTAAGGTAACTTTACCAAAGTTCGACGGTGATTACCTGAAGTGGCGCCAGTTCCGAGACTTATTTACGGAACTGGTTCACAACCAAAACATAGCTGAGTGCCACAAGATGTGGTATCTCAAGACAAGCCTAATGGGAGAAGCAGAAAAACTTATCAGACACTATACGACCTCCGATGCCAACTACATGTCAGCCTGGAAGGTCATCAATGATCGATACGAGAACACCAGGTTATTGGCGACAGCATTAATAAGCAGACTTCTGTCGCAACCTAGCCAATCAAATGAAAGTGCAACAGCCATTAAGTCGATGCACGACACAACATGGGAATGCTTATTAGGACTTCAAAATCTACAACTTGACACTTCGCATTGGGATCCATTGCTCCTACATATCTTACAAAAGAAGATGGACAGGATTACACTCACGTTATGGGAACAGTCATTAACAAATCCGAGAGCATTACCATCACTCACAGATTTTCTCAAGTTTTTAGAAATCCGGTTTCAGTCGCTAGAGGCACTGGGAGGCAAAACCAAGTCTATAGAAGAAAGGCCAAGACAGCAAATAACATCAAAGACGTTTTCCTCCATGGTGACAACAAGTCATGGTTGTCCATCATGCAAGGGACAACACGCACTATATGCGTGTAACAAATTTCTTCAGTCAACACCAGTCGATCGCTTAAAAACAGTAAGGGCAAACAAACTCTGCATCAATTGCCTGAAATCAGGACACAGCTACTACAATTGCACATCTAGAGCTTGTACCAAATGTTCACGAAGACATAACACCCTCTTGCATCTGGAAGACTCAACATCATTCAATAAGGATACCAAGATGAACGTCCCAAACGAACCCACAGCACAAAAAAATAACAAAAACTCGACAGCTCAGCAAGCTTCGGGGGGAGGACATTCAGCTTCCCTGACAGCGAATGCAGTCCAACCCACCAAGGGATACGTTTTATTAGGCTCAGCTCTTCTGAATGTTAGCAATAAGGTAGGCAAGAGCATTCAATGCCGAGCCCTTCTTGACTCCGGGTCTCAGCTGAGTTTCCTAACTGAAGAATCAGCCAAGAGATTAAAGTTAAGGATGGAATCCACGCAGACCAACATCGAAATGATTGGCCGGCAAAGCCAAAAGACACATCGACGAGCAACTATCTATTTACACTCCAGAATCAATGGCTTCAACGCTTCCATCGAAGTCCAGATCATACCCAGCATTATTTCTCCACAACCAACCCAATTGATTGACATTTCTACTTGGTCAATACCTCATAATATAGCTCTCGCTGATCCAGACTTCAACGAACCAGGGGAGATTGACCTTCTAATAGGCGCCGAACTATACCATTCTCTCCTTGCAGTAGGACAGATTAAGCTAAGTGACACCTTGCCGATTTTGCAGAATACCGTGTTCGGGTGGGTCGTTGGCGGCAAAATACATGATGCCGTTTCTCAACAAGCGACTTGTGGTATTTGCTCTGAAGACGAACGATTAAGCGAACAAATTGAAAGGTTCTGGCAGCTGGAGGACGTTGACAACACAGATCGTTCGCTCTCGGTCATAGATCACCAATGCGAAGTTAACTTCAATGAAACATGCACAAGAGATAACACAGGACGATTCACAGTGAACCTGCCTATGCGAAAGGATCCACAGACTCTTGGGGAGTCCAAGGAGATAGCCTATCGAAGATTTTTAGCAGTTGAACGGAAACTCACTTTGAATCCAGAGCTAAAGAAACAATACTGCGCGTTCATGCGCGAGTATGAACAATTAGGACACATGCGAGAAATTGATTTCAACACATTAAGCAAACCTTATTATTTTTTGCCGCATCATGCAGTCATAAAGCCCGAAAGTTCCACCACTAAACTACGAGTCGTGTTTGACGCTTCAGCAAAGACGACATCAGGGATTTCGCTAAACGATATTCTCCACATAGGGCCAACAATCCAAGAGGACGTGTATACCATATTATTACGCTTCCGTCTTCCACGATATGTATTTACCGCTGACATCGAAAAGATGTATAGGCAAATAAGAATAGCCGAGGAACAACAAAGGTATCAACTGATATGGTGGCGCAGCCATCCGCAAGACAAGATTCGGTGCTTTCAATTGACTACAGTAACATACGGCACTGCCTGCGCACCATATCTAGCGATACGATGTCTCCAGAAACTGGCCGAGGAAGAAGCGCCCAGCTACCCATTAGCGCTACAGAGCATCAAACAAAATTTCTATGTAGACGATGTACTAGCAGGATCTGATAGCCTGATGGAGGCAGTAGAAAAGAAATCACAACTACAAGGGCTGCTACATCAAGGTGGTTTCAAATTAAGGAAGTGGTGTGCCAATCACCCACAGCTTCTACAAGGAATTAGGCCAGAAGACCAGGAACTACAGTTAGACTTCAGCAGTATGACAGAAGAGCATGTGAAAACTATGGGATTGACATGGTCTCCAAAAACAGATATGTTCCGCGTCAGATTCAATGGCACCCCACATCATCGAATCACTAAACGCACAGTGGTATCAGACATAGCACATCTTTTTGACCCGTTGGGCATAGTGGCCCCGATAGTGGTCGTTGCAAAACTGTTCTCCCAACGATTATGGGCACTTAAGATAGACTGGGACGCTGCCCTACCACAGGAGCATCATTCTTACTGGGCTAGGTTCAAAGAAGACTTGGCTGTATTAAACGACGTCACATGTCCTAGACATGTCTTTGCCCAGAGAAGTCCAAAGTCATTACAAATCCACATATTCACCGACGCCTCAGAAAAGGCATTTGGGGCAGTTGCTTACATTCGGTCCATCAATAAGGACAACATCATTACCGTACGGCTACTGTGTGCAAAATCTAGAGTTGCACCATTAAAGCAGCATACATTACCCCGCTTAGAACTTTGTGCAGCTAAACTAGGTGCCGAGTTGGGTAACCGAATTAGAGCAGACCTTAATTTCAAGGGAGAATCGATGTTCTTTTGGACAGACTCCGAAATCACGTTAGCTTGGATCAACACAAGCTCAGCCAAACTTCAAACATTTGTGGCAAACAGAGTGGCAGCCATACAGATGCTTACCAGAGCACAGCAGTGGCGTCACGTAACCTCCAAGCAAAACCCAGCAGATGTATTATCCCGAGGCACCACACCACAGAAACTGATCTCAGACAATTTATGGTTCTACGGTCCCATCTTTATCAACGGTCGCAGAACATCAAACAAGGCGACATGGTCATAATCAAGGAAGACAATGTTCCTCCTTTACGCTGGCTACTAGGACGAATACTACAAACGCACGCTGGAAATGACGGCCTAGTCCGTGTTGCTGATGTTAAAACATCTACAGGGGTGCTACGCCGCCCCATCCACAAACTAGCACCTCTACCAATAGAGAGTTCTGAAGCAGGTAGCGAGGAAGAGTCCAACGGAAAGGAAGAATCCTCAAGGTTGCACCAGCCATCGGACCTCCTTGGACCCCAGTCTACAATCTCTGCTGGAGAAAACAGGCCTAACGAAAAGCACACAACAGAGTCACCGCCAAGGAAGAAAATAAGAGGCTCATTGGGATCAGCCATCATGACATTACTTCTCACCTGTTTAATTCTTCCTACAACCTGGGCTAACCCCGTTGAAATAACACCATTCAAAAATCAACCGGGAATCTATTTTGAAAATTTGGGACCATCAAACATCATCTCCAGTGAGTGGAATCTAATCGCTTTCTACAACATGGAGCCATTTTGGCAAGAGCTTTACACGCTTCAACAATTTATCAGCAAGTTACAAGAAATATGCGGCCAACTACAACAACATGAGCTTTGCCTTCAAACGATGACACAGTTTCAACAGCTTATGGGAGAATTGTCAAAAAACAACGAGTTACTCGTCAATCAGCCTGACCGCAAACGCAAACGGAGAGGCGCACTAAACTTCGTTGGGAACATGGCCAACGCGCTGTTCGGAGTTTTAGACTCTGAATACGCTAAGGAAATGTCCATGACCATTAGAAAGGTCGAAAGGAACGAACTGCATCTCTCAGAATTAGTGAAGAATCAAACCTCGCTAATAGATGCCACAATAAATGTGATGAGAAACGACCAGGAGTCTATTAGAGCACAATTACTATCAGTAGATGATCACATCAACCAACTAACTGCAGGACTAACGGCCATCCAACAGGAAGTACAACAAGAGCAGCTCTCACAACTCTTCACAGCAGTAGCAATTCAAACCATGCTACTTACTTCCAACTTTCGTCGCATTCAAACCACTATTTTGGATGTACTCGTCGATACGCACCATGGGAGAATAAGCCCTCTATTAGTAACACCATCTCAACTTCGCGAGGAGATCAACAAAATCAAAATCCACCTTCCAACGTCATTGAAACTGCCAGCAATACCCGAGAATATATTGAGCTTCTACAGCCTCATCACTGTCACAGGAAAGGCAGAACCAAATCACATTGTCTTCAAAATTTCGCTACCACTGCTGGCATCGGAAAATCTAGAACTCTTACATGTAGTACCAGTTCCAGTACAAATAAACGACACGTTCGTAGCAATCCAACCATCATTCCCGTACCTACTAATGAATCTCTACAGGGACAAATATTACCCGATGACGGATCAAGAGCTTCTTTCATGTATTTTCTTCAACAGAGAAAGATATCTCTGCAAGCAGAATCATCCGATGTACAGAAGAGGCTCCAATGTTAGTGCCTGTGAAATGAACTTCCTCAATCAAGACCAACAATCGCCGTTATGTCATGTCATCAAGACCGAAAACAGGGCACATTGGATACAACTACGAGCAACCAACCAATGGATATACTCCTTGAAGGAGAGGACAGCGCTGAATGTAGTGTGCGGTGATAACACAACGAAATTCTACATAGAAAAATCAGGACTGTTGAAGGTCATGGCCGATTGCGTTATTAAACAGCAACTGGTAACGATACAGGGACACAAATTGTATCCAACGACGGTTCGATTCTCATTCACTCCATCACAGAATCTAACTGACAATTTAACAAGCAAACAGCTTCAACCAATAGTACTTCAGACACACGATTATTCGCCTCATTTTGAAGAGCTGGCCGAAATCAAGAAGAAAATCTTGGAGGTACATAGTGAACTCCCAGCAACGCTCGAACATCATGACATTCATCAATATTCTATAGCTTACATCAGTCTATTCCTCATCATAATTTTAAGCGCATTCCTCATATGGAAACATAGAAGATCTTTATGTTCCGGCAGCACTAATGTCAAGGAGATAATCGAGTCGACGCAACCTGACGACAACCACTACAACACTCCAACCAGAACCAGGGACTTCACCGCCAACTTTGATTCAAGATCCTGTTGAATACATCATTCAACGGGGGGAGGATGTTTAGGAATCAATCAATAATCTTTCAATTAATTAATTAATCTAAAACAAAAAAAAACAAATCAAATCATAAATTCATTCTTTCTCACGGAAGAATTTTATTGTTATCACCCAGACGTAATCTGAGATTCAATTTTAATGTAACTGGCGCAAATTGCCAGACGTAATATGATTCTAATTTTTAAATGCAACTGGCGTAAATTGCTGCGACTGCAATTTACGATATGAGAAAGAATGAATTTATGCTTCTTTGGGAAAACTCTTCCCACGGGAATTTTCAGTTTTAGGGATAATTCGGATTATAACATTTTTTGTATAAAAAGCGATTTTTAGGAAATAAAGTTAAGTTGTTTTTAAATCTTCAAGCAATCAAGTTGTTTTATACGTCGTAAAATAATTTCAAGTGTACTGGTATAAGAGCCTTTGCACTAAACTATAAAGGTCTAGGTTTATGTGCCTTGATCAACCTACCTTCTATTTTACAAAGCGAAATAAAAGAGTTTCGCACATATACCAAACAGCAGAAAGTTGGGACGACACGATTTTTTCAAGTGCCAGCTTCCCTACTATAAGCAAGTAATCAACAAATTTGGGGAAAAGCCAAGAACAATAGGATCATGTATAACAATAGTTAATGAACTGAATTCCTCTAAAACACTTGTTCTGGTTTTATTTGTATTAAAACATAACTAAAAGTTATATCAATTTTTAAAGATAAAGCACAAATTAGATATGTTTTTAAATTACTGTTCCAATTCTCTTTTAAAAATTACTGTTTAAAATTACTTGCAATATTTTTAATTCTTAAAAATGATTAATAAGTCTTGTGTTTTACAATTTTTTTTTATTTTATCATTATCTGATTAACATTTATTAAGGGTATTCATAAAAACGTGTAAGTTTACACATTAGGAAAACGCGTATTTTTACGAGGATTGTTTGATGAACACACCTATGATGACATGAGGTATATAAACTATATAATTGATCAACACTGTTCAAACTGGACTGTTCAAACTGGACGTCTAAATTACTAAACTGAAAAATGCCAAACAAAGTGAAATAAACTACCTCATTCATCTTGCACTTAAAAAATCAAAGCAGCTAATAACTTGATGCTTAATTGGTATTTACACATTTTATGCCATATCAGTTATGCAGTTTACACAGCAAAACTTATCTAGTGTGCGTATTTCACTTTCCATACAAATTTTGACAGTTAATTTACGAGGTGGTAAACTTATACGATTTACGCGACTTACTAGGGTTTTACATGTTTTCATGAATACCCCTATTATCTTATTGATTGGCATTTTTTTTACCCTGAAAGATTATTCTGACCAATATTTAATATTATGTTTATCACAGTACAAGCGAGTTCGTAAACGCAGGACTGCAGTCATTCTGCAGAATTCAGCAACTGGAAGTCTGAAGCTGAATTCTGCAGAATGACTGCAGTCCTGCATTTACGAACTCGCACTACTCTAACTTTTTAGCCGTGTTTGAGAAGAAAATACTTCAGAAAATTGTTGCCTCTTATGTGAGGAAGGACGATTTCGGAGACGCTACAGCCACGAGATCTATGAGATCGATGTGAAGGAAATGAAGTTCGGTAGGCCCTGCCATACAGCTCGTCAAATTATCTAAATTCATTCGGTGGTTGAAGTAAATATTTTGAGAAACTTTCCATTGAAATATGGATTGCACTACAAAATGGTTTCATGATCCCTTGAAACATTTTTAATCAACCAAACACAGCTGATATTGAATTACTAACAGGGTCTGTGTATCTGTTTGTTAAAAATAGTTTTAAAATTACAAGCGACGAGCTTGCTTGGAAAATTCAGCGAGTCTCGTTTCCTGCTAATTGTGTTTTTTTATGTGACAGTTCTAAAGGTGTAACCCCAATGTACGCTTGCTTGCTTGAACTGGCTTGAATTTGGTGAGCTCTTCAGATTTTATAAGTGAAACTTGGGCCTTAGTCACTTTGGCATTTGGTTTTGCCTCTTAACAAAGCATTGGTGTATTTAATACTAGCAAAAAAACGCTTGGTTAAACCTAAAAAAACGAAAACCCATGTTAAATCCAATTTAAAATTCAACCTGCTTGCGGGACGGTTTATAATTTTGTTTTTCGACTTTTTTTTGCGTCATAATTATTTTTTCGGCCTCTACTTTTGATTTAGGGGGAGTACTCAAAAAAACCGGGACTTTTCCAAAATAAGGACCACCCTAATATATTCAAGTAGATGCCTCTAAACATGAAACTTCTCGGTGAATTGGAATTTTAACTTTCTCTTTTCTGTTAGCCGTTATACTGCCCCCTTCTTACTTAGTGTTTGTCCCGAACACAGCCTCCGTTCCGTTCTTACCGATCGAACTTTTTGGATGCGATAGATGGCATCGTTTACCCTCTTGATGGCAGTGGAGGGCCCTTCCCTTTTCTTTGTAATTGGGCGATTTACCTTTTATTCGCCGAGGATTTTATAGGTACATACACTCGATCGCGTGACAAACTTCACGACAATAGAGGAAATGACCGAGATACACTATGTTCAATGTTCTTCCATTTGGAGCTAGGATGTGAAGATTTTCAGATTTCCCAACTCTTGAACAACCTATATGGAGCTGACAGGGAAATAACACTTATTTGGTAAAATTCGTCCGCCATATTGACCTTAAAATTTTAAATTTATAAGTTTTGATCATACATTCGTTATTTGCTACCTTTAAAACCCCCAGATACCGATTTTCATTGGAATCGAAATACAATTGGCAAACTCATCGGCCATTTTGAATTTATAAGTTTTGATCCTAAATTTGTTATTTGCAACCTTAACCCTTTATGGAGCCATGTTGCATTTCTGCAACATACCATTTGAATTCACGTAAAAGTACAGTAATAGCTGATAGATCGCTTTACTCGATGTTGTGCATCGGCAAGAGAGTATTCTAACAGTTTCTTATCAAAAAAACTAACTACAAGGCAACACTTGTATTTATTTTTCATTGAAGTGATGAACGTATAGAAATCTGTTTCGCGCTGTGTCAATTCTATTACGAACAGTGATTTATTGGTAAAGTATTGTGAATTGGCTATTTGAATTGATGTGGATAAAAGGTAAGAGGATGGTTTTCAATGATCAACAATTTCTTTTTGCCGTCAAGTTTTTTTTTTAATTTTTGACTGCATAAATGCAACATTGCGCATTTGTGATAGATTTTTTTTAACGTTTATTTGAATATGAAAAAAAATACTTCTTTTTCATGAGATTTTTTTAATTATTTTTCCCGTTAATAATAGCCCATTTACCATCAAGTATCGATATAATTAACAAAAATAACGACATTGCGCCATAAAGGGTTAAAAACCCTTAGATATACACTTTCATTTTAATCGGACCACAATTGGTAAGTTCGTCGGCCATATTGGGGCGACCATTTTGAATTTATAAGTTTTAATCATAAATTCGTTATTTGCAACCTTAAAAATCCCTATATATCCACTTTCATTAGAATCTGAATGAAATTGGAAAATTTCATCCACCATATTGGCGCGGCCATTTTTAATTTATAAGTTCTGATCATAAATTCGTTATTTGCTACCTTAAAAAACTCCAGATACCGATTTTCATTGTAATCCGAACGCCATCGGCAAATACGTCAGCCGTATTGGCGCGACCATTTTGAATTTATAAATTTTGACCAAAATTCGTGATTAGAGACCTTAAAAACCCTAGATACTCACTTTCATTGAAATCGGAATACAATTTGCGAATTCATATTTGGGTGGCCATTTAGAATACCGATCATTTTTCAGCGGCCATTTTGAATTTCGAAAATCGGTCTTCGAGGTGTTTCATGGGAGACCCCACGGACCTTCATGCAAAATTTCAAAGCTCTGCGATGACTGGTGCGCCCGCTATAACGCACACATACATACATACATACCTACGTACATGCATACAGAAACTTTCTTTTATTAGGTAATATAGATAAAAGAAGAAGATAACGTATGTTATTTTAATGTACATAATTTTATTTTCCCCCGTACGTATTAAGGCTGTATCAGATCCAACTTTTTGAGCAGCGGCAGAAGCAGAGGCAGAAGCAGAATTCTGCTTGCTGAATCAGATCCAAGTAAAGCAGCAGCAACGGCAGAATTTTTAGTTGACAGTAAATTCTTTGTAAATTATTCTTTAATAATAATAAATTCTTCGTGAAATGACACAACAATAAATTCTCAATTTTCCGCGTCCATTAGTTATTTAAAAACAACTTGCAAAGTGAAAGATGTTTGAAATGTCAAAAAAAGCACCAAAATTAGGATTTGATATGAAAAAGCAGCGGCAGAACTCTCTTCTGCTTTTCTTGTCACTTGACCAGCGTAAGCCAATAGAAACAATTCTCTGCCGACGGTTCTGCTTCTCTGCTTTGGATCAGATACAGCCTTTAACATGGTAGCTAAATTAAAGGACAAGGGCAATTTGTAAGAAATGATATGTTGCAATAAAGCAAAGAATATTATACGCACCCGCACCCTCCTCCGACCGACCTGGGTGCAACATCATTCATAATCACCCAATAATTGACACTCAAATATCACTCTGAAAACCTAAACAATTTTTTGGAGCATTTTGGTTTGGACCCTTAAGCTACTGACAGAATCAGGCGCAAACGCCGTGCGGACATTGGCTTTGCGGTATGTGGCGACTTTTCACTGACATGATGTTGCGGTGTCGGCGGCGCGCTCCGACTTTGAACACAACAACGAAATCAAAGTGACAAGTGGACGTGATTGGAAAAAAAAGTGAAAAACCTGAATGATTTACATATAATTTTTCTATCCTACAGGGTTTGTCTTTTTTTTAGATGCTAATTTAATTACCCCAATTTGGAAAAATAAAGATTTTCATTAAAAAATATAAAAATCAACAAATTTGCTATCACAGCCAACACCAACACACGACTCTAAACATATGACCACCACCACCAAAACACGACTCAAAACACAAACATCTCTTGACACACGCGGCGGCAACGCGCAGAAAGTAGAAAGTAAAGCAACTTGCGCGGTGTGTGCGTAGCGTAAAACAGCATTTCGTTAGTGCGCATTTGAATACACTACTTCTATTCTCTCTGTCATTGCCCGCACGGCGTTTGCGCCTGTTTCTGTCAGCAGCTTTAAGGCTCGCGCATACTACGGCCGCGACAGGCCGCAGCGCAAAAATACGCCTAGCAAGCGATACGCCAGTCGCTGCGGTGCGGCCTGCCTGTAGTGTGCGATAGTTAATACAAAATGTATGAAAGTGATGTAGGAGGTTTTTTGTTATGCGATGCGGCCCGCCCTAATGTGCGCGAGCCTTTAGGGCTCGCGCAGACTAGGGCGGGCCGCATCGCATAACAAAACTCTTTCCACATAATTTTCGTACTGGCGGATCGCTCACTAGGCGTATTTCTGATGCGCTGCGGTGCGGCCAGACTAGGGCGGGCCGCACCGCAGCGCATCAGAAATACGCCTAGGAAGCGATCCGCCAGTACGAAAATTATGTGGAAAGATTTTTGTTATGCGATGCGGCCCGCCCTAGTCTGCGCGAGCCTTTAGGGTGCGTCCACACGACGCAAACAATGTGCGCACACATTTCTTTCTTTTGGCCTTTTTAATGGCTTTTTATGGCTTTTTTACGACCACGAAAATCGGACCCAAGATTTTTCGCAGAACCGGGAATTTTCAGAAAATTTTTAGTTCAGTTCCTATCCTTATTAAAATATTTTTCATATTCAATTATTTTGAAATGCTTGCATCTTGAAAAGGTAGATTTTACCTAGTACAATTGACGATGATAATAATTCTAGATAATGAGATTTGCATGAACCTTTTATTCTTAATTTAATACATGCGCTTGCATCTTTGTTTCTTATGAAAAAACAAATTTTACGACTTTCTATTTTATTGCTTTTCTTATGAAAAAAATCAGTTTTACGACTGCTTTGGTGACGTCATTACGCTCGCGCCCCTGAAAATTACATAAAATTCTCGGAACTTTGTGTGCGCAAATATTGTTTGCGTCGTGTGGACGCACCATTAGCCTTGGTTTGGAGGTAAGCTTAATTACCAAATTTCATAAAAATCGGTCCTGTCCGAAAGAATTCGGAGCTAATACTCTATTTTTACCGCTATCCACTGGACTAAAAGTTTCTTAAAAGATTCCTAGAGCACACAGACTCCAGCTGCGTTGGTTTTTTTGGTAATTGCCATTCAAAAATTAGTGTCCCTAATTCATCTGTTTTTACTACTAAAAACAGAGCAGTGAGTAAGACTAAAGCGTAGTTTACATTATGCTAATTCATTAGCGCTAATAAATTAGTTGCTAATAAATTAGCAGACAATGTCTGTTTACATCATTAGCAAATTTCAGTTCGGTAATAGTGAAGTTGTTGTTGTTGTGAAGTTGTCCCCGCCATCTTAAAATATACGTTAGCAAACTAAATTAGCAGAAAAGTTGGAGGGCAACCAACATTACTAGCGCTAATGGCGTTAGCGCTAACGCAATTAGCAGATGTGTTTACATTATACTTATTGTGCGCTATCTTCTCTATTAGCGCTAATGTATTAGCATAATGTAAACTACGCTTAAAGGGGCCTATCCACTATCAGTTTTGCGTGTCATGCAAGAAGGTTATTTTCCCATCCATTATCATGCATGCTGTCAATCCTCATTTTTAAGGAAGAAGGCGTAGTGAAAAGTTGGTTTAGTAAATATCAATGCTCATTAAGGTGGAATGGAAATGTCTTTTCTTAATTTTTTTGTGTTTAGTTTTGTAGATAATAGTGGGGAAAAGTTGCCTTTTAGGTTCAAAAAGGGAAAATAAAATTTGGTTGCTATACTACAAGATGTTGAGGTGCCGCAAAGAGCTTAAGTTTGTAAAAAAGTTTTAAAAATTGAAAAATTATAAAATTTGATAAATTATTTTTTATAGTTCTCGCACCCCCTCTTCAAAAGTGACATAAGTCAAAAAATGTAAACTGTGAGAAAATGAGATTAAAAATAGTTTAGTATGATTTTAAATAATTTTGTGATTAATTAAATACTTATAGTCATTATTTTAATGCCATGTATAGTCAATTTTTTTCTCTTTTTAATACAGGAAAATGATTATTAAAAAAAATTCTAAGCAAATTATGTCGGCCTTTTTTGAGTTATGTCGCTTTTTATGATTGACTATACAAAAAATTTTGATTTATAAAAATAATAATTGTGAAGTAGTAAAAGAACAAACATTTATTTTCTTTATTTATCATAAACAAAATTGTTAATATTAAACAGAAAAAAATACTGTAAACGTAAAAAAATAATTCTATAGAAAATGACAAAAATAAAAATTAATTCGAAAACATTAAAGGTGGGTGCCAAGTTACAATTCCGAATTTGCTACTTTCACCTCGGACACTTCGAAATTACAAAGTGTGCCAAAATACAATTCACGCATTTCATTTGACAACATGGATGACAACAAAATTTTGTAATTTATAAAATTTTTAATAATTTTTTTAAAGAAGCCCAGGGCTACGTTTGTCTTTAAAATAATGGAAATGGAATTGCTTCACGAACATCATCCATTTGGGGTGGACTGCAAAAGCATTGTACATATTTGAAAGTTTTAAAAAATGGTTCAAATTTTATGCAGAATTTACTCTGTGCATGTTTTTATTTTGCTTTACGCCTGCAGCGTGTAAGTATGATCAGCCTTTAATATGTCATATTACACGGCGAGGACAAACATGCACTGAAAATTGAAAGAATTGGCGATATTGTTCTCCAATAATTAAAAAAAAGGAGATTCAACCACCAAAAAGCAAATCCAACAAACTGTCAAATGAATGTTTGGCTAATATTTCCCTACAATTCAAAAATTTCCTTACAATTCCAAAGACACAAACCTCCGAAAATTGAATTGTAAAATCGAAATGCGTTTTCCATACAAATTTACATTTGAATTGTAACTTGGCACAGGCCCTAAGTACATAAATGAATTGCCTACATTAAGCTATTATAAAAATCGGCGTAATACTTTTTAATGTGATTACTTTTTAATAGGGACAATAAGTCTTTTTTTTGTTTTCTTTTATTTTTATTGCACTTTGGTACGCTTGTTTCAAAGTGGGAACTGTTTTTTCAATTGTGGCCGAATTTCTTCTCGTAGGCTTAGAAAGTTCGACTTCCTGGAATTCTAAATCGCTGTAAGAAGTCTTACAATAAAGTTTTGTGGTGTATTCCTTATTAATTTTAAACATTTTTATCTCGGAGATCTTGACCGCATTAAAGTTAAGACCTAAGGCCACGTTCACATGGGCTGCATGCCGCACGGCAAAAGCTCTTAATGTTCTCTGATTGGCCAGGAAAAAATATCTGTCTCGGCACATGTTCTCTCTCTTGCACAGCATTGCTGCAAAAATCATGCAAAGAGGAAATCTCTTATCCATGCGGCAAAATCACGGAACTGTCAAGTTCGAGCTTTTGTCGTGCTGCATGCAGCCCATGTGAACGTGCTGCAAAATCACGGAACTTTCAAGTTGACAATTCTTTTTCTTAATTTTCTTTTTTTGTCACTTTGTCTTTCTTTATATTTAGTTATTATTACTATTGCACTCGTTAACATAACTTTTTTTATTTTTAAAGTAATCCATCTCACTTTTTCACTTTTTAAAAATCACAAAACAGCTGATTTTTGACAACCAGCAGATGCGCTCATGTGAACGAGGAGATGCAGGCATGCGGCATTCTTTTTGCAGCCTCTCACGAAAATTTCCGAATACTACACGAAGGCAAGCGAGGTTGAGCTTTTGCCGTGCGGCATGCAGCCCATGGAACGCGGCACTGATCGACTAGATCTTTTATTTTAAAAAAATCGGAATGAGACATTTCGTTTACATTGTAAGGGTTTCCACGTTTTTTTGCTGTCCGTATTATTTGTGCATATTGCGATGGCACATAGAATGGGCCGGATTTCAAAGTCTTTTTTATCTGTTTCTCAATGGTTGAATGGACACTGTCTCCTTCATTTTGAGTGTGGCCAGTTATTAAATATTTATGAGTGATGGAGTTGATAGTTGTAAATATTTTTACGGCATAAATATACATAGCCACTAGATATTTATTTTTCTGTTGACCACAACAATTGTCAGAGTAAAAGACAAAGTCAACTGGTCCTTCCTCAGTATTAGCCGCATCCATAACTGTTTTTTCAATAAACTTTAGGACACAAGTTGCGATTTCCTCGGCCCTGCGGTTGCCTTCACCTTCATGCCATAAATAACATTCTGTTGTCCCAGTTTTTAGTTCGGATATCGTAAAATTGTAATTGTTTAATTTTGATTTATAATAGAAGACAGATACGTCTCCTCGAGGTGTCGGTAGAACAGCTTGTAGGTCGTAGACTGCTACAATAAAACTTTTGTTTGCCCGAGATTTATCAGCTTTTTCCTGTCGTGATAACTGTTTCTCGTTTTGATGTTTTTCGTATCTCATCCTTAGTGCTTCGTTTTCCTCACCTTCTGCATTTTGAAATGCAATACATAGTTCGTACTGATCCTTCTTCGGCGAAAAAAATCCAATATTGTATTCTTCGTTGAATATTCTACTGTACATTAGTAGATTTGCGTATGGTAAATTGGATTCAACACGCTCCAGTTTATAATCTCTATATAAATCTGATAAAGATTTGCCTCCTTCAATGTAATTGCGCTCAGTTTGAGCACGGAGATAGTGAGATTCAATTCTAGGTATTGAATCGATATGATTTCGTACACTATTCTTAACTGCTCCAACTGTTGGGTGTTTGTCGTGTTTTCCACGTAAATCAGTTGCAACGAAACCAGTTGTATCTTTTTTTGCCAAAACCGTTCTAATTGGGCGGTCGTTAATATTGCTTTAAAAAAAGGTTTACCAACTCTTATCCGTTCGCCATTTACTTCGAAGTAAAATGCAGAGTTTTAGTTTCGATGATTTTTGGTTGACGAATATCGATATTTAGGTTTTATTGATTGTGTATTAGCAGCAATGTAATTTCGTTGTTTAGACAAATCACCAAGGGCCCAGTAGCTACTAAAAATCTCCTGCCTGCGATTTTCGTCTATTTTTTTGGAGCATTCCAATTTACATTTCACCCCACAAGAAACGCGTAGTTGCCTTTCTTTATACGGCTTCCTACTTTTTGATGCAGACACATAGGATTGCCCGGAATTTCTTTGCTGTTTTGACTTATTTATACGCCATTCTTCTGGATGTGCAATTCTTTTTTTGCCTTTCTTCTTCACTTGCTCTTTGTCTAAGTTTTCCCCTGCTGCTTCTGTATCTTCTTGTCATCTTAGAGTTTCTATCTCGCTTTCGCTTGATTGGTTTGCAATGTTCGGTAAATTTTCAAAGTTCGGGTCTTCGTCCGAATCGTCAAAGTCTTCTTGGTCACTATTTATTGGCGATATTTTGAAATTTAGTACTTTTCGAATGCGCAGTCTAGTTGGTACTAGCGGATCGTACGACGAACAGAAGTCCGTGTTGATTCCGTTATTGGCGGAGGTACCTGGTTCACATTCCATTGTTTCCAGCGGCATTAGTATCGTGGATTGTTCACTACTGGGTGCTGCTTCTGTAGGAACCCTAAATTGAGAATGAGGTTGTGAACAACTAGCTATTGAAAATTCGTCTTCGGGGGTTCTTTCAGACAGCCCTTCCTTTAGAGTCCCCGCACACTACAGACTTTCTATCGGCCGATAGTTTGGTCGGGCTCTTAATCAGTATGAAGATGTATGCAAGTGCGCACATTACAACGTTTGGGTATCGGCCGATAAATAAGTTTGATGGGCTACACGATTGCCTTCAAACTAAACTGTCGGCAAACTATCGGCCAACTGCTTAATCAGTACGGAGCTCTTCCACGCGCGCACACTTGCCGATTGTTTAGTCGGCTAACTCGGCCGATAGTTCGGTTCGCTTCATACTTTGGCGTCCGTCTCCTCCGTTTTATGAAAGCAATAATAGCTTTTCAGGATAATATTTGTATTAACTCTCAATATGCGACCCTTCTCTTCAAAAGCTGCTTACGAACCAGCAAATCCTTCGAGAACAGTCGGCCGACAGTCGGTCTGGTCTGCGCACTCACCACCAACCCGACGGTTTAGTTGGTCCAGTGTGCGCGCTTACAGGTCCAACCCGACCAAACTATCGGCCGATGGAAAGTCTGTAGTGTGCGGGGGCTCTTACTAATGACACCAGCAATTTTCCACGGCTTAAGCTCATTCTTACAATCTATAAAACAAAATTAATTCTAACCCATTTTGAAAAAAAAACGTTTTAACTTAAACAACAGTGTGACACTAAACCACTATTTTATCATTAAAAATGTCATAACTCTAAATGTTTCTTAAACAATTTTTCATTTTATACTTTAAAACTGTCACAACTGCAAATAATTAATAAATTAAAATACTAAATATCTTACGTTAATCAAGAATAGTGTTGCAACTCGAAATATGACGTTATAACACAAGCGATTTCACAAAATTTTATGCAGCAAAAGTGCGACAAGTCAAAATATGACACTGTTACACATCTATACCGTAGCACTGACAAAGCTCAACTGAGAAATGTCACTTTTGATGTATGAAGAATGGACAATTCGAAAAACTTTAAAAACGACATTAGCGTCCTCTATCTAATAATTGTAGAAACGGACTTGTGACACTTTTACAGATGAAAAGTATGAGGTTTTTATTAGGTTTGCCGATATAAAACAAAAACTGGTGATTTTTGAGTTGTTTCACTTTTGAAGAGGGGGTGCGATGTTACAAAAGACCGTTGTAAACACATATGTATAATATTATAATATTTTAATCATTAGAATTGGAAAAATTATTGATTACAAAGTATTCTTCACGCTTCACTTGCCACAGCTCTTTATGACTACGATATAACTCAATAAACTCCTTCCAAAAAATTTTATTTACGGTACTCGCCATTTCTTATTTTATTTTGCAAACTAATTTTCCTATGATTTCACCTGCTCACTGCGAAATTAACTGTCAGAATGACGAAATGATTGACAGCAACAGCATCCACCGCGCTTCATGCTGTCATTCACTTAGCCCCGCCCAAGTGATTTCAAACAGTTTTGATTTTCGTCATGCATGCCTATCCATCCATACTGCAAGCCCATCCACTGTACAGCATGCTTGTCAGTCAGCCGTGAATGCCATGCATGCTCGATAGTGGATAGGCCCCTTTATTTAAAATCAATAAGGAATAAGGAAAGTCATAATTAAATCTTCCCAAAATAGGAAAATATTTGAAACTGGAAAATCAAATTGTGAATGACGATGTCAAAGTGAAGTTTGTGGTGAGGTAATGTAGCAGGAGGAAAAGATTTAATCGTAGACAAAATATTTGAACGGAAACATAACTTTCATAAGCCCAAATATCAATCAATACGTTTCGATATAATACGGTATTATAAGTCAAAAGCTGCGAAACCACACAACTTTATTTTCAGCATTCATTTTCAAAGGCTACCGACTCGACATACCGACCAGATTAATTTGACATAAATATCGATTGATAACATCGTTTGTACAAAAGCATACATGCAGCGATATGCCTAAAGGAATTCAATATAACAAAAAATACATTATTCATCGTCCTGAATAGAGTCAGCAACGATATTGGACAGCGAACAGGGGCAGATTCATGGCTGAACCGTTTTCCGATTAGATTGATAAAGTTTGTTTCAATCTGATTTAATTTTTAACTTCAGGATATATAAGGAAGCGTGTGCAAAAGTTGGGTAAAGGTGATCTATATTTTCCGTTCATAGCAGGTGCTTGAGTGTCTGACGATAAAATAGCTCGGGGTAAATTTAATTTACACTTTAGTGAAGTATAATGGTAATCTTGGTTTGATTTAAGGTGCACTGTTCCAAGACGAGCGAGATGTAGTAATGTGAATAGGATGTAGTAATAATCAATTATGATGGATTTGAAATATCAACTAAGTGAATTTGTGTTTGTATTTCAATTCTTAATATTTTTTCCTGTCTATCTATTGAAGTCAGCGCGGATTGAAGCGTATTTGGCGGCTGTGGAAGTAGTACCTGTCTGCTCAATAGGAAATTGAAAGCTCAAGGGTTTCAAGGAGTTTTTCAATTGGTTTGACAGTAACCAATAAAAATTTCTTTGATTTTGAATGCAGATTATGATGAATGGCGTTTGTTAATAAAAGTGAATGAACGATAAAAAGTTATCAAGCACTACCTCTTGACTTGCGCTTTGCAGTAAAATAACGAATCCGCTTCGGAATCCTTTGTAACGGGGCGAACTTTTTTTCAATCTCTTCTAAATTGTATCAATAATATATGATTAAAAGTCCGCTTACTAAAATGGACCGCTGCAATAGTTATTAAACAAAAGAGATGTTAAATTATTTTATTTTACCGAAAAAATTGCTTGTGCCAATCCAAACAGTAGGAAATTTTACGTAAATAATATCGAAGACTTTTTTTTGTACGATCAAATCCTTGGGAGATGTGGATTTGTTAATTAAATTCTAATATGCAGGTCCGGATTTAAGCATAGGCAACATATGCGCTCGCCTAGGGGCGCGCACCACAAAGCGGCCCGCACCACACACAAAAATATTTTATGCAGTTCACCACAAAAGACATCGAATTTGCCGCACAGGCGGAGGCGAATAGATTATCCCCGCGATTCTAGATCAGAGAAATCTAACAATAGTCAGAAAGCGAGGAAAAAGCTCAAAGCCCTTGCCTCTTCGGTGGAGACTATGTGCTTTTGTCAGAAAAAGCGAGGATTTCGTATTCTGGATGTCCAAGATGGAAACAGAGCTTTTCCTCATGAGCCTACCTTGTATTATTTGTACCATGGTCAGACCTAACAAATGGAGCGGAATTGTAAGCTTGGAAAATCTAACTATAGCCAGCGACTCGCGAGCTGGCTGTTATGGTCTTATTTGGTGATTTAGGTATTTCATTTCATCGAGACGCGGGTTAAAACATGGAGTCAGATGCAAGAGGATTAGTATTAAGTCTTTTGAAGTTGCTTTTACAACTTGTAGAGCAACATGTGCGGTCTGAAATATCGAGGAAGGTGATTGCTAATGATTACGCAGTGCTCAAATTGTAATTATTCTTTCTTGCAGACGACAAAGGAGTGCAATGGGCGTAATGAGAGACACCAGCAATCCATTTGATACTTTAAGTGATCGTCAGTTCCGTCGAAATTTTCGATTTCCAAAACGGATTGCCAGTAAACTGATCTATATTCTGGACCCATTTTATAACGACCGCAACGTAGTGCTTTCATTTGAGTTGAAAGTGCTGGCTGCATTGAAATTCTTTGTGTGCGGGTGATATCAAAATACTGTTGGATGTCACGGAGCACTCAATCTGAGCCAATCGTCGGTTTGTCGAGTTATAGAAAAGGTGTTCCGTTTGTTTGATCGACACATGCACTCGTGGATACGTTTCCCAAAGACCCTACCTGAAGTCGATGTAGTCGCAAGTGGCTTCATTCTAACAAGAAAATAAACAAAAAGAATGACCATTTGCAATATTAAAACTTTAAAAATATTTTAAAATACGCATTTTACTTACTTCGATTTTAATTATTACTTTCGCGCAGCCGGCACTCAAACGTAAACAAACACCACCTAACATGATTCAGCGAACTGCTGAAGGGGAAGTCTGACAATTGAAAGTCTCCAAAATCGAGGGGAAAGCTTTACGCGCAAAGCTCTTTTCAAAATCTGGAGCCGAGTTGTTAGATCTGACAACGATCTAACAACTAGAAACGCGGGGTATGTTTCTATTGCAAATGATCATAGAAATTGTTACTTCCAAATATATTTACAACTCGAGCTATTTCAAACTATGCAAGAAGCTTGGCAAGAAGTTACGATTTCGGCCAGTTAGGGGCACGAACTTCCCTTCAACGAATGAGCGAATAAAATATTTCAATTTTAGATATCAAAGATGCATTATTTCGTTTTCACATAGTGCACGGTATTGTTTGTTAAACAACGAACTTTTCGTCATTTGACGACCGAACCTTTTGTAAGAATCGAGGGGAAAAGCGTATATGAGCCATTGAGCCCCTCCTGTATTCCTGCCCCCTATATACATCATTCTATCATAATAAAATCGCGTTGTCATATTCTTGACCAACGGCCAAGCAAAAATTAATAGGTTCAGAGTTTCAGATCATCATTTTCTTTTCACGTTGTTTCATTTTTCCTGCTTTACTTTCATGACAGAAAATCAACGGGCTTGCTTAGCGGAAGTCTTTCAGCCGACAGAGTGCTCTTGAAATATCCATAGCTTGTATATTCGATCAGAATGATCTCGGTCAAAGGGCAATTGGCAGGAGTTAATAAAAATACAGCCAAACCTAACAAAACCTGCTTGGTCGAAGAAGAATCCTTCCAATTGTTCAAAACTCAAATTGTCTCGCCTGGTGTGATGCTCCAGGTCAATGTAGCAGTTTTTTGAGTGTGACAAGTCAGTATGACGCTGGGAATGTCCTCCAGGTGCAGGTTTCCGAACTTCCTGTACTTGACGTCTCCCTCCAGGTCTATACCACAGTTATTTTTAATGGTTTTATTTAGCTTCACCTCGTATATTTGTTTGTTTGTTTGTTTGGTTCAAATCTTGCGACAGATTTTTCGTCTACTTCTACTGAACCGATTCTTATGAAATTTTGCCCACACATTGAGCTCCCGTGACAATGCAATCTGACAATTTTGTACAAAAATCAAGATTGCGGTTCCAAGATGGCGGACGAATTTTGCAATTGTGTTCCGATTCCATTGAAAATCGGTATCGGGGCGTTTGTAGGGCCACAAATGACGATTCTGTGGTCAAAATTTGAAAATTCAAAATGGCGGCGCCAATATGGCGGATGAATTTTGCCAATGTGTTCTGAATCCATTGAAAATCGGTATCGGGGGGTTTGTAGGGCCACAAATGACGATTCTGTGGTCAAAATTTGAAAATTCAAAATGGCGGCGCCAATATGGCGGATGAATTTTGCCAATGTGTTCTGAATCCATTGAAAATCGGTATCGGGGGGTTTGTAGGGCCACAAATGACGATTCTGTGGTCAAAATTTGAAAATTCAAAATGGCGGCGCCAATATGGCGGATGAATTTTGCCAATGTGTTCTGAATCCATTGAAAATCGGTATCGGGGGGTTTGTAGGGCCACAAATGACGATTCTGTGGTCAAAATTTGAAAATTCAAAATGGCGGCGCCAATATGGCGGATGAATTTTGCCAATGTGTTCTGAATCCATTGAAAATCGGTATCGGGGCTTTTTAGGACCACAAACGACGATTCTGTGATCAAAATTTGAAAATACAAAATGGCGGATGAATTTTGCAAATGCGTCCTTAATCCATTGAAAATCGGTATTGGGGAGTTTTTAAGGTTAAAAAAAATGACGAATTTGTGGTCAAAATATTAAAAAGATCAAAATGGAAAATAATGAATCTATTGTCAAAATTATAAAATTTAAAATTCACCAGAATTTTGTAAAAAGTAAAATCCAAAAATTACTGAATTAAGACTAAAAGGAATACAATAAGGTTATTTCATTGGAATAATTTTTGATGTTTTAAATGCACCCAAGTCGCGTAAGGGCTTTGGAAGGGCTATGTATTGAGGAGCTTGATTGTCAGAAATTAACAGGTAAGAAACCGTGCAATAAAGATGCAATGAAAGAGTTGGAAAGGATGAGGAGTTTGCATAATGATACGAGCCAAAATCAAACTAAAAACTAGAAAATAAAAAAATAGGTAAAAAAACTTTTAAGTTAAATGGTTTTATTTGAAATCATAAGCTGTACCAAAAACTAGAAAATAATTAGAACACAAACATGGACCTTCTTGAGATTCCGACGTCTGGTAAGAAATCATGCAATAGTAGCCGTGCTGTTTTCTTATGTCGTATGCCAAGGTACCGTTTGTGTCGCTGCGTCAACGGATTAATTAATATTCTGGGACTTTTAACAGACTAAAATAAAAACATGGGGCGCATTTGAAATATATTGGTGGGCTTGGAAACACATTCTTCTAGACAAGTCGTTCTTATTTAATTATACAGTGGTTATACAGGTTTTTATGCGCCCCATGTTTTTATTTTAGTCTGTTAAAAGTCCCAGAATATTAATTAATCCGTTGACGCAGCGACACAAAGGGTACCTTGGCATACGACATAAGAAAACAGCACGGCTACTATTGCATGATTTCTTACCAGACGTCGGAATCTCAAGAAGGTCCATGTTTGTGTTCTAATTATTTTCTAGTTTTTGGTACAGCTTATGATTTCAAATAAAACCATTTAACTTAAAAGTTTTTTTACCTATTTTTTTACTACGCATGTCTTACTACTGGAGAAGTAACTAGCGAATGTATTGAAATTGGTTGGATTGATTAATGGTTTTGGGAAGGGGGCCCCGCACCACAGGTTCCCCCTAGGGGCCTCCAGATCCTTAATCCGGCTATGTATGGCTGCATAGTATATGGGTTATATATTTTGATTGGTAAAAGCAAATGCAACTAGTTGGGTTGTGGGTTTGACCCTTGCGATCCATACGATCAGCTTCCCAGTATAATGAATGTTAAATATTATGAATGGATATTTTAATAATAAATTAACAATGATAACAACAAATTGTAAGAAAATTCGTACACGGTTCTTGAAACTAACACAAATCCAAAAATTTGGTAATATCTATATATATAAAAATGAATTGCCTTATGTCAGCAGATAAATGAGCTCGCAGAGAAAGCGGAAAACGCGGCAAACACAGGCAACAGTAAGGTGCTGTACCAAATCACTAAACAGCTATCGGGAGAGCACTCTACTAAAAAGCATGTCGTAAAGAGTGCGGATGGAAGGCTGCTGTTCAGGTGGCGAGTAGAAACTCCAAAGATGGAGAGATTACTTCTTCGCCGCCCTGAATGGTTCATTTACACAGGAACCTCACGAAAACAACAACAACAATGCACAGCCAATAAAATCACCAATCGTGCCCCATCCAAGACTGAAATAGTAACCGCAATTCATGCAATGCCCTTACCATTGGGCAGCTGGAAAAGATGGTGAAAAAGATGCTTCTATCTTCTTTGTAACTAGATTAAAGGAGTTTCTCCGTTAATCTAGGTGAACAGACTTGAAGAGAGATGAGTTCAGGTCTAGCTCTAAATCGACTACAGGAGATTATCCGATAGCCAAAATCTGAATAAGTTTGGGAGCTAAGGAAGTTTCTTCCTTAGTTAGTATAACGTTGAGTTATACAAAAAATGCTTCTTAGTTCAAAATTATACTAACTTTATTTTACCATAATTTTGGCTTATATTAGCTGCAATACATTGACATAAAATACGTAACATTTATACTTATACAAAATACAACTTTAGAATTTTCTATCTTTCTAACGGTAATTTTGCACTTTTAGCTGATAACAATAAAAATGCTTCCAAAAATATGAAAAACTGACCAGACGCATATCAAGCATATTTCCCTGAGAAAATTGTCGCGACCAAAACAAAGTGTCAAATTTCCGTGAGAGCGGATGGCTGACTTGGTGGTGAATTTGATATAATTTCTAGGTTTTTTTTGTTGTTTATTATTTCCTGCATAACTGTGCTATCAGCTAACTGCAAGAATTGTGGGAGAATTATTCTAATTATGAACATCTTCCCCGGCGTTGAGGTCTGGGAGCTCAAAATCTGATCCTTGAGTTGCAGGTTTCGACTTACGTCTTGCTTTTAGTATGGCTAAATATTTGAGTCCTTTCACCATAAGTATGATTAAGAGAATGCCTAATGCCAAATATCCGATTGAGTATTGATGAATGTCATGGGGAGTAATTTTTTGAGGCAACTGCTCCTGTTGTTTCAAATCTGCGATTGATTTGGTTAATGCGGTAAGGTCTTCGTCTCCACGTATGATAAAGTCTTTGACTTTAGGAGGCTCGAGGGCTGTAAGTGAGAATGGATCTACCAAGCTGCTTAGGTTTAATGCAGGCACAAATGCGAAAGCACACCGTGTTTTATAGAAATTGTGTGCATTGATCGTCATAGTTGGTTGTTTGATGGCACAATTTTGGTTAAGCTTCAAAACGCCTACTTTGTTCAGCTTAGTATCGACTATTTTGGTTCCACAAACAATGGAGAAAGTTTCTTCATGTTCAAAGGCGAAGATCCAATGATTTGGGTGATGAAGCTGTATCCAAATTTTTCTGGTGTCTGTTGTTTTCAGAATGCAATGAGGTGACAACTTGTGTTTATGGTTAAGTAGCTGAACTTCACACTGGTTTTCAGTTGAGTGTGTGTTAAAGATCGGATGTCGTTGCTTGCACAGGTACTTACGATCCTCGATGAGCATGCAGGAACGGATTTCGTCTTGACAAAGTGGAAAATATTGATCTCGGTATGGGCTTATAGCGATGTATTGTGTTGATGGTTGGATGAAAACAAATGAGTTATTCAATTTTGTAGGGAGTGGAATCAGCTTGAAGAGTTGTAAAATCTGGTAGTTTAGAAACGGCAGCTTGATGCTAAACAGAACGTTAGTTTCAGTAACTCGGGCTTTCACTCGTAGTAACTCGTAGATTGTTGGTAAATCATCCTCACTTGGTCCTGGGAGGTTTAGTGTTGATGGTAAATGCTTTCGAATTATGCTGAGTTCCGCTGACAATTGGCGTGGTGATAAGAGAAGAGAATTGATTCTTCCTTGATGAGTATCTGTAATCACTTCTAGTATGGCGAGCTGAGTGCGTTGAAAACTGGCCAGTAGTAGTGAAGTATATACTGCCAGTATGTTAAATACTTCTGTTTCATTTACTAATTTGTTAATGTCATTGACGGTTGTATGCATTCTTGTTAACTGTTGTTGGAATATTTTAAATTGCTGGTTTATTGCTGTGGTGGATTTGTTAAGTATATTGACTGTGGATTCAATTATTGAGGTTTGATTTTGGCTGAGTTTTAATAGATGTTCTTCATTGTTGCTTATCCTCTGGCTGGTTTCCTCCATATGTGGGGCGTATTCCTGATCAAGTACTCCGAAGAGTTTATTCGCAACATTGCCTATGATGTCGAACGGAGATCTCTTCCTGCGATGAGGTTTCCCGTGTCTCGTTTTTAGAATCTCATTTAAACCTTCTATTTCCAAAAGTCTTTGTTCAAGTTGAACAACGATGGCTTCGCAGAGAGTGTTATGACGATTCTTGATTGTTGAACATTCGTCTTTCATTTTGCTTACGCAACTTATTAATCCATGATGCTCAATCCAGTAGTTGGATAAATTAAAATAGACTATCAGGGTCCACTCATTAGTGATCATGTCCAGTTGTCCTAGATCTTCAAAGTAAATTCCTGGATTTTCTTTGAACTGAAGGACTTCGACAGGGTTGTCGGGTGTCGGCTGTCCCCAACCAGTACCTAAAAAGAACAGTCCAACGAAGAGCGTGGTGATTGGATTAATCCTGATGGTTCGCTTGGGACGTGTGGTAGTTTCCTCGGTATTTTGAAGTTTATGCTTCCGAATTTTCTGGATCGTTGACTTACTTAAAGGTGATTCCTTTCCTTGATTTTCCAGAGTTGGGATGTTTCTTGATGTTTGTACGTGTTCCTGATCTTCGTTAGTTTCTACCGGCAGTGGACATACCTTATAAATGGAGCGTCGCACTTCCCCTCCGGCGGTTTTTATGTCAACTACTCGAACTCGTTGATCGTCTCCAGGGATTGTTCTTAAAATTCTTCCCATGTGCCATTTTAAGGGTGGTACATTGTCTTCTTTTAACAATACTAACATGCCCGGTTGTATATCTTCCCTGGGATACTTCCATTTATAGCGGTTTTGTAATTCTTGAAGGTATTCTAGCGACCATCGACGCCAAAATTCACGTTGTATAGCGGTTACGAGGTTCCATCTGGCTAATGATGTGAGGTTCATTGATTTTGCGTCTGGATCAGCTACGGTCGTTAGTGGTTCCCCGATCAGAAAGTGTCCTGGCGTAAGGACTTGAAGATCATTGGGATCCGAAGAAAGAGGAGTTAATGGCCGGGAATTGAGTACGGCCTCTACTTGGCAGAGCACTGTGCAGAATTCTTCTTGTGTTAGAGGACTTTTATCAAGTACCCGCCGCAGGTGATGTTTAGCTGACTTCACTGCAGCCTCCCAAAGGCCCCCGAAGTGTGGAGATCTTGGTGGAATAGGAAGCCATTCAATGCCTTTTTTGCGCAATGATTACTAAGTTTTTGCTGGTTGTCTTCTGCAAGAAACGCAGCTTGTAGTTCCTGCAACTCGTTCTTAGCTCCAATAAAGTTGGTCGCATTGTCGGAAAAAATTTTTGCTGGGCATCCTCTTCGTGCCACAAACCGTTTCAAGGCGCCGATAAATGCGTTGGTTGTTAAGTCCGTAACCAACTCTAAATGTACGGCTTTGGTTGCGAAACATATGAATACGGATACATATGCCTTAGTTGGGTGTTTGCCGCGTATGTGGTATCGGATATAAACTGGTCCGAAGAAATCAACGCCCACGTGAAGAAAAGGCCTGTTTGGCTGCATCCTTTCAGCTGGTAGATTTCCCATAATTTGTTCAATGCTCCTCGGTTTCGTCTTAAAACATTTGATGCAGGGATGTACTATTGTTTGAGCCAGCTGTTTTCCTCTTAATGGCCAGTAGGTTTGCCGGGTTATGGCCAACAGGGCTTGAGGTCCGACATGTAAATGTTCGGAATGAAGGTGTGTCATCAACATTTTTGTGTAGGCATGTGATGAGGATAAAATTATTTGATGCTTTACCTCATTCGGTAGTGCTGCCGCTTCCAGCCTTCCTCCAACTCAGAGTACTCCTGTGTCGTCAATAAAAGGTGAGAGCGAACTTAACCGGCTTTTCATGCTGACTTCGCCACATTTTTTCAGGGACTTCATTTCGTCTGCAAAATCTGTTGATTGCGCGTGCTTTATGAGTACCATTAATGCTGCTTTTAGTTCTTGAGGACTTAATGTGTTTGAGCTTAGTCTGTAGATTTTGGCTCGTTTCAGATTGCTAACCAACCTGAGGATGTAGGCAGTAACTCGCTGTAATAGAGGAAAAGAATTCCTATGATTGATGGTTTCCAGGAAATGTGAATCCGGTTGACCTGCCGTAAGGACTGTCTTAATGATTTTTACGTCTGTAAGATCCCGTTGCTGAAGTGAAGCTGGCTGAACAGGCCATTCGGATTTCGGCTTTTGGAGAAAGATCGGTCCTTTGAACCACGTTGTTGAGTCGATAAGTTGCTGTGGGAATGCACCTCTTGACAGAATGTCTGCAGGGTTTAATTCGGAGTTTACAAATCTCCATTGATTTATGTCGGTTTTGTCCTGAATGCTTGCAATTCTATTTGCAACGAAAGTCTTCAGGGTCGACTGAGTGGGTAACCAGGCGAGCACTATTTGGGAGTCGGTCCAGTAAGTGGTCTCGTGAATTTTAATGGATAGACACTTGTGCACAAACTGTACAAGTTCTGTCATTAACTTGGCAGCACAGAGCTCTAAGCGAGGGACTGTTAAGATTTTCTTTGGTGCTACCTTGGATTTTGCACACACTAAATGAATGTTCACGACTCCTTGTGAATTTGTAGATCTTAGGTAAATTACTGCTCCGTAGGCACGTTCCGAAGCATCCGAGAATGCGTGGAGTTGAATATTGATAGCAGAAGGAAGAATCATGTGACGTGGTATTCGTAACTCGTTGAGCGTCTGTAGTTCTTCACGAAAGGTGATCCACTTGGTATGCATATCCATTGGTAGAGAAACGTCCCAGTCTAATTTTAGTGTCCACAATTCTTGCAGGAAAATTTTTGCCAGAGTAACCACAGGGCTTATAATTCCTAGGGGATCGAAGATATGAGCCGTGTCTGATAATATCGATCGTTTAGTAACCTTGTGGATGCTCTGCCAGTTGGTTTTTATCATAAGTTGGTCTGATGCTTGTAGCCAAGTAAGACCAAGTGTTTTCACAGGATTTTCATGTTCTCCAGCTATTACAGTCTCCGTCTCACAATCTTCTTTCGGAATTCCAATCAACAATTTTGGGGAATTTGCGCACCATTTTTTCAGTGGGAATTGTCCTTGTTTTAGCACGCTGATAATTTCATCTTGCATCTTTATAGCTTCCTGAAGATCATTGCTCCCAGTGAGAATGTCGTCGACATAAATGTCAGGGTTGATGATCTGTGCTCCAAGTTGAAAATTATGTTCTACTTCTGCCAAATCTTGAAGACACCTTATAGCCAGATAAGGTGCAGATTTCGTCCCATATGTCACTGTATTTAGCTGGTATGTTTTGAGTGGCTCCTCAGCGGATTCCCTCCAAAGAATCATCTGGAACCGTCTATCATCCTTATCGACGATGATTTGGCGATACATTTTGGATATATCGCTGGTGAACACATATTTATGGACCCTAAATCGTAGGGGGGTGGATAGGAGATCGTTTTGTAATGCTGGGCCTGCATGAAGGATATCGTTCAAGCTTACATTTGTTGATGTTTTCGATGATCCATCGAACACCACACGAAGTTTTGTGGAGCTGCTCTCTGGCCGCAGCACGCAGTGATACGGGAGGAAATAGTGAGGTCTGTCTGGAGACAATGTCGTAACTTCATTCATGTGGTTCAGTGATATGTAGTCTCGCATGAAGTTGATATACTGGTGCTTAATGTCAGGATTTTTCGCCAGTCTACGTTCTAAACTTAGAAATAGTCGTGTGGCTATTTCCTCTGAATCTCCTAGGTTAACTGGATCATTAGCAAAGGGTAATCCAACAATGTAGCGCCCAGACGACGTTCTTTTGGTGGTTGCTTTGAAGAATTCTTCGCATTGCATTGCATTGTGAGGTTTTGGTTACATTGCAATGGGGTTTCATGAACTTCTTCAATGGCCCAGAAACGATGCAACTGTGTCTCGATTGTGGAATTGTCAACTCCGATGCCACAAAATGGTTGATGTTGAGAGTTGTCTCTACATTTTCCCATCACTACCCAGCCTAGAGTTGTGTTTTGGAGACTCGGCAAGCGTTTGCCTAACTTTATTTGTCCAACGGCTAAGAGTTCTTGAGGTTGATCGAATTTATCGTCCGATAATGTTATGTTCTTTGGTATGTGCCAGTCTTGAGTATTTATTAATTGGCTGGGTTGACTGGAGGTAATCCTAGGCAAGATGAATGCTTCAAGTCGCGTATTGTAATCAGTAGTCATTGAGTGCATGCGCAGATTTACTCGTTTGTGAAGCTTCACTGTATTGTCTCCGATACTTGATATTTGGAGAAGTTCTACCGTTGATGGAAGCTGCAATTTTCTCATCAGGTTTTCTGAGATGAAGTTAAGTTGCGACCCTGAGTCCAGTACTGCTCTTGCTCTGGTTAATTTATGATATTGGTCCACAATATTCACCACTGCGGTAGCGAGAAAGACATAGCCTGATGTGGGTTTTATTGTCTGTGCAGTTAAGCTCGTGATAGAGCTGTCTTTTGAAGTGTGAGCTGCAGGAACTGTATCATCTGGGCTCTTTAGTGGTGGTCTGGAAACAACTGGATGCAAGAGCGTGTGGTGGAACGTGTTGCATTTTCCACAGTGTCGAGATTTACAATTTTGCAGACTATGGCCACATCCTAAGCAGTTAATGCATCGCTGCATGTTTCGAATAGTTTTAAGTCGATCGGGGACGGATTGCTGAAGGAACTTTGAACAGTTGTAGATAGTATGGCTTGGCGTTTTGCATACAGGGCATCTGGTGGATGTATTTGATGTGACAAGCGATACCTTCTGTGGACCAGGTTTCCTCTGTTCAGCTCTTTCCTTGACACCACCCAGGGTTTCCAGCATTTGGAATCGGCTCTCCAAAAACGTTAGTAAATCTTTCACTGGTTGAAGGTCCTTAGCTGATGTTAGGGACTGTTCATATAGCCTATGAGATTCCTTATCTAATTTTTGCAATAGCAAATGTAAGAGCAATGGGTCCCATTCAGCTGTGGGCACTCCTAAATTGCTGATGCCTAGTAGACACTCATTTGTAATGTCATATAACCGTTTGAGGGAGACATGAGAATCATTGTTAATGACAGGTTTCCCCAAAAATTTTTTGAGGAGTGCTGACAATAGCAATTGCTTGTTATTGTAGCGATTCTCCAGGATGCTCCACGCTGAAGAATAGTTATCTTCGGAGACTTGGAGATGTTGAATAAGTTTGCTGGCTTCTCCAGTGAGGTGAGCTTTTAAGTAAAACATCTTTTCCGATTGACTCAACGATTGCTGATGAATCAATTGAAGGTAGAAATCGTGGAATTCGGTCCACTTTAAGTAGCTGCCATCAAAGCTGGGCAAAATTTTCGGCAACTTTAGATGGGGCCTTCCAGAGGTTGAATTAGACGTTGGCAATATCGCTGGAGTAACTTTATGCATCTGTTCTTGCAACGAGATCAGGACAGTATGGCATTTCTCTTGAAGAGGTTGAATGTCTTCCGCACTATAGTCAATGATATTGTCGTCTGCAATGATCTCAAAATGTCTGTTGGAAATGATGGACCAAAGATCATTAATGCTGGTAGACTTCTGGGCGTAAAAGGCTCGCGACTGATCTGTCATGTTCACTTGTGTGGACTCTAAGAGGCGATTTAGATGGTTGATTGCTGCCATCTGTTGACGTATGGACGGTTGTTGGACCTCAATCGCCTGATCTATGGGTTGTGGTGCAGATGAGCCGTCGTTATCCGCTTCAAGACTCGCTAAAGCCTCGACTAGTTTAGTTCTATAAGTGTGGACCAAATCTTCCACTTGTTGGTGGTAGTTATTGATGAAGTAACTGCAGTCGGGCTTTTCAGTCTTGCACTGTTGTAATTTTATGTCCCGACTCTCGAACTGACTCCATTCGAAATCAAGCCGTGCTAGCCGTGTCTCGAGGTAATCTTTTGTCCTACGTTTCGGGCCATCCTTCTGGAAATTACTGAAGTTTTTTCCGATGTTCTCTCCAGATGCGGCTTGGTCCTTGAGTGGCTGGTCCATTTTTGTGATTACTGGGTATTTTACCGAGTAATCACGTCGGGGTCACCAGAAATGAAAAAGATGCTTTTATCTTCTTTGTAACTAGATTAAAGGAGTTTCTCCGTTAATCTAGGTGAACAGACTTGAAGAGAGATGAGTTCAGGTTTAGCTCTAAATCGACTACAGGAGATTCTCCGATAGCCAAAATCTGAATAAGTTTGGGAGCTAAGGAAGTTTCTTCCTTAGCTAGTATAACGTTGAGTTATACAAAAAATGCTTCTTAGTTCAAAATTATACTGACTTTATTTTACCATAATTTTGGCTTATATTAGCTGCAATACATTGACATAAAATACATAACATTTATACTTATACAAAATACAACTTTAGAATTTTCTATCTTTCTAACGGTAATTTTGCACTTTTAGCTGATAACAATAAAAATGCTTCCAAAAATATGAAAAACTGACCAGACGCATATCAAGCATATTTCCCTGAGAAAATTGTCGCGACCAAAACAAAGTGTCAACTTTCCGTGAGAGCGGCTGGCTGACTTGGTGGTGAATTTTATATAATTTCTAGGTTTTTTTTTGTTGTTTATTATTTCCTGCATAACTGTGTTATCAGCTAACTGCAAGAATTGTAGGAGCTTTATATGGCAGGCACTACGGCAACGGGGATTGCCTGATAAAATAATAGAATTAATAAAAGCTCTTTACAACAATTCCAAATGCAGAGTTCTTCACAATGGAAAACTATCCGACAGCTTTGAAGTGAGCTCAGAAGTACGACAAGGATGCCTACTTTCACCATTACTATTTCTTATAGTAATAAACAAACTAAATTCTTGTCAGCGCTCTAGATAGTAGAACAGGTGGCATTCAATGGGGATTGCTAGACCGCCTTAAGGATCTCAACTACGCGGATGATATCTGTTTGATGGTCCACAGACACCAGGACCTTTGTTCGAGCCACATAAAAAAAATATATTACCTATAATCCATCCATCCAAATGAAAACCCATTACTAGCATCACTCCTAAAAATAAACAAAAATCATAAAATAAGAAAATAATCACAAGAGAAACTACTCACCTGACAATACAAGAAGCACTTTCAATAAATAAATCCACCAAACCTCAAACGCCTAAGAATTTCTAAAAATATATAAAACAAATTAAAAACAAAAATTTAAACATTAATAAAATCTTACCAATAACAACACAACTGACAGCTCAAATAGACACTAATACATTGCCAACTTTACTCAGCAAGTTAAACGGGGCACTTATAGTCAGCAAAGCAAAGCGTAGCCCCACTACAATATTGTCCCGCCAGATTGCTATGGCCATTGTCAACAGAGAAATAAATATCGGGGCACGCTGATCAGAACCTCAGATCGCATTCGGCCTTCTACCGGACTTGAAGTAGAAGAACCTCCAGCTAAAAGCTAGTGATCTCAATTTGATTCTATCAGTCGCCTTGAAACTGATAGAAATTTCTACTAATATCAGTGTATTGACCTGATATAAAAATTTGGTTCTATCAGTCGCCTTGAAACTGATAGAAATTTCAACTAATATCAGTGTACTGACCTGATATCAAATTTACAACCCAAACCCAAACTTAATCCAACTCTTAACCTTTCAGCTAACGCACGAACCACGGGTTAATTTGTTAAGACGTAAATCCAGCAAATCAAGGAACCACGTTACACCGAAATCAAGAGGATTGCAAAGCGAATCAGGATTGAAAGATATATTAAATTATTGTCAAGAGAAATTAAAGTCATATAAAACATAGAAAACAACGTACATTGGAATAAAATAGGAATAACGTAAAAATAGTATATCGTAGAATGTAGAGTTATTATATTGAAGTATAATTTGGAGTAGTAATAAATATTTAAAATTGAATTAAAGCAACCAGTGTTTTTTCTAAGTTCAGCGTTGGTCATTGAGTATTGAAAATAGGGATAAATTATATCCCAAACATTTTTGGTCCTTCGAGCCGGATTTAGATTTGGATTCCGGTATAATAAAAATATACTCAGTGATTACGGCGTGGCTTAGAAATTTGTTGCACTAATATTCCAAGTTAAACTCCGCTAAATTCAACCATGGATAAACTCGTGAAAAAACAGTTACTATTTGAGAATCTACAAAACTCCCTCAGGAATTACGGAAAAGACTCAAAAACTAGAAAGACGACCCAGTACCTCAAAAAACGGCTTGTTAACGTAAATTCATTATGGGAGCAAATCGCAAGCAACCATAACACCCTTTTAGATGAGGCTTCTGGAGAAAAACCTACTGAAGCCGTAGTTGAATATGTAGCAGACCCGACATTCATGGAACTAGAGGAATTATACTTTCTACACGTGGGTGAATTAGAAGATCTAATAACAGCACCAAAAGCCTCCGGAAACAGTACTCCCGTAGAAAGCTGTGTGCCAGCTTGTCCCCCTGTATCAAACCAAAACATTGCTTCCGGAGAAAGCAGCTCGTTAAAACTCCCTCGCATTTCGCTACCAGGTTTTTCCGGAAATTATACCGAGTGGATCTCGTTCCACGATCTTTTCGTAGCACTCATACATAATAAAAGGAATTTGTCCAACGCCGAAAAAGTACATTACCTAAAAGCTAGTACCCACGGTGAGGCTGCAGGATAGGGAACGCAATCCCGGGATCCCGTATCCCGGGATTTCGGGATCCCGGCTATTTTTGCGGTCCCGAAAACCCGGGATTGATACGGCCTAATCCCGGGATCCCGGAAACGTTTTTTAAACAAAAAACGTGATTTATTTAAAAAAAAATTTCGGTGGAAAAATATTTTGAATATGAAACTTATTATCTTCAAATTTAATGTTGGAATTATTTTTTAACTGCAGTATACGAAACACGCAAGAAAAAATCCAATTTCTTTTTGCAGCTTCTAATTTGCTCGGCTGTATTTTCTCGTGTGTGCCTCTGCTTTTGCCGAATTCAACCCAGGTGCAAGCGACTCCAATATGCGCAAAATTGGCAGCATCGCTCAGATTGCGTATACGTCAACGTGTTTGCACAGAACTCTCTGGAATATTGCAATATCTCCACAACCCTTGTGCTCCGGAAGATGAAGATCTTTTCGAAATATGTACCCTCGAAAGCTACGCTCAGATTGCGTATACGTCAACGTGTTTGCACAGAACTCTCTGGAATATTGCAATATCTCCACAACCCTTGTGCTCCGGAAGATGACGATCTTTTCGAAATATGTACCCTCGAAAGCTACGATACGTAAAGGCCCATTCAGATCCAGCAGCAGCAGCGGCAGCAAACAGTTCCTATTGGTTAATGGTGGTCACATGACAACAAAAGCAGCAGCGATTGCTAGTAAAATTAAGCTTGCTGCCGCTGCTGCTGCTGGATCTGAATGGGCCTTAAGGGTATACATAATCTTCTAAAAAGAATGTCAGTTATAAATCCTGATCAAGATCAGAGCGCTGAGGTAACTGACCCACCCGGAACTGAAATAGAATCCATTTCAATGGAAGACCAATTGCAAATGGCGATTGTGCAAGGGTTTGCCAAATCAGCCATTCCGACCGCATCGGCAGCGAATTTCAATTTAGTGATAAAAAGAGAAATGTCACTATTTGAGAGCGGTGGAGCGCATGGCTTCCATATGCAGAAGGTATATGACTTTCTTTTGACCATTCCACCAACAAGCGTGGATACTGAAAGGGCCTATTCCGCAACCGGAATTTTATTTACGAAGTTTCGGTCAACACTGAATGACAAAACATTGGATGCACGATATACAGAAACGAGGGGCTGTTTCACACGAGACGACGGCCAACCAACAAAATCTGCTGTCATCGTCCATTCCCTTTTGAAAATTGAGGAACAGTCGTACGGGCTTTCACACGGGCCAATTTTTCAACCAACTGTACGTCAAAACGCTTTTGCTTATTGTTGTTGGTTTTATTTTAATTCTCTTTTGCGTACTTTCCGAGTGAAAAAAAAATCATCTCTCTTTCTTTTCTTCTCCCAGCAAAAGGAACAAAAAACAACAACAACCACACCGCTGTCAAAAAGTCGTATCGAAAATCGTGTGAGAAAGTTGGATGAGAAAATCTTCCCTCCCCATCGTCCTCTCTCACCCTCTTCTCTAAAAAAATGAATATCGTACGATTTCTGTTGGTTGGCCGTCGTCCCGTGTGCAACAGGCCAAAGTAATGAAAAAGAGACTGATGGCTTCGAATACCGTAGAAAAGGGGAACCAAGTGACGTCAGCACTAAAATACCGTCTTACAATATACAGTCTTTTTCATTACCTTGTTTCTGTATACCGTGATTGATTGGATGCACTTTGCTTCCTTTAAAGCTATTTTCAGCAACAGGCTAAGCCGGCCTAATTTTTCCTTTATAAATAATGAATTGTTTTTTGTTTTTAATTCACGAATAAAAATTTAAGTTTGAAAACTACATATATGTATGTAAGTAAGTTGCATTAAACTTCTTTGTTATAAGTTATATGTTTTGTGTGTAATTATTTTTTTTACTATAAAAACAACCATACCATCCTTATGGTCCTCAAACCGATAGCCAAAAATTTGAATTTTTGGCAACAGGCAGAATCCCGGGGTATCCCGGGATCCCGGGATTGATGAAAATGAATCCCGCAATCCCGGGTTTGGGAAAAACATCCGGGATTGCGTTCCCTACTGCAGGACTTATTCAGAGCTTTGCAATCGCCGACAGCAACTATGAGTCGGCTTGGAAAATTTTAAAGGATCGGTTTGACAATAAAAGAATGTTAGTACACGCTCAGCTCGACAAATTATTCAACCAAGCCCAAGCCACTGAAACCGCCGAATCCGTTAAGATATTGCTTGACACCACCACGGAAAGCGTCCAAAATCTACAAAATTTAAATGCACAAGATTTATATGATCTAATACTAATTTATATAGTGACTAGGAAATTTCCTAGAGACTCCTTACAGCTCTGGGAACAACAAATCGCCAGTGACAATGAACTACCTTCTTTCGACACTCTAAAGCAATTCCTAGAAACCTGTTTTCGTACGTTGGAAGCCATCGACTCTTCAAAATCGAGACCTACTAAAGGCATCCAACAACCTAAGCCCATTTCCAGAGTGCAATCATTTATCGTTAATCGGACATCCATATGTGTACATTGCCGAAAGGATCATTCATTGAGAAATTGTCCACTGTTTACCACTCTACCTATCTCAGACAGGAAAAACATCGTGCGACGCAATGGTTTTTGCATCAACTGCCTAGGACGCGGACATCGCTTATCAACCTGTCCTAGTGAACACACCTGCTTCCACTGCAAGAAGCGTCATCATTCACTTCTGCATATTACTCACACTATGTCGACATCTCCAACATCCACATCTGGGACAAGTCCACAACATACTGCTCCCCAACCAGTTGATACTCAAACTCTCATACCACAAGCCCAGGTAAAAACAATGCATTCCTCCTTAGATAAAGAAGTCCTTCTCAGTACAGCTCTAATAACGTTGCAAGGATCACATGGAATACAACGGACATTCAGAGCACTCGTGGTCCCCGGATCACAGTCATCTCTTATCACAGAACAAGCCGCTCAAACTCTAGCGTTGCCCAAAAGGCGTATCATAGCACCAATCACTGGCGTAGCAGAAGTGGAAGTCGCAACATCACAGTTCACAGTCGAAACAGCTATCATAGCTCCATCCCATACGATAGAAGTAACAGCATTAGTATTGAAGAGTGTAACCAGCTATCTGCCATCCCATCGCATCGCATCATCCCAGGATCACATACGTGGACTTAAATTGGCTGATCCGACATTTGATCGTCCAGGACGTATCGACGTCATTCTTGGTGCGGATATTTCTGGTTCGCTCCTCCTGCCAGATATACGCCAAGGTTTGAAAGGTCAACCTACAGCTCAAAACACAATCCTCGGCTGGATATTAAGTGGAAAAGCATCCACATCAGTATTACCTACTCGTCGTCGATGCTCTAGATCATCTTTATCGCCATATCTTTCAAGACAAAACCAATCATCTCCGGGTATTGCTAAACCATTGGACCCGCCATGCGTTATTTCTATTTTAAGATTGTTAACAGTACTTGAAGATAACTTAGGAAGTTTGGGACCCAAAGCTGTCGAATATTTAAGCAAATCGCTTCTGTACGAAAAGGACACTGCCCAGAACGCAAATCAATTATTGCGCAATCAGGAGTACTACGTATTCCTCATAACAGCGAAGGAGAAACTAAAACACCATTTGATCACCAAAACCATAAACGGACGAAAGAAAATGCAGCTACTTGTGCTATTAAAGAAATAAATACCCTCATAGAACTGTTTGATGGCTTCAGTGAACATACCGAAAAAACTATAAAAACAAAAGAACAAAATGAACGCCCGCAAATTCCTAAACAACAAGAGTCATGCTTCAATAATTGTGATCAATCTGAGATTAGCTTACGACCTGTTTACAACAGAAACATACAACAGGATTTCGACAGACATCACAATGACGTTAATCAATTTTGTCAGTATCAGCATAGAACTTGTGGAGACTATCATAATCAGTACGGTGGATCTCAACATAAGTATGATAACGTTAACCTAAACATGATGCAACAAATCCAAATCGATATGAACCAAATAGCAGCATGAACCAAATAGCAAAGAACATGTATTTTTGTACTATCCAACATTAGACTAAATTCGTCAATTTTATTTTTCAAACTTCGTGCATTTAGGACACAGATGTTCAGGCCTCTGGAGGAAGAGGAAAGGATATTAAGTAGCAGTCCCTGCCTGTGCACACTATTAGGAAGATTACTTATAATTGCAAAAAAGCTCAGGACCAAGGGCGGCGGAATGATTGTGGGTAGGGAGCCCGGGAACAGGGAGATTTCGGCGTGGATATGTGAGTAATAACAGCGCCGTTGTCGAAAACTTTATATGTATTTTTAAACGGGAGTGTCGTTTTACCAATGTGGTTCCTGAACTGAGTCCTAATCACGTCAAATGCTGCTTGACCTTTGTGATCGAACCAGAACCGGTCTATTGAGCATGTTGAATAACACCCTTCATGGTCACTAACATAATTTCCTGAAATATGCAGCAATCTAACAACAAAATCTAAAGCTTTGTTTGAGTAAAGCTAAAGTTTAAAGGTATTAATTCAAAGCTTCTTAAAAAGCTTTCCGAATACGTAAGGCAGATTTCATTTGGTTTGCCTCATAGGGCCCTTATGAAAAACTGATAAGGCTTACCTCACTTCAGTATCGCTGATTTTTATGTGTGGTATTCATTAGAAGCCTTCTTTTGGCATGTCCATGGGGTCCTCATGAGGAACCTACACGGAAGCCTCTGAGAGAACCCCCAATTTAAATACTTGTTGGATGGGGTTTAAAAAGTCTAGGCTATATAGTTATAAGTACTTTATAGCTCTAGTATAATATATTAAGTTTTCGTATGAAAAGCCTTGCTTGTGTGCGGCCCTTCGACCATGTTCTTTCGTCGCAGCGACCTATACAGTTCCTCAACATTCTGGGTTATTAGGTGTTCATGAAATATTTTGGGTGTGGATTTCCCCGCCCAAAGCGAAAGTGCGTGTGCACTTTTCCTTCCATCCCCATGTGCTCCGCCGCCCCTGCTCAGGACCACAACCGCAGCATCCAGAAAGCAAGTATAAACAGAGTAAGAGTAAAGAGAAGGTAAGAGGATAATAAGACATAGAGAGAGGCTATGATCACAGACAACACAATTTGGAAACATCGGCGAACCCAATAGCGACCGCTTCTCGCGGGAGTCTTAGCGCCAGTACTTCATCGTACATGATGATCCACAGAAGAGGGCCTAGGACGGAGCCGTGGGGACTCCGCAAGTTTTCCTATACTCCCTTATTCCCATGTCTGACTCGCAGTGTAGTGTCCTACCTACAAGGAATTCTATCACAATGCGCACTAGATACTTCGGTGTATCAAGTTTTATCAACGCCTCGACAATCTTGCTCCACCTCGCGGTGTTGACAGCATTTTTCACGTCAAGGGTTATCGTTGCGCAACTTTTATTCACATCCATTGCTGCCCTTGCAAGGCTAGTCACCATATTGACAGCATCCGTTGTCGATCTAGCCTTCCTGAACCCGAAGTGCCTTTCCGACAAACCGCCTTCCCCCTCGGCGCTTGGGAGTAGTCTGTTATATATCACCCTTTCGAAAAGCTTGCCCATAGTGTTAAGAAGACATATCGGCCTGTAAGCCGACGGGTCCCCTGGGGGCTTACCCGGCTTCGGGATGAGCACAAGCTTTTGACGCTTCCTTTGCTCAGGGAACACTCCTCTCAGGCACGCTGTGAATACTTGGGCGAACTCACCTGGTGCCACAGTGGCTGCCAGCTTCACCGCTATGTTCGGTATACCGTCCAGTGCAGGGGCTTTTCCAAAGGCAATCCTCTTCGCGGCTTCCACAATTTCTTCCTCCCTTACCTCTGGGATGTCTGCTTACACTTAAAGAGAACCACCCGCTGGTGGTGATGATCAGAACAACACTCTCCGATCTATTAATTGAAAGCGCCTCCGATTTTCAAAAGCTTCTTTCAAAAAATCCGCCGGTAGCGAATTTTTTCCGGGCCTTCAACTTTGGTGCCAAAGTCACCTGTTGGTGCTTGACCCAAAGTTGAGGTCGCCGGCCGGAATGTGCCCTGAAACTTGCGTCGTTTACCCGGCCCGTACATTTTTATTTAACGAAGTTCAAGAATTTTTGGCTTTTGGATATATTTTATCAGCAAATAACCGTGCCTTCTCCAAATTGCTTTTTGCCCATATAGTCCGCGAGCCAGTGACAGATTTTTGTCAGTCATTTCATTTCGGCTGAATTGCTTAATTCAGGTGTACTGTAACTTAATGGAATACACGTCAGCTGCTCATACAAACATGAAAAAAAATTATTGTTAGTCATTTCATTTCGGTTGAAAATTGATCAGATGAGAGTTGACATATTTCTATGAATAAAAAATCCTGTCAGGTGACGCAGCGAAAGTTCTTGGATAGTAATTAGGTATGAGCACGATAGTACTAATGAAATACATCAGCTGACGAACTTTCCCCCCTCATTTAGCCAGCTTACAGTGTTTTTTATTTAATGAATAATATAAATTATCATCTGATCAATTCTCAACAGGAATAAAATAACATATCTTTAATTATTCGACACTGCGGTCATTGTAAGCACGCTCGTGCACCTCAAAAATCGCGCATTTTATTATGCAGTTGAGTAAATTTTATATCATCAATAAAATAACTAGGGAATAGGAGAAAGAATTAATAAATAACCCAATAAAATGTTCAATTTGTAAAACACAAAAAAATAATAATAGGTACACAATAGAATTGGAAAAATGCAAAAATTATCATTTTCATCCTCGATATTGCTAGCTCCATCGTCGCATTCAGATTCATCGTCGGAATCGCTGTCTGAACTCTCTACAGCTATATTTTCATCATTTGCATTATCGTGTATGTAAAGAGAAATAAAAATTAAATATCTTAATGTAATATAATAAGCGTGAAAATAAAATTAAAATTTCAAAAATGTTTATACCTTCCTCCGAATTGTTATTTCATCAATCGACATGCTAACTGGCTTCCAGTGACTTTTCAATGTCTTCTGGCCGTATATGTTACAAACATATTCCTCTACCTTGGTAAATATTTCTTCGTTCGATTGTGTTGACATATGAATAAAGGCTTCCGTAAAATTTTCAGATTGACTCATTATTTCAAACCGGCGCTTTTTACATCTTTTAAAAAATGCCGAGTTATAATCGCATCCTGTAAGTGCATGAAAAGCTGATAGTGCTGCGCTTACATTACTGCCTAAAGCTGCATATAATTATGACATATCAATAAACCGTCGATTATTTCCGACGCCTGTTTCCATATACAGGGTCCGGCAATGGTCCGATATTTCCTGAAGGGTAGGTTTTCGTGAAAAAAGTTTTGAACGAAAGTTGCTCAACTTGCAGGTTGGAATCGTTTGCACACAAATCTCACAACCACCCACTCACCCTCAAAAGATTATTATCGAAAAGTTATTAAAAACATAAGTGCATGTACCACCACACAACATGCTCAACAATAACTTTTTCACCTTTTCTTCCACATTTTGCTTCACTTATGTTTTTAATAACTAATCCATAATAATCTTTAATCACTTTAAAATCATTTTTTATTCGTTTACCAAACCAGCGGTAGCATGTATGTCTGTGGCGGGAGCGTGCATCACGGGTATGCGCATTTCTTCGCTATGCATACTATGTGCGGCGCGTGCATGCTTTTAAGAATATTAACCAGCTAAATTATTATTTTTACTCGGGTTTGAATAGACCAGGATTATAAATACTTTCACTCAATTGTCAAAGTTTTAGATGCCGGCGACGTGGTAAAAAAAATTAATGTATTACTTTTATCAGACACTTGGACGCACTCAATGGGCCTATTCACACAGTGCATATTCATGGCGCCTAAAACCGGTTTTATAGATGAGAGAGGGAAAGGAGCGGAAGAACATAACGAAACATTTTTCACGCAAAACCAAACGCGTGAAAACTAGCATACATATAAAAAGTTACTTCTATCTCTTGCATTCTTTAGCTCTGTTTTTCTCTAACAAGTAAATTTCATCTGCAATACATTTAAATGTTCCTGTATAACATTCAAATTTACTATCCATAATTTACGCCCCGTGTGAGTTACTAGGAGTTGAATAAAACCGGTTTTACTCACCACACTTATGGCATGGTGTGAATATGCCTAATTCTCAAGAAGCAGGGTTAGAACTAGTGCACACAACAGAAGTGATTCGAGAGTGGATATTGAAAATCGAAAGAAGTAGTTATATCAGCCCTTCTTAAGGCAAGCACTTGCCATATTTCCTACTGGGATGGAAGAAAAAGCACAAATGTATTTGATGGTAGTTATTTATGTATCGCCGCATAAAACTTTAGGCGAAATAATGGTATTCATACATGACAATCTCCACTTCTGAAGGTTCTATTTTACTAGGTCGAAACTTCAACGAAATCCCCATGATTTTGAGTGGCGATTTGAATAATAATTTTTCATCAGAAACGGCGCGTCCGAACTTTGTGGATAGAGGTGAGAGTGGGGATGCTGAGAGGTACCACTCCACTTCTCCCTTCATCCACAAAGTTCATGAGAAACGTTCTTGGGAGCGAAGCGCCTCAACAGACCCAATATTGACAAAAGACCAGTTTCAATCGGAAATTATTCAGTTATCATAAAACCTTTGCTTCGTTTTAATGTAAATAGGAATTTATAAATATTGATATTTTCCAATTGTACTTGTATCAAGCCCCTCAGTAGGCTCGTCACTATAATTCCTGCATCTGTCGTTGGCCTGACTTTTAGTCCAGTCAAATTAGTATTTTCTGATCTAAAAAAATATATCCTTCATTTTTTTTTCTTGGAATTGGTTTATTTTGGTGTTTTAAAAAAAAATGTTAAAAGTCGAGAACGATATCGCCAAGGCGTAAAAAATTATTCAAGGTCAAAGTTCATAAAATACTGTTTTTTCTGAATATCGCGCTTTCTATAGCGCGGAGGCCAATTAAAGTTATTATGAAAATGAAAGATAATTAAATTCCCAAAAAAATATATCTTTCATTTTTTACATAAAACGAACAGTTTAGGCAAAAATGTGCTTCAAAGTTTCCGCACAAGGCACATGCATATTAGCCCAGTCACTTTATACATAAACCTCTAAAAAAATCCAACTGGAGATTTTACAGCGGGATTCTCTTTATTTTGGAGTCACAAATAATTTCCCAAAAGTCCATAAAGCCAACTGACCGGATACTCAAGCTACGGAGGGTCAAAGGTCACGAAAATGAGTTTTTCTTAAATATCGCTTTTACGTAAATGGCTATGCAAAATTTGTTCGTGAGATAAACCTGCATAAAAATGTCCTGTCGAGCTATTCGTGAAATAAGGCCACAAACAAAATTTAGTTAACAAAATGGGCCACTGGCTAGCCAGCCGCGGGTATTTGAGTGAAATTTTTTTTTATAAATAATCGGAAGATGTACTCTCTTCAATAAAACAACATTTATTGGAAAATCTTGAACGGTGTAGTTTCAATAACGATTTCAAAAAGAAACGAACAGATGGCCCACCTTTTATATGAATCAAAGACAGCTTAATCTTCACGGGCTTGTAATAAGATAGAATTCCCCCGTCCAGGATCTCATTCATAAAGCTGACACAAGCATACACCACAAATAGATGCACTCATATAGACTAGTGGCGTATGCGTTGCTCCGCAGCTTGTCACTCCAATTTCTCGAAAACCATTGTGTGGAAGACGTATTAAAAATTTCAGCTCTCGTTTAAAAGATGTTTATATCTGAGGTTGATTTGCTATAAATTCTAACAAGATTTCTTTAAATTAATAATTAAAAACAATATAACAAATGCTTACTTTTTAGTCCGTCCTGTTCCACGTCGTTTTCCAAATTATTGTCAAGTGTCATTTCGTTTGTTCTAGTCAAGTTTTGCGCGTACTTCGATGTCTCAGTCACTTAATATATATTTATTCTCTAAGTGTCGCTTACACTCCCCCTCAGTATGTTGAATTATAATAATTCGGCTTACTCGTTCCTATCGGCAGCGACATCTAAAACAGCTAGCTTTACTGCAGGCCTCTCATATATTCCTGATATGGTTTTCACTACCGCTCTTCTAACCTGTCCGTCTTTGCTTGTTGTTACTTGAAGTACCCTTCCCTTTGGCCAGTGGTTTCGTGGTTGATCTTCATTAACAATAATAACTATGTCGCCTTCTTTTATAGGTCGATTGAAGTTATACCATTTTGACCTTCTTGTTATTTCTGGGAGGTATTCACTTACCCATCTCCTCCAAAATCTATTGGCGAATTGCTCCGACTTTTCCCAACACTTTCTTACAACTTTGCTCTCATCATTTATAGGTCCTAGTGGCTTTAATCCGTTTGAAGAACCAAGTAAAAAGTGGTTGAGTGTAAGAGCTTCTTCCGTATGATGATCTAAGCTCAGGTATGTCAACGGTCTGGAGTTGAGGATATTCTCTACTTCCGCCATCATACCTTGTAGTGTCTCGTCATTTGGATTGGTATGTAATTTGATACCTGCTAATACATTTTTAATGGAGCGCACCAACCGTTCCCATATACCACCCATATGTGGTGCGCATGGAGGATTAAACTTCCATTCGGTATGTGGTGAATTCAACTCTGCAGCCATTTGATTTTCGTCAATGTATTTTCGCGCTTTAGATAATTCAGTTTCTGCGCCGTGGAAATTCGTACCGTTATCGGAGTAGATTTCGATAGGAACACCTCTTCTAGCCATGAACTTTCTGATACATATGATACATGAATCAGTTGAGAGAGAGTGAGCAACTTCAATATGAACAGCTCTTGTCGTTAAACATGTGATGACTACTCCCCATCTTTTCTCTTGGCGTCGTCCGATGGAAACATATAGTGGCCCAAAATAGTCTATTCCAACATATGAAAATGGTCTGGTAAAGGTTGCCAGACGTGCTGCAGGCAAATCTGCCATTCTTGGCATTAATGGGCATGCATCTTTTATTTTACACACCTGACATTTTCTTCGTATTGATTTCAGTGCTACTCGAAGTCGAGATATACAATAAATTTGCTTAAGTTCATTTAGTACAGTTTCATGATGACGGTGATGATAGCTTTGATGATAGTGACATAGGATTAGGTAGGTTATATAATGATTTCTCCCCAATATAATAGGTCTTCTTGTAGTCTCCTTCGTTTCGACTGCAGAATCTATACGTAAATGTGCTCGGATTATGTTGTCTTCATCCATGTACGGAGTTAATTTATAGATAGAGCTGCGTTTAGGTAATTTTTTTAATTCCTTTATTGCTTTTCCCTTATTATATTTTAAGATATCCGATTCTTCGGGATAGTTCTTGTTGAGCCAAAAAATAAAGTCTATTCTCAGCTGCTGAGAGTTCGCTAGTTTGAAGTGGTCCTGATTTGAGTCTCGTTCCTTTTGTCTTTACCAGCATGTTGTGAATAAATCTGAAAACAAATGCGACCGCTTTTCTTAATTTTGCCCAGCTCGAGAATCGTCTGATATCGATCAAGTTTTCAGAGATGCGCACATGATTAGTCGAGTGCGTTCTAGGTTCTTCGAGTGTTTCAGAAATTCTGGTTGTAGGCCAGTATTCCTCTGATTGTAGCAAGAATGAAGGCCCCTCAAACCATCTACTACTTTTGAATGCTGATGTTTTTTGCCATTTTGAAGCTTCATCAGCCACGTTCAATGCTGTTGGTACCCAGTTCCACTCATTCAGATCGGTGTCTTCTAGAATTTCTCCTACTCTGAAACCAACAAACTGTTTATACTTACGATGGTCTGAATTCAACCAGCTTAGAACCGTTTTTGAGTCAGTCCAAAAGTAACGTTTATTAAATTTAATTGTATGTGCCTTCATGATGCTATTACTCAATCTGGATCCTAACACGGCAGCTTCCAACTCTAACCGAGGAATTGAAACGTATTTCAGTGGTGCTACTCGTGTTTTTGTAGCAATTAATGCGCATTTAAATTTATTTTGTAGTCTTATCCTTACATATGCTACAGCGGAGAATGCTTGTTCGCTGGCATCAACGAATGTGTGTAATTCTGCTTCATCATATATTTTATCTTTTCCTTCGTGATTGAAATATTGCCGGGCTATATTAATATTTTCTACTAACGGAAGTTCGCTTCTCCATGACTGCCACTTTTCAACTAATTCGTTTGGCAGCTTATCATCCCAATCTATTCCCGTTCTCCAAACTTCTTGTATAAGGATTTTTAAATTAACCAGATAGTTTGCTAGTAATCCCAGGGGGTCAAATATGGACATGAGTATCTTAAGCATTTCTCGTTTTGTTGGTATCTTCTTACCTCGCAAAATCTCTTCGTTATTTTCCTGGTATTTAAGTGAAAATGTAAATGTATCCGCGGAGGTACACCACCACATTCCCAAGACTTTTTCCATAACGGAATCTTCGTCGAATATTTTATTTCCGTTTTTCTTTTCAATATTCAGATCTTTAATCTTTTTAGAATTGGAGATCCAATTTCTCATTTCGAACCCTGCTTGACTATGAACATATTTTACTTCCCTTACTAGTTGCATCGCTTCTTCTTCTGTATCGATTGACTGTAACCAGTCATCCACATAGTGATTTTCTTTTATAGCCTGCGTAGCCCGAGGATACGTATTGGCAAATTGGTCTGCGTTTAAATTTTTTATGTGCTGGGCAATACTAGGTGAACAGCTAGCTCCAAACGTTAGAACGTTCATGATATAAATGTCTGGTTCTTTTTTATCATTTTCACGCCATAAAAATCTTTGTGATTGTCTGTCTTTTTCTCTTACTAGTATTTGGTGGAACATCTCCCTGATGTCACCACTTACTGCGATTTCCTTTTCTCTAAATCTTAGAAGGATTTCCCAGAGAGAGGACAATTGGTCTGGACCTTTCAACAAGCATGAGTTTAAGGATATACCTTGGAAGGTGGCGGCCGCATCCCATACTATTCTTACCTTTCCTGGCTTTTTAATATTTATTACTGGAAATATCGGTAGGTACCACTTTCTATTATGATTTGCTGCTATTTCGCTCACCGATAATTTTCGTATATAGCCCTTCTCAATGTATTGCTTCATTTGATCATCAATATTTTCCCTTAATTTTGGTTCCCTTTTCAATCTCTTCTCTAGGCATTCCAAACGTTTTCGAGCAGTGTCGTAGTTGTCTGGTAGTGACAGGTTTGGTACCTTCCACAGTAGTCCAACCTCATATCTATTTTCTTTCCTGCAGGTAGTAGATTGAAGTATTTCATTGGCTCTTTCAATATCTTTGGAGTCTAGTGCTTTCTCTGAACGCACAATCCCAATGCTGTCCAATTTAAAATAATTCTTCATCTTCTGGTGCATAGTTATGTCTAGTTGTTCACATTGGCAGAGATGTAACCCTTGGAAGTTCTGATTCTGACTTTCAGGTACCTCGTATGGTCCATACACTGACCACCCGAGTCTTGATTTTACAGCGACCGGTTCACCCATCCCTCCCTCTTTTACCTTTAAAGGTACACCTATTTTCCAGTTATCAAGTCCTATCAACAAAGTTGGCTTTATACTTGGATATGTTGGCAGAGGAAGATTTTTCAAATGATGGTATTTCTTCTTTAAATCCTCTGATAATGTCTGATTAGGTAGATTCAATTGCGATACTGTTCTTACATTAATGACATTAAAATGGCGTGATAATTCTCCCCCAGATATTTCGAATGATACTCTTCTTGAATTTTCTTCTATTCTCTGAGTGTTGTCTGTCCATGTCAAGCAGAGTTGAGAGGTTGGTCCTTTCAAGTTTAATTTGTTGGCGAGGTCTTCTTGTATCAATGTAACGGATGAACCTTCGTCTACAAATGCAAAGGTATTCATTATTATTGACCCATTGTATAAGGTCACTGGTAATATTCGGAATAGGACCTTTTTATTACTTTCTCCATGTGTACTTACCAATGCTCCGTCATTACCTTTCACATTATTTTGGGGTTCATCTTTGTGTAACATTGGATGGTGGTTATAGATGCACCCATTCTTTGTGCATTTGATGTTAGACCTGCACTTACCCCTATGGCCTCCCAAACATAGGCGGCATAAATTGAATTCTTTAATTACATTCCACCTTGAGTTTCTCTCCATGTTTATAAACTTTGGACATTTTGATACGTTACTACAATCGTGCTTACACAAGCGACAACTATATTGTAACATTTTGGTTCTGTCTTCATTGCCCATGTGGGTGTGTATATGTCCCCTTTCTTTTGACTTATGCTGGTCTTTATCCTCGCCAGAGGGACTACTAACATCATATGCTGCCATGGCTATATTATATATCCATGAGGCAAAAGTGGTTATGTTCGCGATACCTAGTTTTGCTTTATGTAATGCCCAATTAAGTTTGAGATGAGATGGCAGCTTATCTGTTAATTCTTGCAGTAAAATGGGATTATTGAGATGAAACTCTAATGCCGTTGCTTCCATAGTGGCACAAAGATTCTTTACACTCAGGGCGAAAGTCATTAGTGTATCCATTTTTTCTAATTTTGGCGGCGGATCACTTCTTATCTTTTTGATTAAATTATTTATTATTATTTCAGGTTTCCCGAATAATGTTTTTAAAACGTCTATGATATTAGGCACGTTCACCGGTTGCAGCAACTGGTAGCGTACTGCTTCTAATGCCTTACCTTTGAGACACTTTTGTAATCTTATAAGATTTTCGGCATTGCTGTATTTACATAATTTTGTTGTTTCCTCAAATTGTGCTATGAACAGTGGCCATTCTTCAGCGCTACCGTGGAAGATTGGTAGTTCTTTTGAAACAATCTGTCTAGCGGCCAAAGCACCAGCGCCTATCACTTCAATGTTGTTTTCTTTGGTGGTGTTCGTATTTATATTATTTACCCAGTCTTGGACGTCTGTGTCCTCTATTTGTACGTCTAAAGTTCTTGCATTTGATCTGCCAGAAGCTTGAGATAAGATTTCGTATTTTTTGTCTAAATACTCTTTGGCTATTTTTTCCATAGCTTTTTTTTCTTCCTCAAGCTTTTGGATTTCTAATCTTGCTCTAGTATCTTTTGTAGTTATACTCGACTTGCTTTGTTCGCTTTGAGATCTGTTGTCTTCTTTTTGCGAACAATTCTCACAATTCCAAGATACCTTTTCTATTTCCTTTGTTACTCCTACACAAACAAAATGGTACCACTCTTTACATGAGTCACACTGTACCATATCGTCTTTTTTAGGCTTTTTGCACCTTTCATGATTACATTCGTTTTGTTGCGGCATGATTTTAATATCTTAGTATAGCTAAACCAATACGAAAAGTGCAATATCTTTTTCTTTTATAACAGGATTTATAGTCCTTATAAAAAAATTTATAGTTGTGTGGAAGACGTATTAAAAATTTCAGCTCTCGTTTAAAAGATGTTTATATCTGAGGTTGATTTGCTATAAATTCTAACAAGATTTCTTTAAATTAATAATTAAAAACAATATAACAAATGCTTACTTTTTAGTCCGTCCTGTTCCACGTCGTTTTCCAAATTATTGTCAAGTGTCATTTCGTTTGTTCTAGTCAAGTTTTGTGCGTACTTCGATGTCTCAGTCACTTAATATATATTTATTCTCTAAGTGTCGCTTACACATTGGTTCTACATACATTTTGTATAGGACATTTTAATGCAGATTTATCTCACGCACAAAGTTTACCTTGCCAAAATTTACGTAAAACCGATAATTTACGAGCTATTTGAGAAAAACTCATTTTCGTCACCTTTGACCTTGAATAATTTTTTAAGCCTTGGAGATATCGTTCTCGTCTTTTAACATTTCTTTTAAAACAACAAAGTAAACCGATTACAAGAAAAAAAATGAAGGATATATTTTCTTAGAACAGAAGCCATTTTTAAGTCTAAAATGACTGGACTATTTTGTGAATGCGAATTATATATCCAGGGCCGCGGCTAGGCACTTTGCCGCCCAGTGCACATCCGCCGATGCCGCCCCCTTTAAGGGCAACATTTTTTTTCGATCGCTTCGCTTGCGGCTTTTTTTTCTTCTTTATAGGAATTAGTATATAAGAAATAGTTAATTAAATAAATTTTCTTTCTATTTGGCAAATTCAACCAAGTCATAGTACAGTTCCTCTCTTACTTCAGAATCGAGAGGGATTGCGTTTCAATGTTGCAATGCAGACGTCACTCTCAACATTCATTTAATTTTGCTTCGCACACCGTAGAATTTTACGCTGCTGTCTGTTGCTGGAGCTCGACCAAAATTTGCCATGCTCTAGCCAGCTATAAGGCTGCAATATTTAAATATTTTGCTTGGATCGTTTTCGGCAACATGGAACACGTTTCGCCTATTCGACCAGGCATCTGAATTTTACTTATCTGTGCTTATATCTTTTTATTGGAATGAATTGTAATGCAAAAGGTTGTCGATATTCCTTCGACCCTAGGATCTCGCAATTAATCGAAGAGATGTTTCGAAAGTATACATTACGCATTCAAAGGATAATGTACGACTCTAGAAGGTTTCTTTAGAAGGTTTCTTTCCATACTGGGTTGTTTTTTGTGTCGCCTTTCGTTCATCGTTTGTTTATTGTGTACATGCTGCGTGTGCTAACTAATTATTGGTAATCTATTGAGTGTTATGCTTGATGTTAGTCTCCTTTTTGCTTATCGTCGCCGCTCTTTTAAATTTTTGTGCTCAACGCCAGAAATGCCTTGTCTTTTAGCGGCTGCCGTCGTTTATATAATATATTGTAAACATTCGGTAAAATGCCGCCCACGGCTCGCCTGAACTCGGTCTAACCCAAAAGTTTTGGCACTTCTGATTTTATTGCGGCAAAGCTTCAATTAAACTTTCAGAAACTCAAAAAAACTAAAAAGAAAATAAATTGTCGAGCTATTTTTGATTGCGAGCTAGTCCAGTCAAATTAGTCGAAAAAAGAGGAAGAAATTGCATTTTAAGAGGTACAGAATTTTTTTTTTGGCATTTCTTCGGGTACATCTGACAATGATGAAACCAAGTTTGTGGGGTCGCAGCACGGTATACAGAAACAAGGTAGTGTAAAAGAGACTGACAGCTCGAATATCGTACGAATATCGTAGAAAAAGCCGACGTCACCCGGCAAGTTAATACAGAAAACAACAACAACAATTTCGATTTTGTATGGGGAAGACTTGCCAAGTGACGTCAGCATTCAAATGACAATTCTCTTTTACATTACCTTGTTTCTGTATACCGTGGGGTCGCAGTGGCTTGGGAAAAGCCGCCATCTTGAAAAAGAGGGAGAGCTTGTTTACATTAAATAGCTCCTTTGCATGCGATGATAGCTGATAATGATCAATGGCAAAGTTGTGGAGAATAAAATTATCTAAAAAATGAGCCCTCAACGAGCTCTGTAAGTTGATTTGGCCCAAAGTAATGGCCGGTCAAAGTTCAACCATGATCGTGTGGTGAGGGTTGAATGCAGTTTTTTGCAATTAACTCGCCAAATGTTAATTTTTTTGACTTAATGCCCATTAACAAATTTAAATTCCTAGTAATTACCTTTAAAATGAGCCCTTAATGGTTGTTATCGCTACGTACTCAATAAAACCTTTAATATTATTGCAAAATACTACAGATTTCACATCAGACTTTACTTCGTTCGATTTCAATGTTTTTTTTATAAAATTAACATTTTGTATGCTAAATAAAAATGATCGGATTTTTTTCTTTTAAAATATTTCTTAAATCCGGACTAACAATTGAGCGCTTTTTACTAGCTACGCGCAAAGAATGCTCTATTCCTATAGTTGTTTTGGAGCTTAAATTGAAGCTAGTTTTAATCTTCGAAAAATATTCTGCAGATATCAAACTATTTTGGGAAGATTCGTTTTGGGCAGAATGAATAATTATTTTCATCGGCTGACCTCCACGTAGCTGCGTTAGAGACACTTTTGTATTATTTTTTTTACTTTTGTCACTTTCCTGAACATCTTTAATATTATTTATTACACTGGATGCCAACTGTTCTGTTTGCTTTGTGTTCAAATTTGTTTTTATATAATTTTTAAGATTTTTTACTACAGCAGAAGTTGTACATTCATGACATTTTCCTTTTCCTTTTTCACATAAGCAGTTTGAACACAACTTGAAAGATTTGTTTTCTTTGGATAACAAAGACGGATTTTTTAGCTTGAGTGATTTTAAATTTTCTCTGGCGAGCTGGCACAAATAACAATCGCAGATTTTATTAGATCTTGTGATATAAACGTTATTAAAATAAGAAAAGTCAGGCAATTTTATTTTTTTATATAGGTTATCATTAGATGAGCCTTTATATACATTTCTTTTACAACTGGTACACAAAACATTAGGTAGCCGGCTTTCACTAATCAATCCGCCTACTTTACGATCAATATGCCTCTAATTTAATCTTTAAATTATTTTCCAAATTAAACATTATTTTAGTTTTTTTAAAGCACAATAAACAAATTTTACTTCTATTTTTTTGATGAGATAATGCATGGTTAGCATGTAATTTTCCTTTATTAGCAATCATTTTTCACAAAAGCAAAAAAATTTTAAGCTTACATTAACTTATGAAGTGGAAATCCATACTAAACAATTTTCAGATATATAACAAAGAACTGCGTTTTTCATGGAACAAAGAAATTTACAAGGAAACAAAGAGATTTAACGGTTTTTTTTCTTTTTCGAAAAAACGCTCGCAATCAAAAATAGCTCGACAATTTATTTTCTTTTTAGTTTTTTTGAGTTTCTGAAAGTTGAATTGACGCTTTGCCGCAATAAAATCAGAAGTGCCAAAACTTTTGGGTTAGGCCGAGTTCAGGCGACTTTCCCAAGTGCCGCACAGTGCAAATGCACAGTCTGCACATATGGGTGCCGCGACACTGTATACATATATCCGACAGACCTATACTAACTATATCTATTGCATATTACTAGCTGGTTAATATTTTAATAATTACGGCCGTTGTTGGGCAAAAAAGTTTCACTTCTAAAGTTTAAAACTCATATTTTTGAAATATGTGATTAATCCAGCGCAGATCTTCGGCTAATGTTATGCCTAGGATATTGAGAGACGGTTCGTCTGTTGTTAGGTTCTTATTGTCCACTGAAATAATGGAGGGTCTGTGCAAGTTTTATTGGAGATGAGACAGTACTTCTTTTTTAATGCATTAAATTCGACACGGTTTATGCGGCCCCTATCAGGAACTCATGTCCCTGTTGATTAAATTGGACATGAGTTCCCGATGATGTAGAAAAGGTCTGGCGCGTGCTTGTCTTACATTGATATGAATTGGAGAGGACTGAGAGCAAGTCATTTATGAAAACTATGAAGAGAGCTGGTGATAGAATTGAGCCCTGGGGCACACCTGTGGAGATTCGACGCCATCCAATACTACCTTGATTGAACGGCCAGAAAGAAAGCTCTTAATCCAGTTCTTTAGAACAGAGTCAATACGAAGAGCTTTGAGTTTAGACAACAGAACTCGATGCCATTTAGCGAAATAAATTGAAATAGAAATAAAGTAACTACATTTGTTTGACAGGACGCGAAACGTCACAAAAGTAAAAGCAAATGTAATTTTATTTTAATTTAAGTTGGGATACGTTTTTCCATATCTTCCAGATTTTCCTCTGATTGGAAACATTCAATTGAGTCATATCAATTCACTAGTTTACAGTACATCTGTTGCCGGGAAAATTTTTGCTGTTTCTGACTACATATGGTATGCTAAGTAAAAATATATAAGTAGAATTTTTTGATCAGCTCTAGTTTATGAATTATAACGAGGGATGTTTTTTTTAGAAAAAATACTCTCACCGTACTAAAATATTTTATTTAAAAAAACTACAAACTGCATTGCACGCAGAATACTCCCACCTATCTAAAACTGTGAAAGTGAAGGTTCTACCCTACCAACTTCCAGAGATATGAGCCATCAAAGACAAAATTTTGCTTTTTTTAACAAAAATATCAACTTCAACTGCCTTTTTCCTCAAAAATACATAGTTAGTCAATATTTTTTTTTCCAAAATTGGAAAGCATGGACAATTTCCTATAAATAATGTTGAGACGATTTTTGTGTTACGGCCTTTATTTTTGAAGATATTAGCAAATTTTGATGTTAAAGTTAGCTTTATTTGGTACTTTTCGTCATAAGCTTATGTGAAAATTGTACCAAATGAAACCAATAAAACTCGAGCTGATACAATAAAACTGAGTGTAGATTCGAAATCAGTGACCTCAAATTAGTAAAAAAACATTAAAATATTTTATGCAACAAAAAAAAAGTTTGATTTTGTAAACTAGTGTTATTTAAACTATTACGAACTTTAAAAGAAATAGCCAGAGCGGTTCAGCCGTTCTTAAGTGATGCGGTTACCACCGAAGGTTTTGGAGACGTTGAATTCGCTACAATTCTTGCTACCGCAGTCGGAAATGAATTTGATGACTCTGCGTTGGAGAAGAACTCTTGATCAAGTCTTGCGAAGTGGGTTCGGTTCATTCATAAAGACCCTCTGAAGAGCGGGTCACAGATTTGATCCCTGTTGGGCATCGGATGGGATGGAACCGCCAAAAATAAAAATCTGAATCCAGTTATGTAAAACTGACTGGATATCAATAGCTTAAAATGTTATAAAAAGGACATAATCTGTTGAAATCCTTGGAGGTATCTAGATCTACCAAACCAGACCAATGTTTTTTTTGCAGAATTTGAAAGCTTGGACAATTTCCTATCAATAATGTGAAATTTTTATGCTACGGCCATTACTTTTGAAGTTATTAGCAAGTTTGATGTTAAAATTGGCCTTATTTGGTGCTTCTTTGGTGCTTTTTGGCAAAGCTTAGGTGAAAAAGTACGAAATAGAGCCAATTTTAGCATTAAAATCCCAAAAATAAAAGCCGTAGGATAAAAATTGACATTATTCATAGGCAATTGTCCAAGCTTTCCAATTCTGCAAAAAAAAACATTAGTTAACTAGGTATTTGTTGGAGAAAAAGGTGGTTTCAGTTGAAATTTTAGTTAAAAAAAAAACTAAATTTTGACTTTGATGACGCATTTCTCTGAAAGTTGATAAGGTAGAACCTTGACTTTTACAGTTTTAGATAGGTGGGAGCGTACACTGATGACTCATGAAAATAGCTCATAGGGTTACAAAAATACAGGGTGATATGTAAACCTCTACCAAAAAAACTACATAACGCCCTAGCTGCTAAACCGTTACGATTTACGCCACCCTCCCATACAATTTTTTGTTCGTCTATCCAAAACCTATCCACAGCCGGCCGCTTTGTAAACCTAACGGTATACACCCTGTATAGATGGAAGCATATGCAGAACTTTTGTTATAACTTCTCCGTTTGCATTGCTCTAAAATCTACAAAAACAACCCGAATTCAATAGATGATCACATCAAATTATTCGCAAGAAAATTTTCTACAAAGAAGCTCCAAGGCTTTTTTTATGTAAAATCAATAATAAAAAAAATTATAGCGCTTTAAAGCTCATCACCTCCAAAAAATTTTGTCATTTTTCGTCCATATCTTTTTTATTATTAATATTACGGCAAAACATTATTTACGAAAGTTGTAGATAATTTGAATTCTGTAGGACTCACGGTTTCCGAGAAATAAGGAAAGCCATTTTACACCACTCAAAACAAGATGGCGGCCGAACGTCACCCCTCCGGATCCCGAAAACTCGGTTTTATACTCCCAACCAACCCCCCTACATATTACAAAAAAAATTGCTGTTTTCAGAAAATGTTCAGATGGCCCTTTTTTTGCACCATTTTACTGGACTATACAAATATTTTAGTTAACGTATCTCTAAAATTGTGTACATGGGAAGTGGGCTCGCTGCTTTTTTTCTGTGGCAGGTCTAAGCTCAGGAATCACCCTTTGTACTATATACCAGTCCGTCATGTCGTTTGTTACGTCATGGTGCAATGTCTAGCAGTAAGCTTAGTACGAGGGGAATAGGTTAAGGGTTATGGGGGTTGGGGATGTTTAAGAAGATGACGATGAACCCTGCGTTTGAACTCTTGGATGTTATAGGAGCTCGGAAACAACGACTGCGAAAGATCATTCCACAGTGGAGTTGTTCTATTTAGAAACGAACTGCTATCTTCTTGAGTGCGCGAAAAGACGGGCTGCAGGTGGTGGGAGTGAGATGAGAGGGCTAATCTGGTGCTGCTAGTATAAGATTGCCGTGGAGGCAGGAGAGCGTTTATTTCGCTGGAACAGTCGCTATGGTAGTAGCGATAACATTTTGTCAGTGCTGCTACATTCCTACGGTGGCTCAAGGGGTCTATAGTGTAGCAAACGGTGTCGCCATTGATTAATTTAAGGGCCCTTTTTTGTATTTTATCTAACCACGCCAAGTGGTTATCGAAGCGCCGCACAGTGCTTTGATGCATGCTCAAAATGTAAAAAATTAATATTTTTAGATTTAATTAACGGTCATTGCACATAGTCCCTAGATGCCTGAGATATCAGAATCTCATTTTACTTAACTGGTAACACCATTTATTGGTCATTTTCGAGCTCATTTCTTTTATGTATTTAATTCTCAGTTTTTTTTTATCTTGTTCATTGCCCATTAGTTCTTCAAGTAGTGCACTTCTAGGCTGATTTATTTTGGTTGATTCATACAAAATGCAAATGAACACAAATACTGAGGGTAAGTGTTTCATTTTTTTTTTGCTGTTGATCATTTAAGTTCCAATTTTGGAGGAAACTTGTCACTATTAAAAAAAAATTTTTCTGATAATTTTAATTATGGTTTAAAAAAATACTCCTCATAACTCCTCTTTGATTTTGGGGGGAAACTTTACGCAATTATTCATGTAAAAATATCCTACAAAAATTGTCTGCCCCTATCTGCCCAATACTTATTTACTTTGATTTTCTCTAGGGAGATCACGATCCATTACTGATGGTGAAATTTTTGAAAAATGGTTTTCGTCAACAGAAAGAAAAAAAGATGTGTTCAACTTCATTAAAAATTATTTTAATAATAATTTTGACTTCGATTCTTCTGAGAGTTCACTCATAAATTTGAAAAAATTTTCGGATATTTACTGTGCAAAATTAAATTCAAGGTGGCAGAAATGTAACAGGACAAGGGTACGATTTCTTAAAGTAAACGAAGACTGGTTATCCTTAAAAGTAGATCTTCCTGATTTTGTCATCAAAGAAGATCGTGCTGCAGTTGAGGAACATACAGTGGCTCGCGGGAGACCACAAAAGTCTTTTGAAAAATGCAGCTTTAGAACGAAAAGAAGGCGTGTTACTGATATTGTGTCTTCTAGATCTTTAGAAGAACTAAGATTCGCCACAAGCTTGCACTCAAGGAATATTGTTCAACCAAGGACTCAAACCAATTTATCACCATTTAGAGCTCTTGCACTTTATTTGGACCTGGACCTTTCGGAAAGGAAATATACCATTTTACGGTCAGTAGTGAATGAAATAAACAGCAATTATTGCTTCCCAAGTATATATGCTCTTAGAGAAGCAAAGAAACAATTTCTACCACAAAACATAAATGTAACGGAAATTTCAGCTGAAGTTGATTTACAAGAAATTGTACATCTGACCTCACGTAGCATTTCTCAGCTCACAAATATTAATAAAAATACCAATGCAAAATTGATTTGTAAAAGGGGCAAGGATTGGAGCTCTGGGCACAGTACTTATAAACAAAAATTCACGGATTCTCAAAACACAGACGAATATCTCTTTACCATTGCCTTCGTTCCGTTAAAGTTGATTGACATTACTGATGGATCAGAACTGTGGACTAACCCCCGCCCTTCATCAGTACTCTACTGTAGACCAATAAAATTTATTTTTTCAAAAGAAAATAGATCTTTAGTCGTTGAAGAAGAAAACAATATAAGACAAAAAATTAATAACTTGGCCAACTTCATAACTACAATAAATGATGTCGTTCTTGATATCAGTTATGATTTCTTATTTACCATGGTGGATGGAAGTGTGTGCAACGTAATTAGTGAAACAAATGCCACAGCTAGATGTTTTATTTGTGGTGCATCTCCGAAAGAAATGAACTCGATAAATATTGCTGAAAAACACCCAAATTCAAATAACTACAGGTTTGGTACATCCTCGCTGCATTGTTGGATCAGATGTTTCGAGTGCTTTCTGCACATAGCATACATGTTGTCATTTAAAACTTGGCAAGTTCGTGCAGGGGAAAACAAAAAGTTACTTGAGCAAACAAAGAAAAGAATTCAAATCGATTTCAAGAAAAAAATGGGGCTGATCGTAGACAAACCCAAGGCCGGGTTTGGATCGACAAACGATGGAAACACCGCACGAATGTTTTTTGCAAATCCCAGCCTAAGTTCTGAAATAACTGGAATTGATGAACAACTTATAAACAGTTTTCTTTAATTTTGCGACTTATGGCAGCTGGTAAAAAGCTGAACCTAACCAAGTTTAAAGAGTTACTACAAGAAACAATGAATCGTTATATTCAGCAATACAGTTGGTACTATATGCCAAATACCGTGCACAAAATATTAGTTCATAGCACGGATATTATGTCCATGTTTGATCTTCCAATCGGGCAGTTATCGGAGGAGGCACTTGAAGGAACCCATAAGATTTTTAGGAAATCAAGATTGTGCCACACGAGAAAATCCTCAAGAATTAATTCCAATAAAGACTTGCTGGCCGTTATGCACCTCAACTCAGATCCCATCATTTCTTCGAGCCGAAAATCATCCAATCCCAAAGAAGCAATAGCTGACTCTGAAATGAAAAGCTATTTAGAGAAAGAAGAAATGGATGTTGAACAGGAACTGGACCTTATGCAAAACTTCAATCTGGAAATGGAAGAGCTGGACGAGGAAAGTAGCAATGACAGTGAATAATTTATTGCAGTGTACCTACTATTTTTTTTAACTTAAAACGAATTCTTATAATTTTTATTATTCCTTTTTTTCTTCATTACGTCTATTTCAAATTGAAAAATATAATGTTAAAAATATATTTTATTCTCTAAACTAAAATTAAACTTATAGTATATTTGATCTGCTTTTCAATTTTTTCATTTTTAAAATTTGAGCATTAACAAGCTAATTTTGTAAGCATCCAACCAGCTTAAGAAAAAAAACGATATGGTCTTAATTTGGGGACAAAAAGTTGCAAAAACACCCAAAAGTTTGAGCCCTGTAAGACTTAGGGCCTGTTTCACCGGTTGCTGATAAAGTTTCAGATAGTTATCTGCCTTATAACAGTATCTAACAGATAAAGGTTGCTGATATGTTTTTGCAGTTTCACCATCAAACTCCCTGATAAACTAACTGGCAGATAAATATATCTGCCACTTAATTTAGCAGGGTCACTCAATCTTTGCTTAATACGGGAGTCATTAAAAAAAGTTTGTTTATGACATGATCAAGGCTATCTGGCAACTACGTCCACGATTTAATTTGGAGTCCCAGTTAAAAAATATCGGAGAGTTATAAGCAATCGTTGCATAGGTGGAATTGCAAAGTTACTGAAAATCAAATCACTGAAAGACATTTTTAGTTACCACAAACAAAATATTACTAAAATTTTTAGTTAAATACGGCATCAAATAAATATATTTAGTTGTCGTTATTAAAAAAAATGCTTCTCATGACCAGAAAAAATTGTTGGAGTAACAAATATTTCCACTATAGTCGAGCCGTATAGTAATAGCTCGCGAGAGCCCAGGCCCGCCAGACCTACGTCATTTTCTTAAAGCTGATATTTCGTATATACATATTAAGGGTATTCACGATTCGTAGGAAATGTTTCCCAGGATTATTTTTCCAAGAGCTGTTTTCTTCATATCGTGAACGCCCCTTGACAAATTAGAGTTCTTCTCATCAGCTGATTGTCAAGAACTGTCAAGCTAGTCTACTTTTTATTTGGTTTCGATCTATTTTTCGTTTTTTCTTTTTTTAATGTTCGCTAGCGATTTTTCTAAAACAATTAAACACTTTAAACAAAATCGCCAGTACTTGAAACAAAATCGCCACATGCCAATTGATTTCTCGTTGCCATAGGAAAACTTTACACCGGCTCGGGGGTCTAGAAAATTTTTGCAGTGTTGGAAAGTTTCATTCTGTACAATTGTTCTTGTATCGTTGGAAAGTTTTCCTACGTTGCACCCAAACCTACGAAGCTAGACCTGTTTCCACCGAATCGTGAATACCCTTATTGTGTTACGCAGTTAAGAACGTATGCACACTCGCTAGCCCGTAGAATGGACCCTTTTGTAGATAGTGGGGTTGGGGGTAAAAAAGGGGTTAAAATTGAAAAAAAAATCTGTCGCTGCGTATATAGGTTCTACTAATAATCTAATAACCGTTAAATACTAGTGGCAGAAATTTTTGAACATTTGCCTAGTGGCAGAAATTTTTGAACACCCCCAAATTGGTAAGCCAGAATCAAATCCTAAAATCGAGTGATTCAAAATAATTTGTGCAAATTACTCGGTTCCTACGAGGTCGCGTAATATGTTCGTAATATTCATCAAATTCGTCTTCTAAGAATTCAAATAAATCCATCTGGAACCCTTTTGTGACCGCAGTCTACGATTTTTAACGTAAAAATGCTTAAAGAGGAGTATTATTATACCAAAAAATGCTCTAAAACTATCTCTATTCCCGCTACTTGCAACATTTTTTTATTATCTTCCAGATAAAACTTTTAACAGCCACTAGAATCGGCTGATAAGTTACCAGCAACTTTATCTGCAAGATATTTCTATCCAAGACCTGTGAAACCAAAATTTGTAGTTTATCTTGCAGATAAGTTCTGAATAGGCTATCAGGAGCTTAATCAGCAAGTGGTGAAACAGGCCCTTACAGTTTGGGAGGTAGAGAGTCCTTCCCGGGAATTCCCGCCCGAGAATTCCCGGGAAAATGAAAGAAAATATAGTTCCCGTTTCCCGGGAAAGAAACGTAAATTTCCCGGGAAAAAATGTATTGTTTCAAATCACAAATTTTCTTGCAAAAATCTTGAAAACACTAACTATTTCAAGGTTTTAAATTTAAAGTAAGTAACCGTAATGTCAAAATCCTTGTTTTCTATATAAAATTAAAGCCTAGAGAATTTTTAATAGTCATACCACATTGTAGTTACATGTTTGTTGGGTATATTTTATTTGATGGAATAATTTAGTGTGATTCTCATTGTATTCTCTTTTGAAACGAAACATTTTTAAAAACTTATTTTTCAAATCAAAAATAAATTAATAGTCCAGTCAAATCAGTCGAAAAAAGAGGATGAAATTGCATTTTACGATACACAAAATTTTTTTTTGGCATTTGTTCGGGTACATCTGACAATGATAAAACCAAGTTTGGGGTCGCAGTGGCTTGGGAAAAGCCGCCATCTTGAAAAAGAGGGAAAGCTTGTTTATATTAAATAACTCGTTTGCATGCAATGATAGCTGAAAATAATCATTGGCAAAGTTTATAAAATTATTTACAAAATGAGCCCACAACGAGGACCCTAAGTTTATTTGGCTCAAAGTTATGGCCGGTCAAAGTTCAACCATGATTGGGTTGTGAGGGTTGAATGCAGTTTTTTGCAAATTGCTCACAAAATTTTAATTTTTTCGGCTTAATGCCCATTAACAAACTTAAAGTCCTAGTAATTACATATGAGCCCTTGATCGTCGTTATCGCTTATATAGTTTGCGATCAATCCAACGCCAAAGCTCGCACTGCACGTGCCTGAAATATGTAACTGATAACGCAATTTTTTTTTAATATTTCGTTAACGCTTGCTCATATTTTTGAATTAAATTTACTTGTATCTTTTCATTTATTTTTCTTGTAGTTTTTCATTTATTTTTCAACATTAATTGTTCTTCCTAATTCCCATTTCACTCCTAATTCCTACTAGGTTTCAGGTTTTCATTTTTCCCGAATTCCCGGGAATCCCGGGAAAAATGAATTTATTTTTCCCGTTTCCCGGGAACAAAAATAATCCGGGAAACGTGACTCTCTATTGGGAGGTATGGATTTTTGTCCATAAAACGTATTGCTTCAACGCACTGTGCGCCGCCCCAAATGAGAGAGTTGTATTCGAGAAGAGGCCGAATGTAAGATTTGTACGTCGTCAGTGAAGCTGAGAAGTGGGTTAGAGGGGATTGAAAGTAGGTCATTTATAAAGATAAGAAATAGAGCAGGTTATAAAATTGACCCCATTGGTGAATTGAGATGGGGTGAGATTCAGATTTGACGCCATCTAATACTACCTACCTGTAGAAGTAAAGTCGACTCCAATGGCTTTAAGTTTAGCTAACAAAGCTAGGTGCCAAACTCTATCGAAAGCCTTGGAGATATCTGGAGCAAGCAGACTAGACTCACCTATTCCATGCAGACTTCGGTTGAGGTGCTCTGTAAGCGAGGCCGCACACTGAAGTTCCATGGGGCATAAGCTCTGCAGATTATTCCTTAGAGAATATGCCCCATGAAACTAACATCTCATGTTTGCATTTAATTTTCAAGTAAAGCCTACTGCAGCTCGCACACAGAATAGGACTGCTGCAAATTCTCTATGAATCATGCATCGTGTAACATTGAATGCGAGTTTCATGCACGAAGTGCTTAGTATGCTCTGCCCATCTTCGCCGCTACTTGGATTAAAATAATTATTGTTGTCCAAAAATTGTGGTGAGATATTATAAATTGATTTCTATATTTATATATTTTTATACTATTTTATACTTATATCTATATTTTTAAAGCAAAATGCGTGTAGATAATCCGATAATAAATATTGAACTAATTGAATTGGTGGAGAAGCACCAATGTTTCTGGAATTACAATTTGCCATCTTGATGTTATATACCACGTTTATAAGCGGAATTTGACTCCCGGATCTTCAATCCAAAGAGAAACTCCCGATGTGTTTATAAGCAATGGGAGTGAAAATACAAAGTACTTTCTGGTTTGAGGTGACAGCTCCGAACTCAAATTTAAAATGACAACAAACATAAATGTAAACCCAATGTTTAATTTAATGTATTTAAAAAAACCTATAAGTAAAGAAAAAAACTATTAAACAAAATAAAATACCCAGCTTCTTCTTTTCTAAGTTTTCCCCTTCGAAAAAAAATAAAAAATCATGTTCCTGTAATCTCACTCCCAGTCAGCGTTTATAAACACAACATAAACCGGGAGCGAAGTTTCACTCCGGCTTTTTCTTCGGGATCGAAAATCCAAGTTCTGGACTTCACTCCCCTTTTATAAGCGGTGTTTCACTCTGGATCGAAACTTCCATCCGGAGCGAAACTCCGCTTATAAACGTAGTAATATCAAGAAGAATATAAGGGAAACTGCTTGGGCGGAAATTTCTCGAGAAATTAAAGACACTCGTGAGTAGTAATTAAGACTTTATTTGCATATGTACACTTAGGGTGGTCATTATTTGCAACTTTTTCGACTTTTTTGCAAGGCGCCCCCTCAAAATGTTCGAATGGATGAAAAACGGGGAAATGTGCAGTTTGAGGCAAATCCGAAAATATTTAGAAGTCGCTACCGCACCGGTCAAGGTTTCGAAAAATGTGATTAAATTTTTTCCCGTTTACCCACCCCTGAAATATATTATACAACCCTGACCCTCAAAATATTAATACATATTTAAGAAACCTTTCCAACAAGCCAAATTTCAAAAAAAAGGTTGACAAACAAGGAAGTTATGGCCATTATAGAAAACAAAACATTTTAATGTCTATAAGAATATTTAATATTTTTATTAGATATTAAAATGTATGGTTTTTTGGCCATAACTTCCTTATTTGTCAACCGTTTTTCCTCGCTGGATGAACTCATTTTTAATACTCGCGAGTCCTGAAGAACACCCTACCCATTGAATGGGCGTTGTGTTCGAGAACCGAGGGTAGCATATCAGTTTCGAGTAAAGAAGAATTTGAGGCGAACCGAGATGCTAATAAATCGGCCATGGATTTGCTGTCTGTTATCACCTTCTCATTGTGGATAAGTGAAGGGGTTGTGGATGTAGTGAAATTATTCTTGATGGAACTTACCAAGGACCAGAAGTTATTGCTACGAGGTTGCATTATGGAGTTTACTTCTTAACTTGTTGTCAAATGAAATTTTGACTTTCCTGATGGTGGCTTTACAGGAATTTCTTAGTTGAATGTTCTCTAAAGGAGCGATTCACTCGGAAAACTCTTGTACGCTCGGAAGGCGGCTTCTTTAGTTTTGATTGCGTGCACACACTCCCGCTTAAGCCATCTGTTGGGCCCTGGCTTCACAGATTTGGTAGAATGGGGAATGTGCAAATGCATTCCTGCCTGCATGATTCTCGTGATACGGACAGCGGCAGAGTTGACGTTTTTATTTCGGAAACACATGTCCCAGTCAGTGGATTGGAAAAAATTAATAAGCCCCAGCCAATTGGCCTTCCCGTAAAGTCTAACTGGTTTGGGAAGGGTGGGAAATTTGTATGGGAAATTTGCACTGACTAGGCAGTGGCCCGAATTGCCGAGAGGTGAATCAACTTCGACGGAGTAACGCGTTGGATGAGAAGTAAGAAGAAAATCAAGGAGATAGCCTATTTAGCCGTGTTTTTTTAATGAACTATACAGTTCTTCCCCATACAAATCTGAAAACCCAGGTTTTATCGAGGTTTTTATCCAGGTCTTGGGACATTTCAAAAATTCCCTTTCTTTTCGGAATGTAGCATACTTACCGGCTGTCGGAAAAACGTCATTTAAAATAAAAACAACATAGAAGTGACGAGAGCAAATTTGAAGGCATGAGGAAACAAATAATTTATTTTTTAGAAACTTATTCATTATTTTCTAGAGGGGAATTCGTGTAACAGTAAAGCACTGAAGATGGCGCTTAGTGAAATTTCCCTTGTCGTTTTTTTAATGAACTGAATCGAAGACCTATATAGTTCATTAAAAAAACACGGCTTTTGATTCGCAACATCAGGGATTCCCGTGGGATGATTTACAATTTGATGTAAATTATTGATGTCGACGTCCTTGCAAGAAACACTGGTGCCATTTGAGTAAGTCAGCCAATTTACATTGTGAACATTGAAATCACCCGCAACGATGATTTCAATCTCGGGATTGGATGACAAAAATCCCGAGATTTGTTCAGAAATAGCATCAAATGATGAAGTTGAGGCTTCGTTACTTATGTTAGACTTCTGTATAGGAAGCAGAAGAATATGACGTGGCTTCGGAAGATGATTTTAATCCAAAGATAGTTAGTCAGAGAGCCGGCCGTAAAAAAATGAAGGTATAAAACATCCTAACAATTTTTTGTGAGGGAGTAATACTGCCACAGACTTAAATGGAGCCACCTTTTATATAACCTAATTTTGCCGCGTCACGGAATTTTTATGTCACTTCCGGTTACGATTTTTACTGTTGGTGACGTCATAAAAAATCCGAATAAAATTTACTTCAGAATGTAGGGTTGAATGTATACATTAAGATTACACTGGGGTGCCAGGCCTAATCAACCCGCAACCCCGTGGCACCTTCGATTAAAGTTTTTTTTACAAGCTTTGTTCTCTGTTTAGGACAAATCTTACGATCGATATTTCGACTACTTCCCGATATCCGGTGAAGATCAAATTTTCACACACCTTTGGTTCTGGAGGCAATACAATGTAGTATATTCAATTTTATGGTACATCCAGATGGCGGCCACAAATGGCGGATTACCTTTTTCTTTACAACCGCCCACCCGACATGGGTATCAAATGAAAGAGTCTGACGAGGAGAATACAGTTAGCTATGTGACGTCATTATGATTCCAGTCTGATGACAAATTGCTGGGAATCACTAAAACAAAAAAATTTGCGAACGATCTTCGTTAATTCGATGTGGCAAAATTCAATGTGGCAGTACTTCTCCCTCACAAAAAATTGTTAGGATGTTTTATACCTTGCTTTTATGTATTTTATAATAAGCCACCTCATCCCTAAAGCGGCGCACACACTTTCAGTTTTAACTGGGCAGTGGAGCTGTACAATAAACTGAACTGAAAGTTTGTGAATTCGTCAGTTCGTTGTATGCGCAGTTATCGGAGCAAAAGAGGGTCCACATGCTCAGGTCTGAAGACTGAATGAAAATAGTTCAAAACGCACAGTTCACACAATTTATCGCTCAGACAAGACGTCACATGTTGTACCGGCACAATGGAGCTCCTTGCTGGTGACAACAAGGCTACTGCCATCATGCTTGGGTAGACATAAAAATTTTGAAAGACAACCATCCTCCCTAGTTCCGAAATAGTGATAGGGGGTGATAAGCCGGTCACACGGTATACGCTAGCTTGACGGTAGGGGTCGTGGGGAGTGTGACCGGACCGCTACATATATGATTCACCACTTACCTATTAGTCAAAAGGGAGATTTCTTCATACCGTTCTTGTCCTAGGTTAGCCAAAGGTATTCATCGCTGGAAGTTCCCAACGACCTGGTGGACCTGTAAATGTTCAACGCGACTTCGAGAGAACCCTAGAGAGAAAACACCACCCAACCATCCTGGATATATTACCCCCTTAAGCTGTCATGCCTGGTAATACTCGTGGAGTTAAAGAATTGATAACAAATGTATTGTATATTAATTTACAGCACAATATAATAAAATTTAAGTAACACCACAATAAAGAGTTGAATTAATTATGATATAAATGTAAATCAAAAGTAAATTTACAATACAGGTAATGTGGATGCAACCACCTATTACCACAAAACAACAACTTCCATACAATAGCGGAAAGGAAAAAAACAAATCGTCGCTCTGGTACCAGTCGATGATTCCTGATTTTCTTACAACGCCCAAATTCACAAGATAATACTTACGTGATATCAAAGTAATTAAGTCAATGTTATTAGTAATAATGGTGTGTAATATACGTAAAAGTGTAAAGAGTACCATTTTAAGTGGGTAATATAATTGGTTGTGATAAAGAATTAGTATATACTGAGTAAATATCTGGGGGGAATATTGATATAATTAACAATTGGAATGTAAATTAGGTGACTACCAAAACTAGAGTACAATACCAAAACAAAAAACGAACTTACTCAACTTTTCCCCAACTGATAACATACGTCAAGCTTACAAAAACTTCAGTGGTCCGTCAAGGCGGGAACGCCCGTTGAACGTCCGTCCGAGTCTTGTTAGGTGGTTGGCCCTCGGATGAAACTGTGTTGGAATCTTCGCTACAGTCTGAACTATGGCCACTGTTACATTCAATTTCAGATAACGATACAAACACAACGATATGGTTGTGATCTTCTAGCTGTTGAAAATGATGTCACTGTTTGACTGCGACGACGCAACTTAATATTGGTGCAATCGTTACTATTTGTCGGAAGATAACCTAATACATCGGCAGAGAGGTTCTCTTGATTAGGTGGTATCCAAAAATGGTTGCTCCTAAAAGTGCATCTTTTACCCCCTTAATATCAGAGGTCAGCTTATCTCCTATCCTTAAACGATCATTGGGCTTAGAGTTTTGCTGCTTCTTTGAGTTTATCAATTTCAAAACTACTATTTTGAATAAAGAAACACCGTTCCGATTCTTCAACCGGAATAACAGAAACAAAATTCGGAAATCTTTGGCTAAATAAAAGAAGTAAAATTCTGAAAATCTTTGGTTATTAACGATTCCTTGGACACTGCTAATCTATAGAGATATGTTCGTGCCTTGGCACTAAAACGACAATCAAACCTATCAGGAAGTTGAATTGTTTTTATAACTCGTATAGCAAGCCCTCGTCTAGCAAGTTCTCTGTTTACAATTCGGGTTACACCGGTTGATGAATACCAAGTTCCGCTAGGTCTTCCTAAGGCTGGTCGTCCACTGGAAGCGTATTCGAGCGGCTACGCGCTTCGGCTACATGAGCGGCTACAAGCGGCTCTGAGATACGCGGCTACACGCGACAGGGGTCGTCCACTGCAAGCTTTTCGTGCTGTTCAGTTTGAAGTGAACTTTGAAGTAATAATATTGTGATGGAAGAAGAGGATATGTATTTTTTGGAAAATTCTAGGTTGATGAGACGTAGGATTAATAAAAAAAGACGAACGTGTTGGGTTAACCCTATTTTGGAAAAGAGGATGTGTCTGGGGGACAGTGGCGTAGCGTAGATTTCTGCCACCGGGGGCGAACCATAAATTTTTGCCGCCCCCTACTTTAGCAACTAGAAAAAAATTCTAAAAAGTCTGCCATGTCGAAAAGTCAATATTTTAACAGGATTCAAAATAAAACGTCTTTCTAAAATTAAAACTTTATTCTGCGTGTTTTTTGCAAACCGAACCCGAACTTTATAAAACAATGGCCAATGCTAATTTGTACCACTTGTTCGATTGAAAAGATAGCTAGATTATATCTCTAGAGCGAGATTAATCCCAACCTGGACATTGTAGATTTTAAATAATTTTTAGTCATTGAATCGAAAACGCAGCTTGAATTTCAAGTCAACTTCAAGTTCTTGACACAAGACATCATGTAAACGTAATGAAAATGTAACTAATGAATTTTCGGTATCCCTCCTTCAAGGTTTGTATAAAATATAAACTCCAACTAACCCAGAGAGCTGGAATCAGTAATTTCTCTCTTGCAATCTGTTTTGAGCTAGAAAATATGGTAGACGCACGATCTTAAGCTTCTCTGTCAATATGTGTGTGCGATAGCTGCTTAAAAAATTCGGAGCAGAGCAGAGCAGCTCCGTTTGGACCAGCTGTCAAATTAATGTCAGAGCAGAAAAAATCAAAATCACACAATCTCAAAAAACGTTTTTCTGCTCATTTTTTCTCTAAATTCCGTTTTTAGAGGTTAGATAAAAAATAAACAAAATTGAATAGTATCGAAATGTTATTTTTTATTTAAAAATTTATGTTTATTTTTTAATATTTCCAATATTTTCCGAATCATTCATTCATAAATCAATTTTCTGATTTTTCCTGTTTTCGAATTGACATCTGTTAAAAGAAGAAGAATTTTGCTTTCTCTGCTTGCTGCTACAAATTTGGTGGAGCAGAAAAAGTGAGAATTTTCAACCCAGAGTATGTTCAAACAACACAGAGCAGGCAGGGCGATTAAGAGCAGAAAAGAGCCGTCAAAAAGTCACTATTAACGCATATTGCTGATTTTCCAGATTTGCAGCTCTTTCAGTTTTTTTTCAATTGAAAAGATTCAATTGAGTTATTTCCATTCGGGGAGCATAACGTGAAAAAGCATTTTAATTTTTTTACAAATTTTCTAATTTTCCGGGAAATTTTTTCCAATTTTTCTTTCCCTAAAAACCTTATTCGGACTATAACGAGCACATCTAAAAAAAAATTTACCCAAATCGGTTCAGCCGTTCTCAAGAGATGCGCTTACCAACGAACAGCATTTCACATTCGCGCTCATTTCCCTTAGTTTATGGCGTGGGCTCTATTCTTTCTCATAAAGAAAATATGTTTACTAGGTATTGTCTACACAAGTGTTTTGAACTATTTACACAAACGTGGATACAAAAAGAAGGTCCATGTATGAGTTCTTCATGAGTTGAACGCGAAAAACATTATAGACCAAATTAAATATGCGCTGGAAGGGAATCGTCCACTATGAGGTATTTCCAGTTGATAAGACGATTCATTCTCAACTCTACTGTGGACAAATAGAAAGATTACGCCATGCAATTGAACCAAAATGGCCCGAATTGAATAATAGAAAAGGTGTTGTCTTCAATCACAACAACACCCGACCACACACTCTTTTGATGACCCGTCAAAAAAGAGAGTTTGTTTGGAAAGTTTGGTGCATCCACCATATAGGCGAGACGCTGTCAACTAGGACAATCTGCTTCTTAACAATCATTGGTAAACATGTGGTTTTTGGACTCGTTTAGTCATACCGCCGCCGTGTCATGGTTATGGCCTAATGTTGCCAACCCAACAGGATTTCTGGCTCGGTCCAGTTTTGTTGCCGCCCCCCAAATCTGCGCCGCCCGGGGCCATGGCCCCTCTGCCCCCCAACGCTACGCCACTGCTGGGGGATTTCCATCATCTACACAGCGAATTAGAGGGAAATCCCCTACATCCCCCGTATGAGATCCAACACATTCCAATATTCATATTTAAGATGCCAGAGCGCCAATTATCATCAGGGATTCTAACTTCAGACACATTATTCCCTCTGCGGAACGTCTCAGTGGAACTCTACGGTAAGGAAGATTTCTCTGTATATAGCGGGAGTAATACTTTTTATTTTTCATATCCCACAAAGGGGAATATGACCGCACGATATTAATAAATTTTTCCGTGTCTTCAGCTTTTTGCTACACTATTGAAACTACATATTAAAACAATGAGATGATGAGAGAAAATCAAAGCCAATGCATTTTGTTTTGCCTCAGTTCTTTCTTCGCTCTGAATTTCGGTCGTGCAAAGTTCTTTTGCATATTTATGGAAACTTTCCTGGTAAAGATCTTTAATTTCTTTAACAAAATTTACCTTAAAAACAATAACATATACGTATATTCCAAAAAATAGCTTGTAAATATAGAAGGCTTTGGAGAAAATCCTTTCTGATTCGCGCGGCAATGCGCGATCGAACCAAATCAAATTGGATTCGGGCGGCACGCACGGATACGCTTATAGCCGCCTGTTCAAAGTCGCCTGTAGTGGACGATGCTTATAAGTAATTCTTTATGTTGAATCTGTCGCGCATAGCGATTCAAGACTTCCTTGAACAGTTCTCGTATCGGGTTTTAACTCCTGAGCCTTAATTATAGTTTTCTGAAAAAAACATCCCTCAAATTCGTGACAGACGTATCCAAAAAAAAAACTATCCTTTTTTTCCATTTTTTTCCCAGAACAAAAAAACTATTTTTCTTCGACTACTTGAATTTAAAAAAGTTTTCCCCAAATTTTTTGTGTGAAGTAATTTTATTAATGAAGCCTGAAATTTCCGATAGATGGAGGACCATCAAAAGGGGGAAACTTTCGGTAAATAACCGACCGTTACAATGTAATAAACTGCGCGGTTAAACTGAAAGTGTATGGGCCACTTAACATAGATGCCAATACCCCTACGGGGGAGAGATTGTGCACTAAAGTGTACCCCGACACCTGGTAATGACCTAGGTCAGTATCTGGTGATATTTGGGTTTCACTACGTGCGATTGGAGGTTTGAAATCATTTAAGTGGCACTCAACAAACGAGAAATTTGCATGAAGTCCACGAATGTTACAGAAATCAATAACAAAGCTTGACTTGTAACGGGACATCGGTTGGAGGGATACCGCATACCGCTGACTTTAAGAGTGTAGATTGATTGATTGATAACAGAATCAGTGATCTTTGTTGCTGTTGATTGATAGAAATGATGGCCCCTTTAGAAACAATTCCTCCTATCGGGTTTGCAAGTTACTTTTAGGAGTTAAATTCTACTTACATACATTAATACTGCATAATTTTAGGCGTTCTTTTAATCAAGTGTCAGTGAAAGCGGATAAGTAGATACGAAATTGGTGGGGGCAAATGTAGGCTAAGCTGATAATAGCATGTTTTAAAGTGATTATTAAATTTTTATAAAAAAAACTGTGTAAAAAAATTAAGCTTTAGCCTTAATAAAGAAAAGCAAAAATAAAGTGAGAGCAAAAAAATGAATCAAATATTGTAACGTAACATAAGTATGGTATATAAATTATCAGAGAAATGGTGAAAAATTGGGGGATTGGAATCAAATATTTCAATAATAAATTATTATCGTGGTGTTAAAAACTCGTGCGGGTATTATTGATTAATAAGAAGAATAGAATAGCGGAAAGACATTCAGTCGACATTCGGTGGTGGGATGTGACTATCGCTTGTTCAGATATAAAGGTCCAAAAATAGTTTTAGATAATGTACATATTTGTAAAACGTAAATTATTAGAATAGCCCTAAAAAAATGCCAATCCATAAAAATAAATATAATATTGTGTGGTGAATTTAAGAAAAAATATAACAGATTTGCTCAGATTTTAAATATAAACAAACATTAATATTAATATGGCTAACGATTTAAAGCAAATATTGAATATCAATCAGACCTTTTAAGTGTGTAAGCAGAATTTCAGGAACGAGCTGGATTAGTGAAAATAATGGTGTTAATGTAAGTGTATAAATAAAAACTCGGTATTTAACGATCCTCCATATATAGTCCGTGTTCCGTAATATCAACCAGCATACTGTCCAGTGAAAAAGGGTAAATTCAAGCGTTTATGCTGTGATAACAGCAGCATAAAGAAAGTGTTACCACTTGAAACTGTTTCAGCCTCCAATTTCTTATATTTTTGTGATAACCAGTACGTCACACCGGTTCACACAAGTAAGATATGGCATCAATTAATTACGTCATTAGCACTGCCCTCTATACTGGGTTATATTTCGGAACACAGCCATAGAATTGCTCACTGGAATAAAAAGTAAAAAAGCCTGTGAAAAAGGGTAAATCTTGAATGTTGTAGTAAGTGCAATAAATCCAGTATCAAAAAATCCACATCGTGTAAGCTCCTACCCTTATTTCACTCGAATTTTAAATGATATGAAAATAAAAACCATTCCAAAATTTTAAAAGAATAATAACTTTAGAATAAATGTGTTTACATTAATAACAATGCCCTTATAGTATGAAGTATAGAAAAAGGTTTTGCAAAATAAAACAGTACGAAAGAATGAACCAGATTATTTATTGAATTTACATAGGACTTTCCGCTTTTAGAACGGCTCTGCAGCGTGTAGTATTCTGGGTCGAGGCTTACTTTGAAAAACGCTAAATGACGCTACAGTCCTTGAAGTTGATATTATATTAGTTTGCTCAATATCCAAGCCTCAGAGGCATAGCATAGAACTGGCCGATTATTGTTTTATATAATCTTACTTTACATTGTCTTGAGTTTTCTAGGTTTTTTAGAATTTATGCTAGTATATAATACCTACATCTTAGATAACGAAACGTTTTCGCATGTACCTCTAATAGACTACAAGCCCACGGCAATTTTTGGGGGGTCATGTGAAACAGCTCGAATTATATACTGATCGATGAGACGTAAACTTCAGGCACTATGCCGTCACTTTTGCGCGGTACTTGTGACCACAGAAGTAAGTTGAATAATCCATCCGGAGGGGTGCTTTTCCGGCCAAATATTCTTGTACGGCAATTCTCATATTGATATATTATAAAAAAAATAAACTCCTAGAACCTACTGCCGTACAAAAATAAAGGTACTTGAAACCAGAAGAATTTTTCAATTTCTGCAAATTTATCCCCCCACAAAGGTGATTTATTCCTGTACGGTATTTGTACATTTCGATTTCTATGCTTTCATAGAGTCATTGTGTGGCTATGCCGTACATATTTGCTGGTTAAAAGATGAGAAAACCCCGACTCAACCCGCTCTTCTTAGGTAGTTACAGGTGGTCATTTGAACCAACATAAAATTCAATGATCTTAATGATATTTCATGAAACGATAACATTTTTTATATAGCCGTACATTTTTCATGGGACATATGGCTGCAACAGGAAAATTAATTTTCCTCCGAAAAGGATTATTGTTAACGCTAACAATATTTGGTACGCCAATTCGTTAAAACTTAAAACAATAATCAATAAAACCTAAATGCCGTATAAAAAATGGTTTAAGATAAAAGTATTTTTTCACCCTGAAGAATTCATTTTATTATATCTTACTTCAAGTACATAGGGCAACTTCAAATAATTGAAGTACATAGATATTTCAAATAATTATATTTCAATACAAATACTAACAAAATCTTACCTTATATACTTGAAACTTATACCTATATTATCACTAGTCAATTTTGAAAGTAACCTATTAAGACCCTTTTGGACCACTGGTGACCTCGATGTCTCAGAAAAATGCATTATTTGCCGTATTCTTTTTCTTGCGTTTCTGTTGCACCAAACCATTGCATAAACTAGTTCCATATATACAAATATTGTGGTTACTATTTCTGTTTCGGATGGTGCACGAGTGGCGATTTATAGTGGCTGTGCATTGTTGCTGCTTTCTTGAGGTTCCGGTGCAAATGAACCATTGAGGGCGGCGAAGAAGTAATCTCTCCATCTTTGGAGCTGCCCGTCGTCGCTGCACAGCAACCTTCCACCCGCACTCTTTACGGCATCCTTTTTAGTAGAGTGCTTTCCCGAGAGCTGTTTCCTGTATTTGCCGCGTTTTCCGCTTTCTCTGCGAGCTCGTTTATCTGCTGCCTTTTATCACGCCGGATACTTCTCTTTACCTTCCGGTGTAGTTAGTTACATACAAGTTGTAGAAAAAATTCTTGCCGTACTGGTAAAAATGATCTTGTGTTCAAAAAGTAGGGTTCAACTCGCAAATGCAAGTAATTCTTTATTTATAATTATATTAACCATAACTTTTAGACGGCACAACTGAAAATAGACGGCACCTGTTTTTCTTCGTTGTTCTATCTTTGAAGAATTATAATCAGCAATAATATTGAACCATTATTCTTTTTGCTAATTCACAGAGCATTTGGAAAATCTTACAAATTGTTGAATTTTTCTGTTTTGTTTTTTATGCATATTTTCATTGGGTACAGTTAATTATAGATGGCTATATTGTAAAACAATAATACTTAGTTACAAGTTGTAGAAAAATTTCTTCCCGTATTGGAAAAAAGGAGCTTGTGTCCAAAAAGTAAGGTTCAACTCTCAAGTGCTGGTAATTGTTTCTTTATATATGTATATATTAACCAGAACTTTTATACGGCACAGTTGTTAAAAATTAGTTTAGATGTTGACTAATATTTTGGTCTCGGTGCCGTACAGTTTTCAATGACCTTGCACGATACTGATCTAGGAGCGGGTTGAGTCGGGGTTTTCTCATCTTTTAACCACCAAATATGTACGGCATAGCCACACAATGACTCTATGAAAGCATAGAAATCGCAATGTACAAATGCCGTACAGGAATAAATCACCTTTGTGGGGGGATAAATTTGCAGAAATTGAAAAATTCTTCTGGTTTCAAGTACCATTACTTTTGTACGGCAGTAGGTTCTAGGAACTTATTTTTTTTATAATATATCAATATGAGAATTGCCGTACAAGAATATTTGGCCGGAAAAGCACCCCTCCGGATGGAATATTCAACTTACTTCTGTGGTCACATGTACCGCGCAAAAGTGACGGCATTGTGCCTGAAGTTTAGGTCTCATTTAGGAGTATCGATCTGCATATAATTCGTGCTGCTTCACATGACCCCCGAAAAATTGCCGTGGGCTTGTAGTCTATAACTTATCCAGTAATTAGTAGTTTTCGTTGGATACTAAATAGAAGACATCGACTACCACGAATATATAATGAGGAATGCAAATAGTTTCTTCTAAGAACTCAGAACAGAGAACTAATATATCTCAAAACAAAGCAACTGGTTTTATTGTACTGTGAAAATGAATTTATTTATAGCGGCCCACAAACTTTCAGTTTAACTCCCCAGTTTATTACGTGTGACGTCATGCCTGAGCGATAAACTGTGTGAACTATGCAGTTTTAAACTATTTTTACTCAGTCCTCAGACCTCAGCTTCTGGACTCTCTTTTACTGCGCAGGTCAGACGTTTTATCGTTCAGTTCTCTCAGTTCAAACCATTCGTCATTTTTTGCCATTACATATTAAAAAGATGTAGGTACTCAAATCAACAAAACTGACGAGACTGAGAAAAAAACTGTCAAGTTGTATTGAAGGCAGAGTCGAATTTGGACTTGAAAGCTTTAAACCAGGCTGCCGGCTGGGGGAGGAATTGTCATTTGTAAATAAATGACGGGCATGGTCATGATTTTTTGGATTGCGGCCTGCGGTTGGAGGGAATTGTGTGCAGGTTTATATTCGATGCCATCCAGTACTACTTTATTTAAATGGCCTGAAAAGATACTCAATCGTTCTTTAGAACTGAGTCGATGCCAAAAGCTTGGAGTTTAGCAAACTGTAGTTCATTGTCAAAAACCTTGAAAATATTTAGATCAACCATTTGTTTGTTTGTGTTTGATTGAAAGATGTTGTTGGATTCAGCTTTTTCCGATATGAGCTGAACATGACCTAGTTTCCAAGAGCAAGGATATCTCCAAGAAGTATGACAGGGCAAAACATGCGCATATTCTTAGGTAAAGTTTAGGCACATTTATTAAGGCCCGTAGGCCGTACACGTCGAACTCTTTGGGACACATACATTTGTATAAAGATAAACTTCGCGAATCCTGAAGAAATGCTAATAAATCGGCCTTGTATTTTCTTTTTGTTGTCAATAAAAGAAGTTATGGGTAAAGTGAAATTCTTCTTGATGGATATTACCAATGTCTAAAAATTCTTACTGCCAATCCCGAATAGTAATCTCTATATTCGATATTTCCAAATTTAATAAAATCTCAATGTTTTTAGCCTTATTTTTTAGTTTTAACTCAAGCCAATGTTTAATATTTACGGCTTTATGAGCAATGTAGACATAGATGCCGTCGTGCAAATATTTTTGAAAATTACTTATTACCACTCATCAGAAGTCATCTTCATATTTCTCATAGCATTTTTTTACAATAATATTTATATAAATTTGTATGTCACAACCAAAGTTTCATTTCTGCATGGCATTTCTCCAAACGCAACTCTTGCTTAGTTAAGAAAGTTCAAAATGTATTTTTTGTAAAACTGCGTATCCACTTGTATACGCGGCTTACAATTCTCAAAAGTCTACACCTTTTCCAATGGTAATTCAGAAAGCGTCAATTCTAATTCAAATTAGTCAATTGTAATTCAGAAAGTATCAATTGTAATTCAGATTTGTCAATTGTAATTCAGAAAGTATCAATTGTAATTCTGATTTGTCAATTGTAATGCAGAAAGTATCAATTGTAATTTAGAAAGTATCAAATGTAATTCAGATTACATAGTCAATTGTAATTCAGAAAATTTCAATATTCATCTCATTGATACAACACTGGTAAGATATTGGAAATTAACTGGAAGATTTGGTAATTGATTCCTCAAAAGGTGGAAATTCCTTCTTCAGCCGTCGGCCAGGGCTACAATCTACAAGTCCTACATTCGTCCCCGCCTCGAATACAACTCATATATCTGGGCCGGAGCCCCTACACTGATAAAAATATTGTCTTGATACCAGCAATTCGATAGTCTTCGTTTCGTTATCTTGAGTAGAAAATTTTTTCAGGCTTATCATGAGAATGCTGTCTCAGAGTAAGACACTGGAAATTCTTGAGCCAAGCAAAAGTATTTCTTCGCTCAATACTTATATTTTTCGACCAAGATATATTTTTCTCGAAATAAGATTGTTTAATTTTTTACTCAAGAAACTAAATTCTTAATTCATCGGACTTTTTTCGGTTATCGGACTTTCAAGTTCTAAAAATGTATCACAACCAATAAGACCGATTTTAGAACTCGAATTTTTTTAAAATATAATATCATCGGTTTGGTACTTTATTTTACTTCAAGTTAACTTTTTTCTTCATCCAAGACAATAAAATCAAGACTGTGAGAATTGCTTATCCCGAGACAATTTTGTTTTCGTTATATCCAAAACATGAGTTGCTTGGTTCAAGAAAAAGTGCTTTAAGCCAAGAATTTTTTTTTATCAGTGTAGAACCACCTTTGCTTGGCTGGACAAGGTGCAAAACCGCGCTCTCAAACTTATTGGTGATACCGCTTTTTGCTCTTCAATTGACTCACTAAGCCATCGTAGGAATGTAGCAGCCCTTGCAAAATTTTACCGTTTTTACCACAACGACTGCTCCACTGAAATAAGTAACCTTATGCCTCCACGGAAATATTTCTCCCGCAATACAAGACTTGCCCGCTCGGCTCACTCCCACAGTTTACAGCCCTCATCTTCGCGCACACTCCGGTTTAGAAATTCGTTTATAACAAGAACAACTCGACTGTGGAACAACCTTCCACAGTCAGCATTCCCGAACTCATACAACACCCAAGAGTTAAAACGCAAGGTCCACCACCATCTCCTCCAACACCCACCGACTCCCCTAATCTATCCTATCTTTCTCTCTATCCTTCGAACTAAGCTTACTACTGTGTAGACATTGCACCATGACGTGTACGACATGACATGACGGACTGGTAGCACAAAGGGTGACACCTGAGCTTAGACTATCACATAAAAAAAAAAGACAACGCACCTTGCCATTCAAACCTGGAAACAGTTATTAATGGAACTATGGCGTCTCTGCTGCGGCTAGGGCCATATTCGACAATGCTTAATCCTGTCGAGACTTTTTGGTCAAAGATAATATTAGAATACCCAGCGTTACAGGTCCTGGTGTTATGGAACAAAGACTGATCTACTTGGAGGTGATAATAGCTCAGGCAGCTTCTGCGTTCCATACAAAATATTCCTGTTGCAGAATTGCTGCAATTGGATGAATGTTGAATTTTTCTGAATTACAATTGATGCTTTCCGAATTACAATTGATACTTTCTGAATTAGAATTGACTAATCTGAATTACAATTGACGCTTTCCGAATTACAATTGACTAATCTGAATTACATTTGATACTTTCTGAATTATAATTGATACTTTCTGAATTACAATTGGAAAAGGTGTAGTCGTGTGTATCTACCTAAAGTCAAAAATTGCAGCTCATATTTTCACCTGAACGTTAACACCAAAAGAAAATGGTGCTGTATTTTGTAGCTAACGCTAGGCTTGACTACGATTGTTCAAATTTTTATTAAACGTTTACTGCAGAATTTGTTCGGCGCTTTAAATTTGTTGTTTTTGGGGTTTTAGTTTTGTTCTTGTTATCTATAATTTTTCTAATTTACATTTTCGCATTGCTATAATTTGAACGAAAATTACTCGCCCCGCTATAACCGACAATTGCAGTGAAATCCACTTGTTTCGGCTTGGGTAAACATTGTGTAATTTTTGTGATAGAGGAAAAACCATAAAAGAAGACAACAAGCTTTCCATTAGCACTGGTTGTTTGAGTGAACAAGCTGCGCTTTCAAACAATCAGAGCGAATGGGACACTCGTTGTCTTCTTTTATGATTTTTACTCTATGAGAAGTTGAGCTACGAAATACAGCCCTTGCTAATTTTTAGAAACAATATTCTATTTTGGGGTTGATATGTGCTACTTTATCTTCCTTATATCATTAGAATCTTATTGAATTTTTAGTAAAGATTTTGGTTCAAATGAATGTAGTTGCTAGAAATCATTATATTTTGGTGAATTTATTTCATAATAATATTGAAACATTTCTAAGTAATACAATTTTAATAATCCTTTTCTTTATTTATTTTTTGCTCTTTTAAGTGTGAATGTAAAAAGGTAGGTTAACTTTTTTTTGGAAAATAATAATATTTTGACTTTGTAATATTTTTTTTATAAAAAAACAGGAAATATATTTAAAAGGGTTTAACTTTAAATATTGACATGCTTAAATATTGCAAAGGATCTATTGTTTAATTATACAGTATAGTCAACATAAATGAATTCACCAAACTTGCACTTGAGGGCTGATTTACGAAGAAGGTCGCGGGAAGGGTTTTTCGCGATTTCGTGAGCTAATTTAGAATACTTTGAAAACAAACAAACGTCTACAATATAGATACTGGTACATATATTTGGGAAATATTGGAGATTATGCGGAATATGTGGTATAAAAGTTGAAATTATTGCGTTGCATCCAAATTTCGGGTTTTTATTTAATTATCATCTACAAGAAATATACAGTGGCTCACAGTGAAAATCGTCCACCTTACGAGTAAGAGGAATTAAGTAGTTTTTTTCATCTAGCTCTCAACAAATCCAAATAAGAATTTACATAACTAAGTTTTTCATTTATTTTCTTCAAAATAATAACGAAAAATTATGAAATTAATCAATAACAAAAACGGAAAAATTCAAATTTCCGGAAAGGTCATATTTCTATCTCACAATGAAAATCGTCCATAACACTCAATACTAAGAAATGTCGTCCATAACACTCAATACTAAGAAAGTTGGTCCTCCTTATGATGTAATTACTGCTAGAAGCCTGTTCGGCATTGAATTTACTAATTTTTAGTATACTTAGGATTAATTCTAGCCCATTCCTGCTTGAGTACATTTTCAAGGTCTTTCTGCGAGGTAATATTGTCTTACGAATGCTCCTGTCAGGTGTATAAATTCTATTAACATTTAAGTTAGGGATTGAGGAGAAACGGGGAAAACTGTTTTACAATTGTATATCAGCCAATAGCGTTCAACGTCTGAGGTATGCTTAGGGCCATTATACTGATAGAATGCAAACCCAGCAGTAATACTTAGAAGCTGCGCACTCTGCTGCACATTTCTTTTTAGAATATCAAGCTAAACCATTGCATCCACTGTTCCTCGGATGAACTCAAGGTTGCCAGTGCCATTTGCCGCCATACACCTCCATACGATACCAAACAACCGAGTATTGCAATTCGTTCTTTAGTAGTCTCTCATTATAAGGCGGGCAAAAGTCACAGAGAAATGGCAGAGATTGTTGGAAAAAGTCGAACAACTGTCCAATATATTATTAAAAGGTGTGAAGAAAGTGGTAGAATAGCAAGCAAGCCAAAAAACAGTACCAGAAAAGTATTTCCCAACGATCTGCCATTTCTCTGTGACTTTTGCCCGCCTTATAATGAGAGACTACTAAAGAACGAATTGCAATACTCGGTTGTTTGGTATCGTATGGAGGTGTATGGCGGCAAATGGCACTGGCAACCTTGAGTTCATCCGAGGAACAGTGGATGCAATGGTTTAGCTTGATATTCTAAAAAGAAATGTGCAGCAGAGTGCGCAGCTTCTAAGTATTACTGCTGGGTTTGCATTCTATCAGTATAATGGCCCTAAGCATACCTCAGACGTTGAACGCTATTGGCTGATATACAATTGTAAAACAGTTTTCCCCGTTCCTCCTCAATCCCTAGCTTGAATGTTAATAGAATTTATGGGATACACCGGGCAGGAGCATTCGTAAGACAATATTACCTCGCAGAAAGACCTTGAAAATGTACTCAAGCAGGAATGGGCTAGAATTAATCCTAAGTATACTAAAAATTAGTAAATTCAATGCCGAACAGGCTTCTAGCAGTAATTACAGCATAAGGAGGACCAACTTTCTTAGTATTGAGTGTTATGGACGACATTTCTTAGTATTGAGTGTTATGGACGATTTTCATTGTGAGATAGAAATATGACCTTTCCGGAAATTTGAATTTTTCCGTTTTTGTTATTGATTAATTTCATAATTTTTCGTTATTATTTTGAAGAAAATAAATGAAAAACTTAGTTATGTAAATTCTTATTTGGATTTGTTGAGAGCTAGATGAAAAAAACTACTTAGTTCTTCTTACTCGTATGGTGGACGATTTTCACTGTGAGCCACTGTATTTCGTCATTAAGTTCCATTTTGGATCATTTGTCACTAAATTGAACACAGACGTCAAAATCTTCTGGAAAATACATTTTTGACATAACAGCTTAGCAGGTAATATTAGTTCTAAGTCAAGAAGTGTTCATTCCCTTTGCGATATTACTGTAAATATGAAACACTCAGGGGCGGCGCTTTCATAGGTGCGAATGGTGCACTTGCACCGGGCGCAATTGGACGGGGGCGCTATTTCAGGTATTCAGATTTTAAAAAAAAATTTAAAACTTTGAAAAAAAATGTTTAAAAATGTTTTTCTTACATCCTTTTCATATATTAAAGGATTTCATTTTTATTAACACGACTTAATTTTCCAGTTTATTTTCCCAATAAAATATTCTATATTTCAACTCATGTAACAACACAACACAAATTCCATGCAAAAAAAAACCTGGAAATTTTACTTCCTCTCGTACTACTTCCTCTCGAGACTTTTGCTTCGTGATTTTCATATAATTTCTGTCCAGAGAATCAGCAGTAGTAAAAATTCAGGAGAAATATCCACCAAGTGAGAGAAAAATCCCTCATTCTACTGATGTTCTCAAATTTGAACGTGAGATGTAAATACAGAACTAACCAGTGGAATGAAGGAGACGAAACACATAATAATTTCATTTTTACTACGCTGGAGCACTTTTTGAAATGTTTGTAAAATGCACCATATCAACTCACACAAAGGAAAAAATTGTTCCGATGGCTCTGTATTGTGTATTGCTGTTTACTGTGATTGATATAAACTTCGGGGCGCTGGTGGTGCACTTTTAAATTTTGTTCCAAGATTTGTTCAAAGAGGTAAATAAACGAAATGAGAACAAAATATCTTGCGATTTTCTAAATATCTTGCGACTGTCGAACAAATTAATATGTAGATTTTTTTTATGTTATACGAGTTATTGATGGTGCAAATTTAAGTTTTGTGCCTGTTTCTCTGGAAGAATTTATAAAGAGAAAATTGAGTGAAATATTTTTATTAGATTTAAAATGTTGAGTTATAAAAGTAATATTTTAGATTTAATAACAATTATTAAATTACTAATTTCAGGTAATACATTTGTAAATTATATTATTTATATTTATATTTTATTGGAATTAATTTGTTTATTGTTTTTATGTTACGAAATTTAAAATATTTTACTGTGCCGCGAATTATGAAAATGGTATGGCAAATATAAATAGAACATACAATTTTCCATTAATTAACTCTTCAACTCAGACTTAATTGATGCATCGTTTGATAATAGGTGTGAACTTCGAAAAAAACGTATGTTTCTAAAGGCAACTTCTTATTTTGATACTATTCAAAATTTATATGCTTATTTCTCCAGTTCGGTTAAAAGATTATTATTTTGAAAAAGAAGACACTAACAAGCTTAGTAAGACTAGTAGAGAAAGTAGCATAGACGCGTTAAAACGATTAGTTCATCAATTAGATGGTTTCTACGAGGCGTTGGTAGAACTCGTTCAGGTAGGGAACCCGTATCAAAACATACAGCAGAATTACGAAATAAAATTACTGAGTTAAATTTAATTTGTTCCATAGTAATCTAGTGTGATATTTTAGAAAAATAAATATACTTACAAAGCCCAAATGTCGGCTGCAGTTGATATTTTAAATTCCACAAAAGGTTTTTGAAGTGAAAACTTCTATAGGCACGTTGGGCACTTTTTGGCCCGGGGAAAAACTAAAAACTCGCGTCACGCTAACGAACCATCATCACGCTACCGTACCATGTGAGAAAAAATTTGCCTTTGGGGGTTTTAGTTTGTATTAAGTGTTATAAATTATTATACTATATTACTATGTATTATATATTCTTATGTTTGATTATATATTATTTTTTTTTATTTGGAAGACTAGAGCATATTATGGATTTTTTAATGGTTTTATTTAGCTTGACCTCGTATATTTGTTTGTTTGTTTGTTTCTTTGGTTCAATTCTTCCGACATCTTTTTTAACTACTTCTACTAAACCGATTTGTATGAAACTTTGCACACACATTGAGTTCCCATGACAATGCAATCTGACAACTTTGTAAAAAAATCAAGATGGCGGTTCCAAGATGGCGGACGAATTTTGCAATTGTGTTCCGATTATATTGAAAATCGGTATCAGGATGTTTTTATCAGCGCAAATGACGATTCTGTGCTCAAAATTTGAAAATTCAAAATGGCGGTGCCAATATGGCGGATGAATTTTGCAAATGTGTTCTGAATCCATTGAAACTCAGTATCGGGGGGTTTTTAAGGTCACAAATGGCGAATATGTGGTCAAAATTTTAAAATTCAAAATGTCGGCGCCAATATGGCAGTACGATTTTGGCAATTACGATTCGATTTCACCGAAAATCGCTATTTGGAGGTGTTTAAGGTCGGAAATAATGAATTTCTTGTCAATGATAGAAAATTAAGAATGCGCTGGCAATATGTATGGTATGCATAACAAATCACTTCACCAGAATTTTGTAAAAAGTAAAATGCATAAATACCTGTATAACGACTGTATAATTAAATAAGAACGACTTGTCTAGTAAAATGTGTTTCCAAGTCCACAAAAAAAATATTTCAAATGCATTCACATTCATAGACAAAATTGTTTGACCATTATCCTCCTGTAATATTAAGATTGAATAGGAAATACAGAATGGCCATAGAAGTTTTCACTTCCATCGTATGGTCCTACGCACACCAGTTTTTTTTGATAGATTTACGATCAGAGCAAAATATCAGGAAGTTATTGAAAAAGTCAAGCAAATTGCTACCAAGTTAGAAGTGCCTTGTGTATTTTCCGCTTCTTCGTCCTTGCGATCCAGACGAAAAAAGTTTTTTTCATATGATCAGCTGATGGGGCGCAATATAGCATAATGCACCGGGCGCAAAAAAACCACGCGCCGCCCCTGGCAAACACTGATATTAATAAATATTCGTCTGTACAAAAATGTATTATGTTGAAAACATGGGGTTGAAGATCTTTGACCTAATTATTAGTATGAATTTTAATTCTCCAATCTTCTTCTTCTTCTTTGACGGGTCTACAACCGGGGTCCGGTCCTGGCCTCTCGCAACTTTTTTGGCATCCCTAAGCTCTGAGGTCTACGCCATCCTTCCAAAGGAGGTTGGGTCCCCTTGCTGTCGCACCCTATAGGTCTTACCGCAGAGAACTTTCCGAGCAGGCTCATCTTCACTCATACGAGCTAGATGTAGAAGTCTACCGAGCTTTATTTTCTTCACAGCATCTATGTCGCGGGGCATACGTGAGAATCGGTAAGGCCATCGTCTTATAGAGCAAAAGTTTAGACGTTATGGTTAGATGCTTGGATTTGAAGAGCCTTGACAAACTATGGTAGGTTTTGTTGGCTTTTAGCAGTCGTGCGGGTATTTCTGGTTCCATGCTATTGTCGGCTGCTACTATTGACCCAAAGTAGGTAAATGATTTTACCACATCAAACTCGTGTTCCTCTACCTTTATTGTGGGACCAATGTTAGGTGTTCTTGCAGATGAGGCCACCATGTACTTTGTTTTGCTTTCTTTGATGTGCAGTCCCAGATTTCCTGCCGCCCGCTCAATCTGGGTGAAAGCTTCTTGTACAGCTGTTGATGTTCTTCCAATAATGTCAATGTCGTCTGCGTAAGCCAGTAATTGGGTGGACTTGTGTAGGATTGTGCCCCTTTGAAGTCACGCCCGAGTCTCGGATCACTTTCTCCAACGCGAGGTTGAGAAGGAGGCAGGCCAGACCGTCCCCTTGCATCCAAATCCTCAGTTAGCTCGCCATTTAGCAATTCATGAAAGTGCTCTTCCCATCGCTTAAAGGTGCCTTTAGGATCGGCGATTAGATTTCCTTCTTTGCCCTTGCAGTATGTGCAATGTGGTGTGAATTGCGTCATACCGCGTACTCTTCAGTAGAACTCTCGCCAGTGCCGCGGCAGCCATATGTGCAGACTATACATTTGCACTGGGCGGCACTTGGGAAGGGCGGTAATTTGGCGAGCAAAATTTTTTTACAGTATGTATATGTATTTTATAAATATGCCGTGCTAACGGCAAGGGCGGCATCTCAATTTAAATGGGCGACGACAGTTGCCAAAGGACAAGGCATTTTTGGCGATGATTGTAATAATTTAAATGGGTGGCGACGATAAACAAAAAGAAGACAAACATCAAGCACAACACTCAATATAGTCCAAGAGCTCGTGACAGAGTTGTGAAGTGATTTTGCAGAGGATGGGCCTTTGATAAAAGTTAGATTACTTAAAGCACAAGCAATTAAGATTACTCGCCAGTTCGAGTCTACTTAAGTTTCAATTTTATGAACTTTTGAACTTGTCGATTTTTCGGACATGAAAAAAATGATATTGCAGAGGATGGGACTTGGTATATAGGTTAATTGGGTTGCCCCTAATTAATATTCCGATTCCCATCTCGTTTGGAGGTTAGGTTCGACTTTTGGGAATTTTTGAAAATATCGGTCCGATCAAGATGGACAAAGTGATATTCCAGAGGATGGGGTTTGGTATAATGGTAAGATAGGCCACCAAGAACCCAAATTCAGCTGCCCATCTCATATGCAATCAGGGTTACGATTTTGGCGGCTTTTAATTTTGTGGCCATTTTTGCTATGACCCAAATGATTTTGCAGGAGATGGGATTTGAATATAAGGGTTCGTTACGACATCTAGAACACATATCCACTTGCCCATCTCTTTTCCAGTTGTAGAAACCCTTGCCATCTCCAGTCGAAGTTGGAAAATCGTAAAATCAAGTTTTATATAGCGAATTGAGTTAAAATGGGTGTTACATTAAGGCTTGTCAAATTTTTAACCTACCTATTACACCCCCTAGCGATATTCTATGGGATATTTTGAGCAGCTTTGCCAAAGAAACCATAGTTCGAAAGTCGATTTTGAATCTCCTGATTTTTTTGTCAATATTTAAGATTGCTACATTCAAAACAGAAAAAACAAGTTTTTTCTTCAGGCACACGAATATAGGGGTTTTCGGGGTCAAGGAATATATTTCTGATTTTTCATTTATGAATGCCGCTAGAGGGCTCTTTCCTACATTTTATCCATATTTTGTAGGTTTTTTCACTAGTTTTTAAGAAAAATTATTATGGCAACCCCAAATTATAAATGGCCTAAAATATTGCATAGGTCAAGTGTATAAAAACGTATTCGAATGCAACGTTGTATCAAAATTTCAAAGCAATTGGGACTTTCGGAGATTTTAGATTAGGAACAAACCAACATTTACATGTTTATTATTTATTTTTATTTTTAGAAATACAATTTGAACGTACATTCATTGGGAGTATCTAGGGGGCCCAGGCCCCCCCCCCAGAATGGTCATGGCCCCCCAGGAAAAACCCAACTGAACGCCTGGATGTGCAAAACTCGCCTCCCGCTCTATGGAAAACACGAAAAATTATGCCGCCACAAGGGGGGGCAACTGGGATGAATTGCCCCGGGCCCCAGGTCAAAGGGGGCCCCGGAAATAGATTGAAAGCCAAAAAGTTAAAACCACTATATCCCTGCGTTCTAAAGGTCAAGCAGGCAGTAGCCTAAGACCTATTCCGTTCTAGGCTGACCCATGCAACTTCTATTAGGAAACCGACCGTTCATTTTGAAGTTATGAATTAACTTATTTTTACCACAGATTTTAAAAAGTATATCAATCTCCTTAAAGGGGCCCAATCAATCTCCTTAAAGGGCCCCAAGCATATTTTAGCCCCGAGCCCCACAAGGTGATGTGGCGGCCCTGCTACCAGTCAGTCATGTCGTTAAGGTCATGATGCAATGTCTAGTAGTAGACTTGGGTTGAAGAATAGAGGAGAATAGGAAAGGTTAGAGGGGGTCCGGGGGCGCTCAAGGAAATGTCGATGAACCTGACGTTTGAACTGAAGATTTTGCATGAGTTCGGAAATACTGACTGAGGAAGACTATTCCACAATCGAGTTGTTCTATTCATAAAGGAACTTCCTGACCGTATTTTTAATGAAGAGTATAGGGGTTGGCCGCGCGGGCTAATCTTGTGTTGCGGGAAAAATATAAATAATAGATAAAGTATAAAGAGCAGCTTTCTTGCTATCAAAAAAATGTATCAAAGAATCTGTATTAAATTGTGTAAGAAAAATAAAATTAAGTGCTCCAAGGCATACCCATGCTTCGTCACCAGTTATGACCCTTTTGAGCAACTCTAGATCGACTTTGACATGATTCAACAGCTCCTGAGCGATGCTCAGTCGATTTTTTTTCTTAAAAGACTGTGCTGACACATGTTTTATGCCCAAAACATTCGAAAAAATTGCATGGCAGCAGCCTACCGAAATGCCAACATCCTTAGCAACTTCTCTAAAGTGATTCGACGATTCTCCAAAACAATTTGGCGTGCTGGAGCGTCCAGGGCCCATCTTCTCAGCGTTCTGTGAAGAGCTTGTACCAATTATAAGCATTTTTTTGTTCAAAGTAGACTCGCCAAATGCCACAGTCAACATTTCAAGTACGTTGGAGTACAAAATTTAATACAGATTTTTTGATCCATTGTTATCGATAGGAAGAAATCGCCAAGCACACCAAAACACGTCTAACCTTTATAGCTGGCAAAATAAACTAAATAAGCGAAATGGCTGGCATGTGTACCAACATAGCAATACAAAAAAATCAAAAATCGAATGTACGTAGCCCGCGAAACTTGAAAAGTCACCTTACTTTTTGAGCCGACCTTGTACATATATTCCATACATATGTATACCATAGACAAATTATTCTATGGATCGAAAAAGTAGCATCAAAACTATTTCTACTTGCTTCTACGAACCACCCCCTTATGCCGCTTGATCTTACCACTATAACCATACTTCGTGTGTTAATACAATTGCGCCAACGTTGAGTTCGATTTGTTAAGGGATCTGCACCCGCCCCAGGAAAAATTCTCTAGTTACGCCCATGGGTACATTTGACAACCTAATTTTTAGATGGCCTCAAATGTTCAGTGTTGAGAATTGGGGCGGTCCCCATACATGAAAATATTATTTTTTTTGTAAAATAGTGATAAAACTTACGAAATATGGATAAAATGTAGGAAAGCGCCCTCTAGCGGCACTAGTAAATAAAATTAAACATCAGAAATAGATTCCTTGACCGCGAAAACCCCTATACTCGGGTGCCTGGAGAAAAAACTTGTTTTTTTTCTGTTTTGAATGTAGAAATCTTAAATATTGACAAAAAAATACCTATTTTTGAAAATCCGGAGATTCAAAATCGACTCGGTTTCTTGGGCAAAGTTGCTCACAATTATACATAGAATATCGCTAGGGGGTGTAAAAGGTCGACTTTTTTCATACATACAAATTGACCCGCCCTAATGTACATAAGTATGTATAAACACATCTGGTGGCCTATTGATTTTATATATTTCAGATATTATGAGTAGTTGTGTATTGTATATACAAATTTATGATTACCTATTGACCCGGTCCGGTCTTGAGTTTGCGCATTCAAATATAACCTCACTCTGAGCTGCGACAACGAAGTCAAACTGAAAAATTTTAGCAATCTTGTAAAAATATAATTTATTTGATCAATAAATATTGCGAGCTAACCTTTCTAAACGAATGTTATTAAACATTTTGTTGGTTGCTTCGCATTTTTTCCCCATTTGCGCCGCTATACAGGGTATATACGCTAAGTTTACAAAGCGGCCGGCTGTTGATAGGTTTTGGTTGGACGAACAAAAAAACCGGTCAGGGTATTTTTTTTCGTTTTTTTTAATTTCCAGATTATTTTTTAATCATTTTTTTCTCTTATATTTTCATTTGTACGAGTTTTTTATTCTTTTACTATAAGAAGTCGATTAAAATACTTTAAAAAAGATGGTTTATTATTTTAGGTCATATAATATTGATTATAATAAATAAGTTAATTGTTCAGTAGTGTTTTTTAGGAATGATTAAATAAAAGTAAAACATAATTTTTTAGATAAATAATGAGTGAAATATATAATAAATAAGTTGATTTCCTTTTTTCCAATTTTTTAATTGTATATTCATTATCTTCAGTAAATTTAATTTTTTTTTTGTTTCATTATTATCAGTGCATAAGAAACACTTAATTATGATAATTATGAATTATCACAACCTAACATTCTTTTAAATTTTTTATTAACAAGCATTTCAAATAAACGACGTTAACTGAAAGAGAAAGTTGAAGATAATATATAAGAGAGCGCGCGCATTATACAGGGATGCAGGCAGGAAAATCTCACGTTACCCTGTCTTTAATTATGACACACAGGGCTGCAATGATGCGTGGCGGGATAAAACCAGTAAATAAAATAAAAAAAAGTCAAATTTTTTTTCAGTTTTTATTTATCAATTTATATTCAATCTTGGGTTCTGCAAAATCACATGGGCCATACCAAAAATGGCCACAAAAGTAAAAATGTAGTCCTTAAAGGGGGCGGCATCGGCGAATGTGCACTGGGCGGCAAAGTGCCTAGCCCCGGCCCTGACTCGCGCCTGTAGTCCATGGAAATGGTACTTTAACATTGCAAAAATGCAGGACAAGATTTTTTTCTTGGTTTGTGTAGGGGGGGTCGGTGTTAGCTTAAATTTGAGTTTTCGAGTTCCCCACCCCTCCCATTTGGCCGCCATCTTGGAAAAGGTGTGCAAATGGTTTTTCCACTATATCTCCGTAACAGTACATCTTACAGAAAATTTATACACAGACTTTTTGTTTAGAATTAAATTATCTACAATTTATTCTTTAAGCGTTTTGTCGTAAATTGAAGAATTAAGAAGTTATAAGCCTTAGAACACAAAAAATAGTCACAATATTTTCTTTTAAAGGCTATAACTTTTTTTCCTTGAATTTTAACAAAAAAAATAATAACAAGTTTTTTGTAGAGGGTTTCATAACGAATAATTTCCATTCATTCTTTTTTTAATTTTGTTCACTACGAAAGGTTCACAGCGCCCCGAAGGTATCAAAGTGACAGATTTTCTGAATAATTTTTTACGATTTTACCTCCTCCTCTCCCTAGAATTTCTCAAAAACAGGTAGCAAGTACTAATAATGTATGAATGACTTTCCGTTTGAAGAAATGCCGATGTTTGAGTAATGCAATAAAATTATTTATTACGGTTTTTTATTATTGTTATGGTATGTTTTACAAGGTACGAGATGGTTTAAAATGAAATTCTTTGAATAATAACATGTATTAGTTTCTCCAATTTTTGAAAATAATTTGTGTGATGAATGAATGACTTTACGTTCTAAGAAATTCCGATGTTTGAGTAATGCAATAAAATTATTTATTACGGTTTTTTAATTTAATTAATATTTTCAATTTTGGTAGATAGCACAACTGAATAACACGTACACTTTTATAAAATTGAAAATTTTACTAAGATCAAACTTAAATAACAATTTTGAAATTACACTAAAATAATTCAAAATTTTCCCACAAAATGAATACGTCCGTATTTTGCTAGATAATTAGCATAACTGAATGAAGCACTATTTTTGCAGCCCTAACACAAATTATTTTCAAAAATTGGAGAAACTAATACATGTTATTATTCAAAGAATTTCATTTTAAACCATCTCGTACCTTGTAAAACATACCATAACAATAATAAAAAACCGTAATAAATAATTTTATTGCATTACTCAAACATCGGCATTTCTTCAAACGGAAAGTCATTCATACATTATTAGTACTTGCTACCTGTTTTTGAGAAATTCTAGGGAGAGGAGGAGGTAAAATCGTAAAAAATTATTCAGAAAATCTGTCACTTTGGTACCTTCGGGGCGCTGTGAACCTTTCGTAGTGAACAAAATTAAAAAAAGAATGAATGGAAATTATTCGTTATAAAACCCTCTACAAAAAACTTGTTATTATTTTTTTTGTTAAAATTGAAGGAAAAAAAGTTATAGCCTTTAAAAGAAAATATTGTGACTATTTTTTGTGTTCTAAGGCTTATAACTTCTTAATTCTTCAATTTACGACAAAACGCTTAAAGAATAAATTGTAGATAATTTAATTCTAAACAAAAAGTCTGTGTATAAATTTTCTGTAAGATGTACTGTTACGGAGATATAGTGGAAAAACCATTTGCACACCTTTTCCAAGATGGCGGCCAAATGGGAGGGGTGGGGAACTCGAAAACTCAAATTTAAGCTAACACCGACCCCCCCTACACAAACCAAGAAAAAAATCTTGTCCTGCATTTTTGCAATGTTAAAGTACCATTTCCAAGGACTACTGGTGCGGCCGTCGTTTTCTGTACTGTTCTAGTTCACAAAAGAGATTTTTCTCCCAGGCTTCCTTTTTCACCTGTGAATTCTCTATTCTCTTTTCTGAGGTCTTTATATTTCTCTTCGCATGCTCGTGTTCTCTGAGACTGCTGCTGTTCAGTTGCCAGCTTGCATTCATTACACAGGTCTACAAAATACAATTTTATTTGGTGCCAACATAAATCCTTTATAATTTCACTGCCTACTGGGTTCAAATACAAGAAGTGGTATTTAAACTTTAAAGCTACGTGTAGTTTAGTGGTACTCTCACCTAAAATTTTTTCGTACAAATGACTGATTTTAATAGTTTGTTTTTAGCATTACGTTAACGATTAACGTTTATAATGAAAATTTTCGATAGGTCTTCGTCAAGGAGAGGGTGCTTAAACATTGGAACACATTTTGTAACATTTGCGATGAATATGTAGTGAAAAATGGTTACTTTGCCTACTTTAAGACACGTATTAAGGACCTTACCAAGCCATGCATTCCAAATACGGGTTGCAAATTGTGTAGTGGGCATTTAAGACAATGGGTGAATGGAAAACGAACTATTAGTACCTCATCACCAGGACTTACTCTTCTGAGCGCGAGTTCTAACGCCTGACCGTAGCTGTTTCTGGCCATTTCATTGCGTAGTGCAGCTGTGTTGATTCGAGCCGGATCAGCGGATACAAAACATTTCAGCGTTGTAATGCGCTCTCGGGGCAACATACCAACAAGATAGTGATCCGAGTCGAAGTTGTCACCTCGGTACGTTCGTGCGGTCATCAGACCAGAAACGTGGCGGCGGTTTATCAACACATGGTCTATTTGATTGTGAGTTGCTCCATCAGGAGATATCCAGGTGGCTTTATGGAATATCTTTACGCGCAAATCTGGTACTTGCAACGACCAAGTTCTTATTTTCTGCCATCTCTATACCCGCTGTCCATTGTCATTAGTGTTCTCATGCAAGCTGTGGGTGCCGACATATTGCCTGTATACGGGCTCCCGGCCTACTTTGGCGTTCAGATCTCCCACTATGATTTTTACATCATATCCGGGGCAGGCGTTAAGTTCGCGTTCAACTATTTCGAAAAACTCTCCCTTTTCATTGTCCGGGGACTCTTCTGTAAGTGCGTGAACGTTTATGAGGCTGATGTTCTTAAATTTGCCTCGCACACGAAGGGTACATAGCCTTTCGTTTATTGCCTTAAGCCGATAAAGTTAGGCTTCCTCCTTTTGCTGACCATAAAACCCACCCCGAGCACATGGTGTTTTGTATGACAGCTGCAATATACGTCATAATCAGGTTTTTACAAAACACCATTCCCTGTCCATTGCATCTCCTGAATGGCGGTAATGTCAGCTTTATATGTTGACAGGGTATCGGCTAGATGTTGTGCAGCTCGAGTTCTGTACAGAGTTCGTACGTTCCATGAGAAAATTCTTAAATCATTTTGGGTTTTTCGATGCCGTGGTCGTCGTCATTTTTTCCAGTATCCTAGGCATGTTGCTCGTTCCGGTAATAATGTTTTTTTCCGAGTAAGGTTATTAGCCTCACGCCAACCTTACTTGGAAGGGACTAGCCCGATCATATTAGCCTATCCTCTCTCATAGGATAGTTACCAGTGGCCATCGCTAGGAGGTTATAGTTATATATCAATCTAAAGCTAATTTTTTTCTTTACACGATAGAATAGGGTTGCCTCTGTCAAAGTGGCCGCAAATAGGGGTTGCTTATGCTAGATAGCAATATATGGGACAAGATTTTGCTCATAGTAGATAATAGACAGATGCCTCTCCAGTTGTCACAAATTGTTAGGGCCCCCTTTTTTGGTATTTTGACTATGATATCTTCCGTCCAATCTTCCCGAAAGGTACAAGTGTTCCATGCTAGTTCCAGGATTGGATGTAGAGCATCTGCTATGAGGCTGGGGTCGACTTTCAACAATTCTGGCGGGAGTTATCTCTTCTAGCAGCGTTACCAGTGGCCATTGCATGAATTGCGGAAACTATTTTTGTTTGGATATGGCACGAGCAGTGATTCTTATTGACTATGCATAGAAGGCAAAGAAATAATCTTCCATCCGCACTCTTTACGCCATGCTTTTAAGTAAACTGCTTTCCCGAGAGCGGTTTAGCAATTTGGTACAGCACCTTACTGTTACCTGTGTTTGCCGCGTTTTCCGCGAGCTCGTTTAATTGCGCCTTTTATCATGCCGGACGCTTCTCTTTACCTACCGGTATAATTCGGAGTATTTCCGTTGAATTTGTTGATGACGTTTTTCCGTGTGGCTTGCAGAGTTCACGTTATTTCTTAGGGCCCTTTTGCGTTCTAGTTTTTGCCAGGTTGTCTCCGAGATCCATGTTGCCGGTTTCTTTGGACATGACCAAATCTTATTTCCGCTGCTGTCAATATAGCGCCCTTTGTTGTGCTCCACAGCTCTTCAATAATAGTTTCGCCAGAAATGCTTTGCTGATTTAAGGTTTATTGCAGTTTCCCAGCAAATTCTAGCCTTTTAATGATGTCCTGTAGAAGGTATATGTTAAACCGTCTACGGTTTATAGAATCGCCTTGCTCGTTTCTGATTGCGGCGATTTTGAGGCGGATAGTCGTTACCGTGCCGTTGTGAAAACGAACTTCGCATGACCTCACTTGGCCATCTCTGCCTGGAAATGCCTTTTCTACAATGGCTAATTTCCAAAGTACTCGCGGCTTTCTAACGTCACTCACCAAAACGATATCACCTTCTTGTATGCAGTCTTCTGACCACGATTTTTTTCAATTATGAACTGACCTAAGGAGTTTCAAATACTCACTTTTCCAGCGTTTTCACAGCAAATTCGTAATTTTTAATCTTTGGGCCCACAGCTGCCTAAGTTTGCCACCCTTCAACTCGTCTACTAAAGTTTGATTTCGATCCTGTGATGAAACAGCTACTAGTAAAAAATGCGAGATCTTCAAGGGATTAATATCCAAGGAATCATCAGATATATGTATAAGTAAGTGGACGATCGTTAATAACCGCTTCAGCTTCAGACAATAAGGTTTGCATCTCATCCATCGTTAATATGGCTCGTCCTATCGTCGAACGTAGTATAGTCTTGATGCTGCGCACCATCCGCTCCCAGAAGCCACCCTACCATGGGGCGCGTTCCACAATAAATTTCCATTTTATGCTATGTTTCACAACAAATTCTTGCACTTCTTCGTTGAAGATAATTTTTCCTAGTGCACTGAACTCCTTTGATGCTCGTTTGAAGGTTCGCGCATTGTCTGAGATCACTTTGTCTGGCGCACCTCTTCGGGTAATAAATCTTCTCAGACCTCGTAAGCAACTCTCGGTAGTTAGATCAGCTACCAGTTCTAGATGTATCAAGCGTACGGTAGCACAGGTAAGAAGCATTAAGTAGACTTTTCTCGTTCCAGGACTCTTCATTTTCTTTAACAAACAGAGGACCCGCGAAATCGATACCTGTGGGTTGAAATGAGCTAGAGGCTGTCATCCTACTTCTAGGTTAAAGTGCAAATGGCTGATTAGCAGGTTTCCTCAATAATCGTTGGCATACTTGGCATGGAGTGTACGAGAGTGATAATCTAAGACAATAAGTTTCGCAAAATAACTCGATCTGGATATGATTAACGGAAAGCCCGAGGTGTCACTTTCATAAAGACGCAAAAGCCGGCTGCCCACACGCAGGAATCCTTCGTTATCTAGGATCGGATTCAAACCAGAAATCGGTGAATGCGGAGGCAAAGAATTTCCGGTTCTAATAGCTTTGATTTCAGGTTGAAAATATTTCCTCTGAGTTAATCGTACCTATCCACCACGAAAGAGACCCTTCTATTTCCTGGGTTGAAATAACTTTGCCTACGAAGGTTAATTTTAGATGAGCGCGATCAACAAACCGTCTTGCATAGGCAGTCACTCTAAGCAGGCGCATGAGAGAGCTAAACTTTTCAATTTCTATTACAGCTTCGCGGTTACCATCATCTGTCTCATCCGTGCCAATTCCAAATAAATATGTCTGCTCACAGCTGTATTCAGCAACCGTTGATTGAGGCCATTCTTCTGGCGTCGTATTCTTCTGGCAACCAAGACGGTCCTTTTAGCCACACATCCGCTCTTGCCATAGACTTATGGGTTGTGTTGTCCAGGACAATGTCCCCACTCCTCACTGACGGAATTTTCCCTGATCTCTTCGACTCTCCTATGCACATATGGCTTCCATCGTCCGTCCGTATTAATGATCCAATGAAGCACAATCTTTGAGTCGGTTCATAAGTATATCTGACTCCATTCAATATCCAAGATATCAGTTGCATATTTACGCAACCGTGTAGCCACTAGAGCAGCGGGTAACTCGAGTTTTGGCAACGAGAGTTTATCCTTGCCTTCTTCCTTCAATGGAGCGACTCTGCCCTTAAAGCATGGAAACCGTAAATTCAACGAGCCATTAGATTCACTCCTAATATACGCAACAGTTCCATAAGCAACCGGGCTGGCATCTGCAAAGATATGTAGTTGAATTTTTGGTTGTAGTGATACAATTATACATCTCGGAAAGGTCATCGATATGAGACAGTGAAAATCAGCAAAACATCCCCCCAACTCCTACTAAATCCGAAGGTAAATCGGAATCCCATGGTAACTTTATTTTCCATAAGGTCTGGAAGAGCACCTTCAGCTTGATCACAAAGGGAGTCAACATTCCGAGTGGGTCGTACATTCTCGCTATTAGCTGCAGCACTCGACGTTTAGTGACATTGTTAAAAATAGTTGCCATCAGTTCTCGACATTGCTCCAAGTCTAAGACTAATTCATTTGTAACGGTGTACCAAACAATTCCAAGCACTTTCTGCTTCACAGGTAAATCACATTGACTGAACAAATTCGATCGCAATATTGAATCATTGGTGTTCCACTTGTCTGCTATTTTAAGATCCTCGGGCGCTATTTCTGCAAATCCAGCAATCATTTCACGCATGGCTGTATCATACTCCACTAATTTATCCGTTTCGCGTGCCAATTTTCTCACAAGGGACCTTATACGCCGAAGGCTTTCTTCTCGGTTATTTTTTCGCAGTAAACGCTTATCCTTCCATTAAAGCGAGGCTTCATATCGATCTGCAACCTTTTTTATGTGTTGGCTACCGTCTACCAAATCCTTGAAGTCTTCACAACCTTTGATCAGTGCCGTAGCTACTCTGCTTCGCGTGGGGGGGCAAAGAAATTTTACTAAATGTAACGTCTATTTTAAATATGACATTCCCCAGTACATTCGGTAGTACAGATAATTATTAGAATAGAATGAAGTACAAGCTCTCAACAATATACACAGTCACACATCATCTGCTTTGCGTACGATATCCTTAATGGCCCATCCACACTACACAATCTTCGATGCGCACTCATTTTAGTTTTTTCTCAGAATTTTAGAGAATTGTAAAAAAACCCTTTGGGAAATGGGTCATTTCACTTTTTTATGGCCTTTTTAAAGCGCCGCTTTCTAGTGTAGGTACTATCAAAATTGCGTCATCATTCTAAGAAAATGGCAAAAAATATATGGGGAAAAAATGCGCATTCCAGGATTGTGTAATGGCGGTGTGCAAAGATTGATTCAAGACGATTTGAAGCGAAAGATTCCGTATTTTTACTGTCTGAGCCATCAATTTCATTTGGTCATAATCAAGGCCAATTTTTTGACCAGGTTCGAAGCAACAAAAGTTTTGAAGAAATTACACCCTAGAGAATCGGCTCTCGCTTCAAGGCGCCTTCGCCCAATTCGAAATCGACGCCAATCAAAAATGCTAAAGGATTCTGTTGTCGAAGAAACTCTGCGAGAAGAAAACGAATCGTCCGTCAGCCTGAAATCGGCATTTTACGAAACGATCAACATTGTGTTAATCGAAAAGACAAAACGTTTCGTAAGAGACGATACCTATCTCACAGCTATCGATACTGTAGATGAAATGGATTTGAAAATGGATTGCTAAATGAAATTGAGCTAAAAACGAAAATTCTTCCAAACAATGAGAAATTGAAAAGGCCAGAGGTTAAAAAATTCAAGACTGTGGTACTGACAGAGCTGTATAAGGTGCACCAGGGAATGGAAAACGTGTACAACTTTCTCACCCGGAACGGCAGTATGCGAATCATTGTGTTCGGCCTTAACACGAATCATGCGGCCTCAACGTATTACTAAATGTCGACTGATAGTTTAAATAATTTTACTGATAGATTCAATTTTTATATCTGAAAACCGTTCTTTTAAGATTCGACGTACTAAAAAATCACAAAGTGCAAATATTTTAAAAAAATGATTAAATGTTATTGTTTAAAAAAAATAAACTACAGATATAAAGTATGAGAAAAGCGCGGGGGGGCTAAGCCCCCCCTAGCCCCTGGGTTGCTACGGCCCTGCCTTTGATTCTTATTTCCTCTAAACTCCACATACGTTGCAATTCTTCATTCAAAGTGTCTTCTTGCGAAACAAACATAACCATGGAGCTAACTTCATCCTCCAACGATTTATCCATTTCAGGACCTTGCATCGTCCAACCAAAACACGTTTTTATTGCTACCAACCTGTCACTAATTCTTTCAAATTCCCCTGAAACAATTTTCCAAAAGTAATCGCTTTGCTCAGTAATAAGTAATGAAAGCCCGTCTTCGGACATTTTATACCTGTTTGAATCCGCGAGTACGTGCGAGTATCGAGCGATACATTGTTTACTTACATCAGGAATAGGAAGGGTGTCAAGGCATATATCGGGTACCACCACTGCAATTACCGTCACTAATGCATCATCGAGAGGGCTCCTCAGGGTAACTTTAATCCGTTTAAACGATTGTGCACCTGTGATCTGAGAAGATCCAAAAGGCAAAATCCGCATCTTAATTGTGTCCAAAATAGGAAGATTCAACTTTGTTGCTACATTTTCCTTTATGTATGTACGTTGACTTCCGCCGTCCAATACAATGCTAATTAGCATCGAACAATCTAATACCTCTGAGTCTGACGGCCTCGAAGCGTAAACGGTAGCTGTCTGCAAATAAAAATTTGAAAAAAATGAATTTGATGAACAAAGGTTAGTAGTTAGGGCAGTCTTGGTCACAGACGTATGCCTACTCTGAGCCAAAAAATCCGGATCACACAAAGATGAGGCATGACGGCCATGGCACCGCACACACCGCAAATTCCTAACCGAGCATTGTTTAGAACTGTGTCCCTTTCAAGTGCACTTAAAACAGCGTCCAGCACCTTTTAACATTTCTTTTCTCTCAACTACACTGCGTTTATCATTGCACCGATCCGCGTAATGATCTTCAGAATTACAAAAAAACAAACCCGCTTATTGCTGGAGGGAAGCAAAAGCCCTGCAGCCGTTTTAATCATTTTAGCGCTTGAGTTCTTTGGAATCCTCGTTACACCAGCTCTTTCTACCGATTCCACTTCTCTTTTGATATATTTAAGCAAATCTTTTACACTTTGGTCCATGTCAAATGAGAAATAACTTGAAGTTGCAGCTGAGCAAACTGAATCCGCGCCGCCGACATTATCCACGTTGTCTTTCAACGATTTCTCAGGCTCACTACAAATATAATATTCAATTCGCATTTCGTTAGCAAGGCACTTAAGCAATATCGCCTTTATTATGACATAATATTTGCTGGATGACACTCCAGTCCACCGATATCGTGACGTGTCCGCCTGAGTCCACCGATATCGTGACGTGAGTTTACCGGCTGCAACGCCATTAAATTTTGCAAGTGTTTGTTCACCAATTTTCCTACATCCCCATACTCCTCTTGTAGTGATGCTATTGAAGCGCAGTGGGAAAAATTGGGAGCGCTCCTCGGCGGAGCTTATTTTGAGCGCTGCTAAATATGCCCCGGAGGGAGCATTAGTGGAGTTTTCATCAATTTTATAGAAAAAAGAAAACGGGGATTACCTTGGTGACCATAAAATGTGACATTAGCTTAGGCAATGGACCGGTTGCCGTTCGATACGGAGGACAAGCAGCTTTGGATGTGGGTAGAATTTAGTTGGGGGCCTGCTTTGGTAAAACCACACTCGCGCTTGGAAAGGAAAAGGCAATTGCAAAAGATAAACAAAATAAAAGCTTTTCGATACCCGGATCACATATCCACAGGCGTCCATGAAAGTTCTTTGTTAAAAAGCTTTTTTATAATGCTCCTAGAACGCTTTTGAAGGAGCATAAAAACGTATGCTCCCCTGCAATGATATGCAATGTTAAAGTATATGGAACTGGAGCGGAACACTTTTTCGGCCACCACTGCTGTGGTAAAAGAGTCGGATACCTTCAGGTAGACTATCAGGATTGATAAAGTTTACTTTTGCTATTATTAGGTTATTATTTATTACTTAGGGGGTTCTTACCTTAGAAGTAGGAAATGTCTGCTGTATACTAACTTTTGACACTGCCTGTATATCGGAGTTCGAAGTTTTATATGTGGCATATATCTTTCTTTACCGCTCTTGGGAATATTAGCTCTGCTTCTTCTTATAACATAATGATAATTTCAATTAATTTTATTTGGACTTTATTCTTTTTTAAAGCTTCCTAAATAGCGCCCTACGGATTATTTCGAATGCTCGCTCGAAATCGACGAAGGAAATGTATAATTGAAGCGGTCATTGTTGAAATGGGACATGTGTCATAACGCAGGTTTAACATATCCCTTTCAACAATGACCGCTTCAATTGTGGCTTCCATTCTATTGATTGCTCGATTATTAATTTTAGCGTGTCTCATTTATCTATACATCTGCGATCTTTCCTGAACCCTACTAGTTGTTCTCTTCTTTGACAATCTATTTTATCTTTAATTAGGCCAGTATTTTTGCTATCATGTTTTGTGTGGTAATACCTCTCCAATTTCCACATAAATTCCGATGTGGTCGTATAACTGATGCATATTGCTATTATTTGCTGCCACTTGTGCTTCCCTAGCAATATTTTCATAAAATTTCCTATTAACTTTGCTTGCAGGAAGTTTGACTTTTCGTCGATATAATGTTTTGTTGTGTTCTAATCCCTCTTGTTTAGTATTCAATTTTTTTATCTTTAACAAGTTTCTTTCTTTGGTCTTCTTCCATGTTTTGTCTGAGATCCATTCTTTGCCTTCCGCTTGAGTATATCCTGGAACTTTTTCACCTGCTTCTCTAACGTATACATTTGTGATCTTTTGTTTCTTCTTTGTATTTCTCCTATAAGAAGTGTGTGATCGCTGTCAATCTTCGCTCCTCTTCTTGTTCTCACGTCAAGAAGCGACTGCTTCCACTTACTATTAATACAGATATGGTCCATTTGATTTCGGTACCTTCCATTTGGAGAAGTTTATGCTTATTTACGTATATTTTTATCCGGTAATAATGTTCCTCCACTAACCAAGTTGTATTCTTGACACAGTTTTATCAGTGTCCCTTCATTATTATTTGTGTTCAAACCATGATGACAACTCGCTGTACTTCCCCTATCAAAAGTTATTTTTGAGTTTAAGTCACATATCATTCAACAACTCACAATTTATAACTTACGATAGAATTTGTTATGACCTGTCCAGAGCTCTGGACTCCGATTGTTTTTAAATTAAGCATGGCCAGGAATTAAAAAAGTGACCTGCGATCCTTGCAAGTTTTTGTAATGAACAAAAATCTCACTCTAAAGGCCGGTCCACACATAACAAACATTTGTAAAAAAAACATTTGTCCAGGGAGATGACAAATGTTTGATAATGTTCGACATATGTTTGACAAACATTCTTCAAACATTTGGTGAAATTTGTGCGAGAAAAATGTTTTCCGAAATGTTTGTTTTTTCCTGTGTGTTCCGTAGGAAAACTAGATTCTTCATTTGCCACAATTTCGACAGGATTTTCTTCCTGATATCTCACTTCAAAAGTCACTAGTATTAAATATCAGCCTTCGTTTAGAATTTTGTCAGTGTCATCTAGAGTTGAGCCGGACTTACACGAGGCAGTACACTTGGCTCTTACACAATGGTAAATTGTACTGAGGCCTCAATTCTTTGAAATGCCCCGGTTCAAAAATAATGTCCTACTGGTATATGAGCGTGTATCGAGATAAACGAGGCGAGGTGTGATTGTAAATACGTAGTGGAGAGCCATGGGTTTCTTCTCTCTTACTTCTTTTGGGGAAGTAAAATATCCGATTTGAAATGAGGCGAGGTGAGGTTGTAAAATATAAAAATACATCGTGGAGGCATAGGTTTCTTACTCTCTTACTCTTATCCTGAGGCAGTTTAATGCATATTAGAATCAAATTCGTCAAAAAAGCCCTTCATTGGTATTTATTTTCTTTGTTTCTTTAATTTGTTTACTTTTATCATTTTGGCATTACAATAGCATCTCGACTCATACTCAAGTATGACATTGTACTGACTCAGAAGAAAAAGAGGCATCTCTTACAAACTCATTTTATAATCGTGTCCTACCCAACACTAGTTTCATCTTCATCTTCTTTCTCTGAATCCGCTTCAAAGTCTTTCGCAGCCATTCCGGAAGATTTTTTGCGTGCCTCTTTGTCACGCCCTCCTATTGACCTCCTCCACGGACACTGATAAGTTTTTCGCAATTAATTTTAATGAATCAGAACGCTTTATTTTATTTTTATAGCCGTTACTTGACTTATCCCACAATTTTCAATGGGTAAAATACTATTGAAATATAATTATGATGGTTTTATCCCACTTCTCAATCGTGATGAATGTCCGTCTGCATAAAAGTGCATGATAGTACTGAAAAATGTTCAACAAACATTCGATGTTTTCCACTTCATTTGGATTAAATCCAAACATTTTTAAAAATCCAAAGACTCCAAGACTCGCGTCCACACATAACAAACACTATTCAAATGTTTATCAAACGTTTGCCAAATGTTTGTCAAATGTTTGTCAAATGTTTTTCAAATGTTTGTGAAATGTTTGTCAAATGTTTGTTATGTGTGGACACGGCTTAAGAAGTAAACATAGCCATAAAAAATCTCGATGTATGAAAGGAATTAATTGTGGGGAAACACAACGGTGGTAAAGAAGGACTCAGGTCAAAAACAGATTTCCAAACTGAAAGGAAGAGAATAAAGAATCTAAATTTATGTACCTGATGTTGACGATGTTTAATTTTAAATACAATAAATTTAAATTAATTTAATTTTAATCACAATAAATTTAAATAGTTCATATATTTCCCAACGGATTTCTTCTGGATCCACTCACAACTTCTTCTTCTTCTTTAACGGCTCTACAACCGGGATCCGGTCCTGGCCTCTTGCAACTGTTCTCTCCACCGGTCCCGATTCTGCACTGCAAACCCCAGAATATTTTTTCCGTGTGAATTTAACACACTACACACTTCATAAGCGTGTAAATTCGGCCAATCGTGTTCAAATAAAGCGTTTTAGGAATAAACCGTGTTAAAATAATGCGGATAAAAAGACATACGTGTAAAAATCACACACGTTCAGCGTATAATATTTTTTACACGCTAAAGAAATTGTAACGTTTTATCGTTTTACGTCTTAAACGTGTTAAAATCACACATTATGTGTCATTTCACACACTTCTCTAAATTAACACGCATGAGAGGATAAAATAAAGGAAAGTTAGACAGTTGTAATTCTTTATTTAAATACTCAATGACCAGAGAGCTCCACGACCTCTCTTTACAGTCAGTCGGTAACAGAAGGGCATCGAGACAAGTCGTTGCAGCTTACATCAAAAATTTTAAGTTTACTGTGACGATTTTCTAAGTTTGCTCTCCGCAAAGCGACGCTGAAAAGCTTCACTCAAAAGCTTCAAAGCAATACATATTTGGTGTGTTTTAAACACGCGCTTTATGTGTTAAATTTACACACTTTTCGCGTATTAAAAATAACACATTTTAAACGCGTAAAAAGTGACTACATGATTTTACACGCGAAATGGGTTTTAAAATCACACACTTGGGTTTGCAGTGTGAGCCGATGTCATCCAGTTTGGCATCCCTATGCTCTGAACGTCCTGGTCTACGCCATCCTTCCAGCGGAGGTTGGGTCTCCGTCGCTGTCGCACCCCGTAAGTCTTACCGCAGAGAACTTTCCGAGCAGGCTCATCTTCACTCATGCGAGCTAGATGCCCTGCCCACCGTAGTCTACCGAGCTTTATTTTCTTCACAGCATCTATGTCGTGATAGCGTTCGTAGATCTCGTCATTGTAGAGTCTCCGGAGTGACCCTTCCTCACATAAGGGGCCAACAATCCTCCCAAGTATTTTCCTCTCGAACACCGCCAAGAGGTTAGAGTGCTTTTTGCTAAGCACCCACGTTTCGGATGCATATGTGAGGACCGGCAATACCATCGTCTTATATAGTAAAAGTTTCGAGGTTATGGTTAGATGCTTGGATTTGAAGAGCCTTGACAGGCTATAGTAGGCTTTGTTGGCTTTTAGCAGTCGTGCGCGTGTTTCAGGTTCCATGCTATTGTCGGCTGCTACTATTGACCCAAGGTAGGTAAATGATTTTACCACATCAAACTCGTGTTCCTCTACCTTGATTGTGGGACCAATGTTAGGTGTTCTTGCAGACGAGGCCACCATGTACTTTGTTTTGCTTTCGTTGATGTGCAGTCCTAGATTTCCTGCCGCCCGCTCAATCTAGATGAAAGCTTCTTCTACAGGTGTTGATGTTCTTCCAATGATGTCAATGTCGTCTGCGTAAGCCAGTAATTGGGTGGACTTGTGGAGGATTGTGCCCCTTGATGTCACGCCCGAGTCTCGGATCACTTTCTCCAACGCCAGGTTGAAAAGGAGACAGGCCAGACCGCCCCTTGTCGGAGTCCATTATAGATGTTGATTGGTCTGGACAGTATTCCGGATACCTTTACTTGGCTTGTCACATTGGTCATGGTCAACCTACATAGTCTTGTCAGCTTATTGGGAATGCCGAATTCTCTCATGGCTTTGTAGAGTTCTACTCTGGCTATGCTATCATAGGCGGCTTTAAAGTCTATGAAGAGGTGTTGGATTGAGTTTTGAAACTCTAGACATTTTTCCATAGCCTGCCTCAACGTGAAAATCTGATCGGTTGTTGATTTGCCTGGGCTGAAGCCACACTGGTATTGGCCTACGATATTTCTAGCGTATGGGGCCATCCTGTTTTGCAGGATGACGGAGAATATCTTATACGCGGTACACAACAACGTTATACCACGGTAATTTCTGCACGTTGTGATATCTCCTTTTTTATGTACCGGGCAGAGGATGCCTTTTCTCCAGTCTTCTGGCATCGCTTCCTGCTCCCATACTTGCACAATTAATTCATGAATCGCTTGGTGTAATGTAGGCCCTCCATATTTAACCAGCTCCACAGGGATGCCGTCTGCACCCGAGGCCTTGTTGTTTTTGAGCCGGGTAATGGCACTGCTAACTTCTGCTAAGCTTGGTGGTGACAGTATAGAATTATCGTCAGATATTTGTGGAGCCTCCAAATCCTCAGTTAGATCGCCATTTAGCAATTCATGAAAGTGCTCTTCCCATCGCTCCAAGATGCCTTGAGGATTGATGATCAGATTGTCTTCTTTGTCCTTGCAGTATGTGCAACGAGGTGTGAAATGCGTCATACCGCATACTCTTCGGTAGAACTCCCGCGCCTGGTGCGGCCGTCGCTCTCTGTACTGTTCTAGTTCACAAACGAGATTTTTCTCCCAGGCTTCCTATCACCACTCACAACTATCTGTTATAATAACCAGACAATCGTTGTTACTCTCACATGCTATCTCTGTCACACAGTATAACAAATTTCGTCAATTTCAGCCTAGCCAAGGCAACATTTTCAGCCTACGAAAAGGCAGTGTCATAAGGCTATTAGCTCTTTAACATACACTTCTTGAATGAAAATGGGTGGACAAAATTTAGTATTTTTATTTTTATTTGCAGTATTAACACTATTAATTTTATCAAAATTAGGATTTTATTAGTATTATGAGTCTTCTTGAATATTACCATCTGCTAATGTACTATATCTATTGTCAAAGTTGTTATTTTTAGAGTTTTTATTGGTTTTTTATAACCAGTTGTTTCACGTCTTGTTTTCATATTTGACCCTCATCCAGCCTTCGTCTGAGTCGGGCTTATGCATTACTTCCTGTTGTTCAGAGTTAGTGCCTTCCATAGGAACTGGGTCTTTGTATTTGTATTACCTCTGTTGGGTTTGGACCTGATAGTGGCTTCGGCTTTGTTTAATATTGGTGCTACTGTTTTCGGTTTACCGTTATTCTTGTTGCAGTTTCTTTTAAGATCTTCAATTATGTTAGGTTTGTTTTGAGGTAGACTTGGGAAATTCCCATTGGCATTTAAATTTAAAGCTTTTCTTGGTCCTTTCGCTCCTTTTGTGGCTCCTTTACTTTTATCTTTATTTGGTCGGGTATCCAGTGGATCCCCGCCCTCGGCCATGCCTTCAGAAGCTGTCCTTTTCCTATTGATAGTTAATTTCTTGTTTTCGGACAGTTTAAATTGCATTCTCAATACGCGACAACAATAAATTAAATCGAACCTATCCACGTTTCCGCGAGAGAGAAATTTTTACTATTTAGAAATTTTTCTTTGTTTTAACTTCACTGTAACGATACGTGTTGACTGCTCAACGTTCCGCACAGAACTCCGAAAAATTACGGTACTACTCATCATAAGCCGTGTTTTTTTAATGAACTATATAGGTCTTCGATCAAGTTCATTAAAAAAACGACAAGGGAAATTTCACTAACCGAAGTTGCGTGTCAGTAAACAACTGTTACACGAATTCCCCTCCAGAAAATAATGAATAACTTTCTAAAAAATAAATGAGACCAAATTTGAAGTCATGAGGAAACATGCCTTCAAATTTGGTCTCGTCACTTCTATGTGGTTTTTATTTTAAATGACGTTTTTCCGACAGCCGGTAAGTATGCTACATTCCGAAAAGAAAGGGAAATTTTGAAATGTCCCAAGACCTGGATAAAAACCTCGATAAAACCTGGGTTTTCAGATTTGTATGGGGAAGAACTATATAGTTCATTAAAAAAACACGGCTATAATCGTATTGCAACTTTGCAAGTAACACATACTGCCAAAATTTAAGCAGCCCCAGTATATTACGATCCTTCCAGTATTTTTTAATATGTGTTTATGTAATGCAAAATCGGTAAAAAATTCGAAGAATATCCTTGTATTCTTAGAAATCGTGAAAAACCGTTAGATTTCGGTAGCACAGTCCTCATATTGGTAGATATGTATACCGAAATATGTCGAATAATCATGACGAATAATTCCACTGTTCGCCATGTACATTGTGCAATGCCGAATAATCGCTAACCGATTATTCGCCATAAAACCACTACTCGCCGCATCTCTGACACCTGCATAATTCTAAAATTATGCTCACAACTTTTATTTTAAAACTTAATAACAAAAAATATAATGTTTCAAGCCAAAAATGAACTTTAAGTTATTGGTAAAAATTACAAATATAACTTACCTCACTGAAAAAAAATCACCGTTGGCTTGCTATTTTACTTTTGGGTTCATTTTAAAATAAAAGTGTGTTAGCATTTTAAATTATAAATTTATTTTGAAGATACACGACTAACATGCTCCCTAATAATTTTATTTTTTCGGCATAATTTTTTTAATCCGGTTAAAATAAAATAAAGTATTCCAAAGAGATTTCTTACATTCAGTGAAGTTTTAATTTTCATTCGATTTTTTTCACATTTTTAGCATACTTTTATCTGTTCATTGTATCTTCTCTGCGCATCCCTAATAGATCTCTTTTCTTTGTTGTTCTTTCTATTTCCACTAATTCAATTTCTATTGTTTCAAACCGGAATTTTCAAATACAACCTATTTTTTTATATTGGGAAACTTGTAAAACTTCATGAAATTCAAATTTAATAATTTTCAGATTCAGTTCGGGAGATTTATCCTCCGAATGTGATGATATTGACCCAAATGAGGTGCAATCCGGCCGCCCTCAGCAGCCTTTGCAACAGCAACCATTGCCACAAGGTGGGCCGCCGAATATGCCACCACCACCAGCTCCAGGTAGTGGAACGGTTCCGCCACAGCCTACTACTGCCGCACCAGAATTATCCTTAAGTTTTGGTAAGGGACCAGCACGGGGAACAAGTGCTCCATCAAGCCCAGCAAAATCTAGAGAAAGCCTTTTGCAACGGGTCCAAAGTTTAACTGGTGCTGCACGTGATCAAGGAGCATCGATTATCGGTAAGGAATTTATTATTATTTTTAAATACATTTTAAGTTAAACGTCTGTAATTTTTTCAGGTGCTGCAGTACAAAGCGCAACACGCCCGGCCTTCAATAAGGATAAATGTTTTACACTTTTAGTGCTGGACGACCAAAACACGGATTGGTCCAAATACTTCCGAGGGAAGCGGCTGCATGGCGATTATGACATTCGCGTGGAACAGGCCGAGTTTACGGTACCTTTTAGTCGGTGGCTAGGTCAAATTTTAATCAAACTCACTTTCGCAGGATATATCTTTGACAGCAAGCGCAGATAGTGGTGCTGTTATTTCGATGGCTGTTTACAGGGGCGGTACCAAGGTACATAAATATTATTTTCATTATTATTTTTTTATTCGAAGATTTTAATGAGTACGCCGCGTTTGATTCTCAATTACTTAAACACTCTGAAATGTCGATCGTAACATATCGGCTTTGTTCTACCCTTGCATTAATATCGTTTGCAATATGAACGAGAATTTAAAGTCCTCAAGTCATTTTATCATTGCATTCACAGAATTACATAGTGAATATTTTTTGTTGTAATGATGGGGGAAACTTTCTTGGCATTGCGGATGTTTTTTAAATCTCAGCTTTTTACTACAAATAACATTACAAATATAGTAAAATGTTCCGTTAAGCTGAGCTAAAGCCTGTGTTCACCCACGAGACTAATCGGACTTGTTCCTATAAACCAGAGTATAAAATATTTTGGGGTTCAGAGCTTTAAATACAGGGCTACAATAAAGCTACGAACGGACACAGCGAAAATGGCGACAAATTTTGTTGCAGCAATTATAGGGACAGCTACAATCATCAAAGTGTATTCTATTGGTTTTTGACATTACCCAGTGGGAAAAATTGGGAGCGCTGTTCAGAGGAGCTTACTTTGAGCGCTGTTAAATATGCTCCCGAGCTAGCATTAGCGGAGCTTTCATAAATTTTATAGAACGAAGAAAATGAGCGATTATCTTGATGACCAATAAAGGGTGGCATTGGCATACTCAATGGACCGGCTCTCGTTCGATACGAAAGACAAGCAGCTTTAAAAGTGGTTAGAATTTAGTTGGGGGCCTGCTTTGGTAAAATCACACTCGCGCTTGGAAAGTAAAAGGCAATTACAAAAGATAAACAAAATAAAAGCTTTTTGATACCCGGATCACATATCCACAGGCGTCCATGAAAATTCTTTATTAAAAAGCTTTTTTATAATGCTCCTAGAACGCTTTTGAAGGAGCATAAAAACGTATGCTCCCTTGCAATGACATGCAATGTTAAAAAGTATATGGAACTGGAGCGTAACGGGAGCGCTGTAAGCTTTTTAAGGAGTGCTCAAACAGCGCTATTGGGGCCCTCCATTTCCCGCTGGGTACTGTTGGCGACAGTAGTCAGTTTGCCCAATCTAATACACACATACAGCATAATGATTATTGTTTCTGTCCGAAATGTAAATTCTTATAGATGTAAGCATTATGGCATTGATTAGAAGTTTGATTATAGAAATTTAGATTTGATTCTGAATAAATCCGTTGCTGTTTCTCGTTTTCATGTTTTGTTGTTTTGTGTTTTACGGGCCCCATTAGCCTTAAGGCCCTGTGCAGCTTGCACACATGGTGGTACCCCCGCACGGCACTGGCAGTACGAAAATGTGTATATAATATATTAATGCAAGGTTATTCACTGTAACGGTTCTTCATAAATAATAGGTGTTTTATTTTCACTTGTAAGTTTTACAACGTTTGTGCCATTACCGTTAGCTGAACGACGTGCTACGTATAGTTGCCCGTGGAACTATAGGTATTCTAGGTATAAGTTCTGTGCCGCCCGTTATGACCACAGCTTCGATTACTTTTTTTTCAATGAAACTAGTCTTAATCTGGTACCGTTGCATAGTTTAGGCGGACTCAAATTGCGAAGCAGAATAATGGGAACACCAGCCTTTAGATCCATTTTATGAGCCGAAAGATCTAAAGGTGCAGTGGTGCTGTTCCAGAACTCTTCAGGATAATGTACTGCTTGATCTGGATTACATATCAATGATATCGTATCTCCATTTTGGCAAAGTTTACAGGAGAAGGGAAAACCTAATTTTTGTGAATTGCATTTAAATTTAACCGCGTACTGAATACGGGACTTGCGAATATTGCATCATTAAAAATGATCATGGCATTACGTGGTATGGGCGTCATGGAGTTACGTGGTCTGTAAATTAGTAAATAACATTTTTTTTGTTGTTTGTGGATGTAGGTACACGCCCACTGCAAATGTAAAGAGTGTTGAAAAAACACACCTATGTGTGTTGTTTTCTTGTAGTCATTTTTAATCCACTTTAAAGTGTGTTGTTTCCGTAAAGTGTGTTAAACAACACACCTAAAGGTGTTGAAACCCCAGCAAACCAAATTTTAAGATATCTTACCGAATTCGTTACGGAACTTCGTATATTTCTCCCGAATTCGCAATCGATTTCTGAACAAATTCGGAACGAAAAATATATGAAGGGGTTGACACGACATCTTTACAAAAATTCTTTTCGAATTCGTTACGAAATTTAGTAAAGATTTAGCAAAGCTTTTTTTTTTATTAGGGGTAAAAAGCTTTGCTAAGTCTTTACTAAATTTCGTAACGATTTCGAAAAGAATTTTTGTAACGATGTCGTGTCAACCCCTTCATATATTTTTCGTTCCGAATTTGTTCAGAAATCGATTGCGAATTTGGGAGAAATATACGAATTTCCGTAACGAATTCGGTAAAATATCTTAAAATTTGGTTTGCTGGGAAATTGAATTATAAAATAAATTCACAAAAAGGCCACTCGCGCACTTCACTCAAAGACTCAAGATTTCACAATAAAGTTTAACAGGAATGTTCCGATTTCTTTCGTACTTCTTTAAGAAAATTTGTTATCGACTTCTTTGTGACATTAGCTGCGTTCCTTTTCTGCTAATTTTTACTATTTTTTACTCGTGAGCATTTGCAGCTACACTTGCTCTAACATACGAGTAGATAACACTTTTAGTTACGCAATTAAAATCCGCTAGAGGAAAGCTCCCATTTGGAGTCTATTGTGAATTATTTTAATTATCCTATCACCCCATAGATGGCTTTTGATTGTTTTGAGCTTTTTTCATATAAAAACGTCTAATAAAAATAAAAATAATAAATTTTTAAATAAAAATATAAATAATAAAATCGCATTAATTTAAATTATGTTGTAAATTATTATTCTAACCTTTTATTAGTATACAAATGAAATAACATTAAAAATGTTAGGTTAGGTTTTACTCAAATTAAAAAATTTTGCGTTCCTTTTCTGCTCTGCTCGCAAGTACTAAAAAGTAAAAAAGGAACACAGCTATTGTTGCGAAATTGTTTTCCGAATTCTTTTTGAACTAGTTTCGACTAATCGCCACATACAAAGCTTTAGTTTTTGTTGTTGTATTACTTCCGAAAACCTTTCGACTTGTAGGAATTCGGAAAGTTTGGTTTGCTGGGAACGCAGTCGAAAAAGCTTTTAGAATTCATGGCGGCCTGCGTATATGCAACATCCATTCTGTGACATTTGAAGGGTTCGATAAGCTTTTATTTTTGTTCGCCTTTTGCAATTGCTTTTTCGTCTTTCCGGCCTACTGAGTATGGCACGATTTATGGTCATAAAGATAATTGCCAGCTTTGCTCGTTCTATACAATTTCTTAAAGCTTAGAATTTGATTTTAAGAGGATGTAAGAAAACTAAGTAAAATTTATCTAAAACTGAGATAACTAAAAACTAATTTAATTTAATTTTTTCGTAATTTGAAATTTATGAGTTTTTCAGAGCCTGAAAAATGTTTGCCAAGCTTGCATTGTTTTATTGGTTTATTTGACCTAATATTTCATGTTCCATATATTAAAGCATATTTGCGGATGCTGCCGGATAAATTCGGTTCCATATGAAATAGGACGGAAAAGTATCGTAATCATTTGCTTTGCGCACGGATTTTCTATTTCAATTTCCACTTTATCTTCAGGAACTATGTTAAGTCCAGCGGGAAAGTATTCATAAGTTAAAATTAATTTACCGTGCGAGTTTTTAACGCTAGTATTGAACGGTTATTTAGCCCTAATAGAACCTACACACGCAGCGACAGAATTTTTTCTCAATAATTACCCCTTTTTTACCCCCAACCCCCTAACTCGAGATGGGTCCACTTCCCGCAAAAATGTCATATTATAAAAAATGCTTGAAATTACTTGAAAAGGTTATATACCAAACGGCAGAAGGTTGGGACGATAAGATTTTTTCAAGTGCCAGCTCCTCTACTAATACTTTTGCTACTAAATTTCTCAATAAAAGACAGCTATTTTATATAGAAACTTAGTTATTCTCGAGAGAAAAAATAAATATAGCTGTAAAAGGAATGTACTATACTAGAAGTGGCATCATTTTCATGGGACAGGTCTTAAAAGAAAAAAAAGCATTAGCGGAAGGTTTCAAGAGGTAAACTTTTTACTTTTTAGTATAAGAGATTCAAAAATCCAAAAACATCTAAATCCATTCATTATAACTTGGTTCCGGGTATAAACCTAATTGCACTGGACTATATGTAATAGCGCTTAAAAATGAGTTTTGGACAATTGAAATCGGTCAACAACTTTTTTGTAAAAAAAAATTAAAAACCGTGAAATATGGAAATTTTTCAGAAGCAGGAACTGTAATTATCGTAGAAACTTGTCTCAAAGCTTAAATTGTGGCATATCTACAATTCATCAAAAAATAAGAACTTTTCGTGTAAATCGCAAAAATTTAAAAACAGCTGTTCCCGAAAAACAAAAAAGGTTTGAACAAGGACCAAAATAGTCCTAGAGTTATTTTGAAAAACCTTATTTATTCGCGAAGAGTTGCCTACAACCCCATTTCCATAAAATGTATGCTTTTTATCCAGGTTCGACTGAAATTACCCAAAACATATTCATATAATTCCTACGTTTTTTCTTTTAATTATAGCGTTAGAAATCGGCAGGGTGAATGTATTTTAAACAAAAACTATCGCTCACACGCAGAATAAGTCTGTAATTGATATTTGCGATTTGATTTTACACATGATTTGACTTTATTTAGGTATGAGTAAAATATTTATCACGAGCGCATTGAATTTTATGGGTAAAAGTATAATAAATTACAATATATGTTTCCATCTCCTCCTCAAAGCTATCTAAATAGTAGAGGGAAATTGTAATATGATAGTGATGTAGTTGGGAAGTTGGATTTTTTCCTTTTTTTCTTTACATATGTTAAGATGAAACGAAAAAAAAAATTCTGCAAAATCGGGCCTGCACGAGAAAATTGCAAAAATGTGGATTTTTGATACATATTAAGTGCATTGCTACACTATTTTTTTAATTTCTCCAGTTCTGTTGGTCGTAGAAAAATAAAAAAAATTGAAAAATACTCGCGAATGAATAGACTGATTCGGTATAAATACTTTAAAAATGAATCGTAACCTCAAAAAACCAAAATGTATGAAATTTTGTTTTTTTTATTAAAAATTCAATAAATAACGGGAAAATCAAAAATAAATAACGGGATTTTCATAAAAATTGAAGAAAATGTGTATTTTGATGCTATAAATACGTGGCTGAAATTTTAACAATAAAATTTGATTTTTACGGCAACATTGGCACTTTTCATTTTATGCCAAATCATCGTAGGGTAAATTTTTTTTAAATTGTAGGTTTTTTTATGTACTTTCTTACGAACATACGCAATACTTCGTTACTTTATTTAAAATGCCCATTTTAGGAATTTGAAAAAAAAATAAAAAATTTCAATTTTCAAATTCCTAAAATGGGAATTTTAAATAAAGTAACGAAGTATTGCATATGCTCAAAGAAATAAGTTAGAGAAACCAGCAATTTAAAAAAATGTCGTGTCTCAATTCGAGGTCCGAGGATACAACCATTGAACCTGAGTTGAACGATTATAACGCTGACCACATTTCATTATTTTCTTCCGAGATGATTGTAGATGAAGATGAGAATATGGAAGAAGTGCAAATAGAAGAGACAGAGAGATAATCAACAAAATTTTATCATAACTTGTAACCCATGGATTAGGCTTACGGGAACACCATGTAGAAAAGGCCCCTTGAATTCTACCTCACAGGTGGTGTGGAAACGAATGCAGCACGATGCCAGACTTCTCAGCCCTTTATCTCGAAAACTTTGGTTCTACGTAAATTCGGTATAGTAAACTTTCATGCCGATTTATCTAATGAACAAACTTTACTTAGACAAAATTTGCGTAAAGCCGATAATTTGCGAGATATTTGCGAAAAACTGATTTTGGTGAACTTTGACCTCTAATATCTCAAGAAGCGGACACGGGATTTTATGAGACTTTTGACACATCATTTAGAATGCCTAAACAAAGGTTCATACAAATTTTTAGCTTATTACCTCTCATTCCGAGGTTGACCTCTTTTTTGCCTTATTTGTCTGTACTATTAATGCTTTTTGTTTTGTGCTAAATTCTTGTATATTAATGTGTCTTACAATTTTTATTTCAAATTACAGAATTCAGTTGATTTGTTTTAACTAAAAACTAACTTCAGCTATTTTGAGTTTGAGAAAAATTTCATGTTTTTATACGCTTTATATTAGCTTCACCTGTATCTTGTATCCTGTATCTTGTATGTAAACAAATCATCCAACTTGATTTTGACCCACTTCCGTATAACCGATCATCTTCAAATTTTGCACATATGTATAGTTCGCGTGCAATGAAATCTAACCATTTTGTAAAAAAAATCAAGATGGCGGCTCCGGTTCGAAAGGTAGGTTGTTTCCATATACTGGGTGGAGCAATAAAAACTTTACATTCAAAATTATTTTTTACTTTTTAGTTCATTTTAAAATAAAAGCGTATTTTTTAGTTGTTTTTAAACTAAATTTTTCTTGTATAGATCTTAAATTAACTTAGCTATTTTGTATTGCCTAAATTTAGAAAAGAAGAAAAATGTTTTATTAGTAAATTTTAAAAGTTATCCTTTTTCGGTTAGCTTCAAATCTTGTAACGTGGTTGTTAGTAAACATATCTTCATTTAAAACGAATCTGGGTTTAGTCTGTCTATTGAAATTAAACAATCTTTATCGTTAACTTTTATTTTGTATGACTTTTCGTTTCTTTGTAAAACTTTGTATGGTCCTGTGTAAGGGGGGTTTAAACTTCCTTTTTTTATTTCTTCGCTAACGTGTGAAGCTGTTTTAAAATTTGTGGAATAAAAGTGTTGCGTTGTTTACGTTGTCTAATTGGCTCCGGTTTAATTTTACTAAGTGTTTGTTGTATTTGGTTTGCTACTGTTGTTGTTAGTTGTGTTTCAGGTTTGGAATTTGTGGGAACGAAATCGCCTGGTAGCCGAAGTGCTTGTCCGTACAATAATTGCGAGGGTGATGTATCGAAATCTTCCATGACTGCCGATCTGATGTCTAAAAGTATCCATGGCAGATTGTGGTACCAGTTTTTAGTATCATCAGTGGCACGTGCCGTTGTTTTTAAATGGCGATGAAAACGTTCTATTTGATTGTGGGTGGTATGTAGTTGTTCTGATGCGATGTCTACACAACATGATCTTTGATAATTTGTGAAACAGAATGACTCAAATTGTGTTCCTTGATCCGTTGTTAGTGTTCTTGGAACACCATACCGCGAAATCCATGGTTGTAGGAAAACATTGACTATTTGTCTTTGCTGTGATGTTTCTGATAGGAACTGCCCCAAGTGTGGAATTCGATCTTTAATAGTCAATATATAGTTATAGTCGTCGGAAGGCGGAAGTGGTCTAACTATGGCTAAATGCATATGCTCGAACCTTTCTGTGGGAACGCTAAATTTTCCATGGGGTAAAACTGTGTGTCTGTGAATTTTAGCCTTTGGGCAGGAAATACAAGATTAATATCAGCGCTCATTTGTGGCCAGAAATATTTGGTAGTGTGATCATTTTTCTTGTTGCTCTGATGCCTGGGTAAGACAAATAGTGTAAATTGTCAAAAATGATTGTACGGAGAGATTCGGGAACATACGGTCTATTCGCACCGGTACCAGTTTTACACCATATGTCTTGTTCTTCTAATGGAATGGAAATTTTTTGAAGTGTAAAGGAATTTTTGTTTGCTTCGTTTCGATTAGTTAGAATTTCTTTCAATTGCTCGTCTTTCTCTTGCTCTAGGGCACGCGTTGTAATATCTTATTTTAGATTATCGACGGCATCGACGTATGCTCTTGAGAGTGTATCTGCTACTACGATGCGGCAGCCTTTTATATAACGTATGTCGTTCGTGATTTGAGCAATGTGGACTAACTAGTTTGATGGCCTCGAGCTTTTCTCTGACTTTTAAGAAATTGCTCTTGTTAAGGGCTTATGGTTGGTGTAAATTGTTACATCTCTTCCTTCGATCAAATATCGGAATTTTTCGTTATCTAGCTATGTAGAAACGCTGCAAGAAGCTCTTTGTCGAAAGTTGGATATTTTCTTTCTCGTTCTTGTAGCCTTTTTGAAAAGAAAAACTTAGTGGTTGCCATTTTACTTCGGTTTGTTCCTGTAAAACGCCGCCTACCGCATCTTGTGATGCATCTACCCATAAGCTAATTTTTGTGCTTGGGTCCGGGTGGACTAGGAGCTTGCAGTTTTCTAATTTCCTTTTCATTTCCTCGAATGCATATTGTTGTTTATCTGCCCAGTTGAAACATGATTTCAGTTTATCCGACAATCGGATCAAGTTTTCGGTCGGTTGTCAAGTCGGATCCGATAGTAGGATCGGAGTGAAATAGTAGCCTACAACATATCCAAGAAAATACATAATCTTCCCGTGAAACTCCCGCCGCTTCCGAGATTAGCTTGGGCAACAGACAGACATGCAGACACAAAACAATACTTCACATGTAAATAACCATATTAGCTTAAAGAATGGCAATTTTTTTTAAATCCCAGACAGAAACTCGAATTAAATTAATATGAAAAAAAAATGCCATCATTCTTGCATTAGATTTGTATGGAAAATATAAGATTGAAACACCCGTGGACCAAGATAGACTGACTGGCTGTTCCAGATTCAATGCAAGTTAACACCAATCGACCTTCTTCAATATTTCTTATAACAGAACATAGCTTAGCAAAGAGTTAAATAAAACTGTAAAAAATTATAGTCAACCAGCAGAATATACTAAACCAGAAAAGAAATAATCTGAAATTATGTTGCTCTACAACAATAAATTTAACTTTCAGGTAGCTCGATCGTTTAGGCCAGATTTCGTACTAATTCGCCAACCACCGAGGGATGGCGCAAAAGACTGCAGGTCAACACTGCTGGGATTAAAGTACGGAGGAGTTCCTAGCATTAACTCACTGCACTCTGTTTATCAGTTTCAAGTAAGCTATATCCTGCCCAAAATGTATTAAAATTAAAATATAAAATTTTTCTAGGATAAACCATGGGTGTTTGCACATCTGCTCCAATTACAGCGTCGCTTAGGCAAAGAGGCCTTCCCTCTAATCGAGCAAACATTTTTCCCGAATCCAAGGGATTTGGTAAGTATTTCATTAATAATTAATTTTTTTTTAAATAATCCTTTAATAAACAATAAATTACGAATATATTAAACTCATTTATGTCTACATTAGAAATGTACATTTACAACTACCTTAGCAATTAATTACAACAAAAATGAAAGTGAAAATGCAAACATGCTGAAAAGCGTTTACTGATGCAAACATTCCTTATAAGGTGGCGTTCTTCGCCAGTGACACTTTGTTGGTTTTCCATCCAAATTATTTGTTTTTCTAGCAGGGTAGCAAGACGTGTAATGTGTTTCGCACTTAGCAAAAGGATACCAGCTGCAAGTTCCCTCAGATGGTGGACATGGACCGCCAAAGCATGGTTCAATCTACAGATGTAAAATATAATTTACTTAAAAATAATATTCAATTTTTTAATGAACTTACTTGGCATTCACATCCTTTTTTATAAGCGCCAGCGAATCCTCGGCGTTCTACTATGCTCATTTTTGTGTATTCCTGAACGTAATCGCACAAATGGATATGCTTGTTCCGACCAGCGATAACATATAATTTTCCTTGGTTAAAATTAACTCCGCACATTGAGTCGCTGCTAGGGGTTGAAAGTCGTCCATGTTTCAAGTAGAATTCAGCTTTTGGCGTCAACTAAAAAAATATTTTGAATTTTTTTATCATGTTTTGTAATTAATTCAAATATTGTATTTTTTAAACCCTTAAAATACTGGAATAATATTTAAAGTGATAAGATTTCCATTAGAAAAATTGGGATTTATTTAACTTGTGTATGTGGAAGACTTAGCTAAGGGAACACCCTTCATAATAATAATTACTGAGTACTGGAACACTCAGCGCCTCTGAGAATGTTGAAGGTTAACCCGCAGATGTTTCTTATGAACCCTCATGGCGACTTAATTCAGTGACAGAATGATTGGAGTGAAAGTATGAAATCGTGATAATAATAAATTAATTAAATAAATAGATTCTAATTAGAAAAACATATAAAATATTAAGCACTTTCTTCGACTGCTATAAATAATCCGTTATATATAAACGATAGTTTATATTTCACTTTTATTTGACTGGTGGCGAGCGCGTGATCGATAAAAGGGTAATAGAAAAGACGAGAGCCAACATGACTTAAGGCCGTATCAGATCAAAATTTTCAAGCAGCAGCGGAAGAGCAGCATGCTGCCTCTTGTATCAGATTCGTTGTAGCAGCAGCAGGCAGCAAATTTTTTTTATCGTACAATATAGGGTGCCCCCGAACCAATTCTATTAATTTTTCTTCCATTTATTCAATGAATTTCCAAAACAAATACAAATAAACAAACAAAACGCGTCTCAAAGAAGAAACTTTACTGAAATGTCAAAAAATTAGGATTTGGAATGAAAAAGCAGCGGCAGCACTCTGTGCTGCTTCTATTGTCATGTGACCCACGTTGACCAAGAGAAACAGTTTGCTGCCGATATTTTTGTTGCGCTGCTTTGGATCTGACACAGCCTTTAGGGTAGGGTTCTGAGAGGTGCTCGATCAGATGGCGACGAACCCTTCTTTTGAACTCTAGGATGTACGAGTAATTCCTTTCATCGGGCTGGCTAATCTTATATTGCGGGGAAAAATATTGCTATCCAGGCACGGGGCCTTAATTTCAATGGAACAGTTGCAGTTACCTACAGAGGTTCAAAAGTTACCATCACTGATGAGGTTGATGGATTAAGGTTCAACTTGGGTCACTTAATAATATGTGATCATTTCATAGCATATAATTATAAATGTTATGCATACGATGTTAAAAGATTCGTTAGCTTCTTGCAGGTTATTAAAGAATAGACAGTATTTTTTTTGAAACCGTTGTATTCATTACGATTATTCCGACCCCAGTCAATAATAAAATTCGCCTCAGTTGATAGAGTTGAACATGAGCAAAGTGTCGTTACCAGTGGATTTGTGAAGTGACTTAAAGGGTATTGAGACCAGGTCATGTATAAATATTAGGAAAATATGGGATGATAGAATTGACCCCTGGGAAACAGCGGCAGATATAGTACGCGGTTTAAATTCAATTCCGTAAAATACTGTTTGATTAAACAGGCAGAAGAGAACTCTCAATACAGTTATTTAGAACTGAATCGATAACAATAACTTGGAGATTAATCAAGAAAAGGCCTTGGAGATATCTAGAGCAGACGAAACGATGATATTTCGGTGTACGTGCTCCGTCAGAAATATTAGAAGGTCGTCGATGGCAAATCTTTTCGATATAAAGACATACTGCTTGTCGCCTAATATATCGTTGAATTCTAGATTTTTTTGATCCACTTTTCACTGGTTCAACCAGTAAACAGACTCGAATTAACCCGCTTTTCAGTGAAATTATTGTTTACTGGTTGAACCAGTGAAGTTATTGTTTTGTAAAATTTTCACTGGTTCATTTTTAGAGAATGATTATGGCGAAAATAGAAATAACTCCTTTTGGGCGATAGTTGCAGAGGTTGTTGTTGATAGTTGCAGGAGTTGTTGTATGGGCTGAACATGAGTTAATTTCCAAGACTGGAAAAACTCCGGAGTAGTATGACAATGCAAACGATTTGTGAAGCAATTTTTTCTAAAAGAACATATGGAGTATATTGTCAGCGCCAGTGGATTTCTACAGACACTAAGTTTACAAAGCAAGGCTGTTGATAGGTTTTCGTTAGACGAACAAAAAATCGTATGGGTGGGGGGAGGGGAGTTGTAACGGCTTAGCCGCTGGGGCGTTTTGACACTTTTTTAGAGTTTTTCATATCACCCTGTATTTTTACAACCCTATGACCTATACGGTAGCAGTGTATTCAGAATACTCCAACCTAAATTATAAAGTGACAAAAAGCTAACACAAATTAGATATGCTTTAAAATACTGTTCCAATTATCTTTGTTTTTTGTATGTGGAAGACTAGAGCTCAGGGAAACCCCTTTGTACTGTCGACAATCTATTTATTTCGTATAGAGTGCAGTGTCGAACAGCAAGCTATACTATTTAAAATTATTTGCACTATTTTTAATTCTTAAAAATCATCAATATTTTTTTATTTTATCAGATTATCTCAGATTAACATTTATCTTAATGCCTGGCATTTTTTCTAGCCTAGACTGCCATCATCTCAAAATTAAAAATTAAATGGAAGCAATATTTATCTAATGTTATGACCAACAGCGAAATTTCTCTTCTCTCTTAATATAGATACGAAAATTACTTTTTATAAGCAAACAAACATGCCAACAAACTTCAGAAAGCAGAATTTTAACTGTTTCCCTTTGACACTGTTCGCTGGAGCAGACGTTCGTTGCGACTGAGAGTAGTTTACGTATCTGTATAAAGACAGCTTGCTTCCAGATGCCACGCCACTTATTGGCCTAGTGCATATCCGTAGGAGAAAGATATAAAAATGTAGCTAAAACTAATAATACCCTACCAGCTGCAACAGCAATAGCAGCTCTTTCCTTCTACGTTAATGCTTAAAAAATGAGCTGATACAACTTCCAAGAGTCTAAACGGAGGTCACCGCCTCCTCCTCATGCATCCCCCAGACTCCCCTTAACCTATCCTATTCGCTTTCTATCCTTCGAACTAAGCTTACTACTGCACTTTCACATAAAAAAAACTAATGAAATAAATAATGAAATCCACAAGAACAATGCACCACGACATTGTCATAACAAATTAACAAATTAGTACCCGTATTCTAAAGGCAGTCACAAATCAAAATGCAATCACTAGTGTGTGATGAGTCAATTCGACTTGAGACAATTTGGTATTTTACCCCCTTTTCTAAATTGTGACCAGTCATAAGTCACAAGCTATTAAAACTCGTGCTTGAGATTTTGACACTTGTGACTATTCTTGTGACTATCAGCTGTTTTGTTATTCTAAGAAGCCAGTCACAAGAAAACTCTTAAATAATTCACCATGAGATAAAGCATAGGATGGGTGACAACGTAGCCAATGTACGCCAGAAAAATTGATGCAGTAAGGCAGAGTGTATGTGAACGTCGGTGTAATTCTCATCGAAGCTGGCTGTATGTTGTCTATGAGAAATTATGACAAATATGCTAGAAACCTGCTCTTGATACGCTTGTGACCTGCTATTTTATACAGTCACAATTTCTATAGCCGTTGACGGATTGTGAAAATTGATTCAGTCTAATCCAATTCCTTTTAATTAGGCATAAATACATACTTTAAATAAAGCAACACATTCTTTTGACATAATAACTGTAAGTCATTTATATTTAACAAACCAATATGGTGAACATTTTCTACTTCGAAATTTCTCGAAACTAATCGAAAATCAAAAAAAGGTTGATGTACCCAAAAACGGGTAACCTCTATATTCTATCAGTTCTATAAATATATAATATTTTATTGTCAGACATTTTATCTTTTTGTTACATCCATTTGGGAATTTCTCATCAAGGTAGAACCTGACACCATCATGGTAGTAAATTGGTCGCTATCTTGTTGGTAACAACATTTCTCATCTACGAAGTCCTCCTTTATGTGTGAGATGACAAATTGCCGCAGGAACTTCATGGTACCATTTACAGCATAGCAAAAAAAGAATGACTTTAAATAATCGTTACATTGTACGCCATGCTACATTGTAACTTACTTACATGATGTTCTTTGTATTATTGTGGAGTCTTAATTTCCGGGAGATGCAATTAAGGTAATTAATTGATATATCATCTTCTGCACACACATATTTGCAGGCGCGGATTCAAGGGGGGGTCACGGGGGTCATGACCCCCCCCCCCAAGCAGTGCCGCGGCTAGACAATTGAGAGGCCCCAGAGAGTCCAAAAAAATTTTTCGCTCGCTTCGCTCGCAGATTGCCCGTACCCGTGACAGAACTATGGCCCATATGCTGATTTCTGTGGCTCGTACTCATTTGTGTGGTCCATTCGATGAAGTAAATATGCAAATAATGAATTCAAATGATTTTTATTGCCAAAACAATTTTTCGCTCGCGAGGCCCCAACACAGGCCCCGTGCAGTTGCACATATGCCAGCAGCGGCACTGCTCAAAAGCGCTCGCTGTTTAAAAAACAAAATTGACCCAACTCAAAAAACAAAAACAAAAAATAACCAAACGCACAAAACCGACCCAACTTTTTTGCAAATTAAAAAAAACAACCTTAAAAAATGACATTCAAGGTCAACAGCAGATTTAGTCCAGGAGGGATAGAAAAAAAGTTGAAATAAATTTACCCTGCGAATTTTGGACGCTATAATTAAGAGAAAAATCGTAGGCATTTCGAGCGTTTCCATATATGCCTGACAGGAAAAAATTTTGATTTCTCGAAATCTACTGAATAGAAATCCACACCATAATTCACTTTCCCTTCGCCCAAAAGGCGCTTTTTCTGAAAATCAAGAAAAGTGCCTGTTTTCAAACGTGTTTATGAGGTATTAATTCGAACCTCACCAACTTTTCATGAAAATGGGTTCGTAGAGTAACTCTTCGAGAATAAATAGGGCTTTTCAAAATAACTCTAGCACCACCGTGGGCCTTGTTCAAACTTTTCTGAAACGGCTGTTTTTACATTTTTGAGATTTACGCGAAAAGTTATAATTATTTTTGCATGAAATTTTTATTGTAGGTAGGCACTAACAGAACCCAAAATTTCAGCCCTGAAACAAGGCTCTACGATAATAATAGTCCCTGTAATTAAATGTCAAAAAATGGCCATATTTCGTGGTTTTTGTTTTGTTTTGCACAAACCTGTTGACCGATTTCAATTCTCCAAAACTCATAATTTTCGTCTTTTTAAGCGCTATTACGTACTATTTTTTGTTTTCCAAAAAAAATTTCGCACCTAACATTGAAAAACTTGTTTTCGCTACCATTATTAGCTTTTTTCCACCTGTTCTCCTGGACCGATTTTTTCCAAAACACATTCATTGAATTCCTACGATTTTTCTCTTAATTATAGAGTCGAAAAATCTCAGGGTAGATTTATTTCAACTTTTGAATACTTTTCCGCTATCTCTCCTGGACTAATTGATCTATACTCTTTCTATATGTTTTGATTTGCAAACTCTGAAGTTAGCTGCACTCACAAGAAAGGGCGCGTCTTCCTCAAAAACACATTAGGGCACGTTTGTTTTTAATCCACCAGAAAATTCGGTTAGTTTTGTTCGTTTTGTTAATTTTGTTTTTGTTTTTTTAGGAGTAAAAATTTTTTTTCGCCACTTTTAATTCCGTGACCCCCCCCAAAACAAAATTCTAGATCCGCGCCTGCGTATTTGATCGTATTTAAGAACAATGAAAAATTATTCTTAAAATGTGACTTTGCAATGAGAGTGTATGACCCCGTTGCATTGAGAAATACACCGATGCCCGCGACATTGAAAGACGTCCCTCGAAGTAATTTTCAGCAGGTAGAATCCTATCTATCCCAATTTATTTCTTATTCGATTGCTTCTATCGAGAAGGTGGTTCTGTTCTTCCAATTTGTTTCTTTGCTTTTCCTTTTAGTACAATAAAGATAAATTTTCTTAATCTAGTTTTATCCGTAACTTCTAATTAGTGAATTTGTTTTACTTTTGTGTATATATTTTTTGGACCACATTTTAATGTGAAAGACCAAAGTACAGAAAAGCCCCAGCTTTGTTTTTTTTGTTATGCCAAAAGTGTTATACTCGTATTTAATGACAAGCTGAAGATCGAGAAGACATTACGAAAGGCATACAACAATTCAACTATGAAGATTTCAATGAATGAAAAATCAGGAATTCCAGTATGTTGGTGGGAGTTATAGACATTCAATAAGTGTCTTTATGATTCATAAAAGCATTGTTACTGGAATTCATAAATAAGTCCAAGAACTTCAACTTAACACTACATTGTTTACTATCGTTAAACAAGATAGTTGAAATAATTGAACTTCACCGCTTGAACTTTCTACAGTAACTATATTTACTAGTTGGTTTGACTAACTCAATGCACATAATCATGCAAATTGCGCACGCCTTGCTTTTCTTCTAATCGAACATGAAAATCTCTAAAAATTTATAATTGTTGGCAATTATTGTAATATAGAGACCTAAGAAATTATTTTTTACTCTTTAATACCATTTTTTTGGTTAATTATTAAATTTTGTTTTAAGAGAACCCAGTTTTAAAATTATTTTTATTTTATCTTATTTTCCCTCAAGTTGACGTCGAACACCTTATTATATTCTACTTGGCATACCCTTTTATTTGATACTCATATAGATCGGGTTTTAAAGAAATAGCTTATTCGCCATTTTGGATTTAGCATGACGTCAGACACTAGGGGCGGTATTCACAGTCGTTACTTAAGCATGGACTTAAGAATTTCTTAACTAAGTTCGCCTTATTTAAATAAGGCGTACTTAAGATATCATGTATTCACAGTCATGTCTTGAGGTGAACTTTTTTAAGCAATTGCTTATTGAGAATTTGTAATTTTAAGGAAATGCTTGAGCATTTCCCATGTTTTTTTCCAGTAATTCCATATTATTATGTCGTCTCCAAGGTTACTTAAGAAATTCCTTTTATTGTAGCATGCGCAGTATTGCACAATATATCTTTGATATTTAATGATGTTTTGGAAAATAATAAATATGATGATACTGCTGATGGTGACCTTCATCCTAATTTTCTAAATGCGAATAATAGAGATGGATTTGCGGTACGCGATGCGTTTGTTGCTCGTATGTTTGTTTAAATAATTGCCAATAAAGCGCGAAGGCTTTAGATGCGATTCAAATGTGTTTAATACATTTATAAACAGAAATATTGCAAATTTATAAAGAATATTTATACAATATAATAAAGTATATGAAAATTTTTATTATTTTTTTCATTTTATATTAAATATTACATTTAATTTTTGTTTAACAGTTAATAGTTTAAATTTCGACTTGAATTGATGAAAGTTTATTGTTTTACTTGTCTTTACTACTTGATTCTACTAGAAGTAATTCGGAAAGAGCTGCTGATGCAATGTCATAAATTCAAGATGTTAAATTTGAGGAGTATAAAATTGTAACGAAAAATCTGTACCCTGAAACTTGCTCTTGCATAATACTCCGATTATTTATTCCAGCTAATCCTTCATGAATTTTTGGCAACTAGCGTACGGAATCTTTTTTAAATCTAAACAGCTTTTTAAATTCATTATTATCGTAAAACTCAAAAGGATTTTGTCTGTCAAGCAAAGATCTACGGATACATCTACCATTACCCTCTTCACCATCATCCACGTTACTACTACCCTCAATATCAGTAACCGACGAAAACAAGTTCATTTTTTCACACTATTATTTAAAAATCATCTATAAGCAATTGCTTAAGTCACCTTTGGAGACGACTTAAAAAATAAATTAATTTTAAGGGTAAATAAGATCGTCTTATATGACAATTTGCTTAAGCATCAACTATGAATACTTATTTGAATAAGGTTTGCTTGATTAAGTTCATGCTTGAGCATTTACTTAAGACAGTGCTTAAGTTGCGACTGTGAATCGAAAGGACACATTAAGCACGTGCTTAAGCACGAACTTTGCAATAAGCACCGACTAAGAATACCGCCCTAAGGGTAAATAGATCGTTTTATATGACAATTTGCTTAAGCATCAACTATGAATACTTATTTGAATAAGGTTTGCTTGATTAAGTTCATGCTTGAGCATTTACTTAAGACAGTGCTTAAGTTGCGACTGTGAATCGAAAGGACACATTAAGCACGTGCTTAAGCACGAACTTTGCAATAAGCACCGACTAAGAATACCGCCCTAGGTATACTTTATTCTACTTGTCAATCTTCTTTACTAAGATTTGTTGCTTTATTTTAAAATCCCGTTGTCAAAACCGGGTTTTAAAAGAAAATTATGCAATTCGAAACCGTGGTTTTCAGTAAAAGAACCGTTTTAAATTTATACTGCAAAAATGATTTAAAAAGAATTATCCGGAGAGATATTATAAAAACGTATATAAAGATTATTCTACAGAAGATAACTGCATGATACAAAAATTGTGATGTTACGATATTACATCACTCAATGAGTGTATCGGGTGGCACTATTGGCCAATAATGTTACTATCAGTTTTAGATAGTACCAACCTTCAAACAATATGTGTAAAAATTTCATGGCATTCCGACCATTACTGAATTCAGCTTTTTCAGAAAATATAAAAAGAGTGCACAAAATCGTTTTGAAGGACCATCTAGTTAAATTGCGTGAGGTATCTGACACCTCAAAATGGAAAACTCTCCGACAGCTTTGAAGTGAGCTCAGGAGTACGGCAAGGATGCCTACTTTCGCCATTACTATTTCTTATAGTAATAAACGACATCCTTGTCAGCGCTCTAGATACTAGAACAGGTGGCATACAATGGGGATTGTTAGACCGCCTTAAGGACCTCGACTACGCGGATGATATCTGTTTGTTGGCCCACAGACACCAGGACCTCAGAAACATGTTAAACAATTTGGCAACAGAAAGTAGTTCAGCAGGCTTAAGGTTAAATCCGACTAAAACCAAAGAAATGCGGATAAATGCAAACACCCTTGAATCAACAGCGCTAAATAACCGTGACGTGGAACTGGTAGATAAATTCTGTTACCTCGGTAGTATTATTACCGAAAACGGCGGTACAGAAGAAGACGTCAGTTCCAGAATAAATAAAGCAAGAAGCGCATATGCATGCCTGTTTCACATATGGAGATCGGCGGAGATCTCAATTAACACCAAATTGCGGCTGTTCAACTCCAACGTTAAGGCAGTTCTTTTGTACGGTTGCGAAACATGGAAAGTCACCCAATTCATCACAGGGCGCCTACAAGTTTTCATCAACAGATGCCTACGTCGTATCCTAAAAATCCGCTGGCAAGATAGAATTTCAAATGAAGAACTATGGCGCCGTGCCGGCCAAGAAAGGATAGACGACCAAATCAGGCGAAGGAAATGGAATTGGATTGGCCACACCTTGCGACGCGAAAACGAGAATCTAGCCAAACAGGCCCTCGACTGGAATCCGCAAGGAACCCGTCGAGTCGGAAGACCTAGAACAACGTGGAGGAGAACCCTATTAGCAGAGGCCGCAACAACCGGGAGATCCTGGTCAGAGCTGAGAGCTGTCGCGCAAAACAGAGTCCGCTGGAGGGCAACTGTTTCCGCCCTATGTCCCATGAGGGATTAAAGGAGCAATTAGATTAGATCTGACACCTTGAAGATATCAAAAGGCAGTATATTCACTATTGCGTGAACATTTGACCATAAGAAAGCTCTGTTCGAAGTCTGCAATGCGTTTGCTCACTGTTGAACAAAAACAACAACGTTGCAACAGAGCAGAGATTGTACCTGTCTAGGCGAAATAAAAATAATTTTTTCTTGTGATGTAACAATGGATGAAACATGGATCCATCACTACACTCCAGTGTCAAATCGGAATAGACAGCAACCGGCGAAAGCCGTGCCAAGTGATTAAAAACGCAAAAAGTTGTAAAGAAAAAGGTAGTCCGCCATGTTGTTGTGGCCACCATATTTGATCTACCATAACATTGAATATATTTACTATATTATATCGATAAAATTATTTCATAGGACTTACTTAATACAAATCTATATGTTTTATGTTGTCGTTCAAGAATAATACTGAATACTGTATTTTCTACTAATTTAACCAGAATAATATCTGTTATTTAAAAGTATCGAAATCCTATAAATCTTTTTGTAGAAATCGTAAAATTTACTTTTTGCATCCGGTATTGGATCGAATTTGTGAAAGTTTTTTTGATTATATTGAATCTTAATAAATCATAAAGAAACCTGAATAATATAATTTTTTATCCGTAAGATTTCGTACGAGTAAAAATTACTGCGCACGTACATACACAGACATATGAATAGTCGAGTGATCTTGAAACATAAAAATATTTTGACAACTTGATTTTCTATTTGCGGACCAATTACCATAACTCCCCTATAAATTGAGATTTAATTACAACTAGTAAATTCTTTAAGGCTACATAGAAATAAATATTACTGAACGAAAACTCTAAATCCTTCCGCAGTAAGAAATTAATCTATTTTTTAATTTTTAATACTTGTACACTCTGATTGCATTAAGGAGATAAGAATGCAAACTAGTCAAATTGTTCACGAGATCAGTTATCAATACAATTTTTGGTTTTGGCTGCAACAATCATTACATACTATTACACGATTTCTTGAGTTCTTGACTTGAAATTTACTTGAAACTCAAGTTGCGTTTTCGGATCATTTACTTGACTTGAAAATGTCTTGAAATAAACTAACTCCATATTATAATTTAAAAATATTGTGTCAAAAGTATACATTCACTATTTCAATTATTGTTTTTATGCTCTTCTTGTACCAAGTAAAAAATACATATGCACAATTTGAAGATTCAAATAGCGTTTACATGAGCTTTTTCAAGTTAATCAAAGAAATTTTTGTGATTTATTTGACTCAAGTACACTTGAAGTCAGGATGAGTATACACTGTACATGCATATTATGTTACTTGAAAACTACTTCAAGTATACTTCAAGTAAGCATGTAAACGTAATAAATGATCCAATGCATCAAAAACGATGTACTAATAAAATTTGCTTTACTTTTTTCCGTTTCAGTTCATAACTAATGTGTTATCCACGAGCTCAAATTCACGCCTTCTCCTCCAGCACTACCCCGACCCCCTATTTTATTTAATCTACCTTATTCTCTATCGAGCCAAGGTTACTACTAGACATTGCACCATGGTGTAATGCAAACGATATGGCAGACTAGTACAAAGGGTGAGAAGAGTTGCTAAAGAAACACAATATTTTCAGGTTTACTTGAAAATTTTCAATTACTGATGCATGCTCGCTCAACTTGCAGAGAAATGATTTGATAGTGAATAATTACCTTGCTCGCCTTTTTTATTTCAATTTTGTAGACATCGTTGTGATCTATCTTCCTTGCAGACTTCCTCAAAATTCGAGCGATTATTACTAAACAAAAATAATGTTAGACAATGAATAACAATCCATAGCTATTTATAGTTAATAGTACCAAATTCAGCTCTACAAAAATGCTCTTGTGGATGCATGGGCATGCAGCTACAGCTCTCGGCAGGAAGAATGGCAAACAAAGCCAGGATAGCCAAGACCCCCAAAGTGATAGACTTGTTTATTGCCATTTTTATATTCCTGAAACGACAAAAAGAAATTTGCAAATCATATATTATCGAATTGTACAAAATACAAAAAAAAACAACAGAAATGAAATCCTGTGAGAATTTTCGATATCATTTAACAAAGTTTTTTACTGGATGCAACAGATCAACCCATAGAAGAAGAAAGTCGTGCCTACAGTTCGGATCGACATCAAAGGCTGGACATCGTTTCAACATAGAACAATTGCTGCATTTAAGCCCAATTCAATTGTTACTGGTCATGCATATCGAATGGCACACAAAAGATCTTCAAATGCCATGAAAGTAATTCTGCCACGGGACGAGAAGTCGTGACTTTCTTTAAGAAATCTCTTTATGTTTTTATTATAAAAAACGACCCGGTTATTGTCATAATATTATGATAGTTATGAGAGAACGAATATCGTTACATTTTTTGATAACAAAGTAACTAATATTTTTCAATCGAGGTATTTGTGTTTTTATGTTCGTTTTCTATGTCCCTTTTTACGGCGAACGTACATGTTTCTGTAAATATCAATAAGAACAGACAGACACATATTAAGATTCCGAATCCATGAGAACCTTTATAAGTTGTGTAATTTTTAATAGAAAAATAATTTGTACCGTAAGGCAAAGATGGTTTTGTTTCTTTCTGTGATGAATATACTTACGTGCCTACTTAACTTACGCTCTTATAATCCCTCATGGGACATAGGGCGGAAACAGTTGCCCTACAGCGGACTCTGTTTCGTGCGACAACTCGCAGCTTTGACCAGGATCTCCCAGTTGTTGCGACTTCTGCTAATAGAGTTCTCCTCCACGTTGTTCTCGGTCTTCCAGCTCGACGGGTTTCTTGCGGGTTGCAGTCAAGGGCCTGTTTCGCTAGATTCTCGTTTTCGCGTCGCAAGGTGTGGCCAATCCAATTCCATTTCCTTCGCCTGATTTGGTCGTCTATCCTTTCTTGGCCAGCACGGCGCCATAGTTCTTCCTTTGAAATTCTATCTTTCCAGCAGATTTTTAGGAGACGACGCACAGTGGGCTCGATCTCGGCAAAAGGCGCGCATACAGTAAAAAACTTACTTTCGATTTTTTCGGGTTCTAATGTCGAATTCTTTAAGATCAGTTATTATGAAGATCAGAAATTGTTACATCAAGGTCATTTGACTATGGTGTGATGTGTAAAATTAACGTCAATTCTACAGTTTTTAATTTTTTTCGTTTTTTCTTATTTTTGAAAATTCGAAAAAAATACTGTATCTTTTGAATGCAATGATGTGCGGTAATGATTTTTTGAGGGAAATAAGGGTCTATCTTTGCTTTATAATTCCATAAAGTTTCATGAGCCAATATTTGCATGGATGTATGTAATTGGCTGCATTAAACTGATTAGTGTAAAGAAAAATGTTTTTTACAATTAAAAAGATCAGAACTTTTTTGTGCAGTGGAGTGCAGCGATGAGATTTGTAAGAAAAAAAAGTTCTAACATTCAAAAACATGTCATCAAATTTCCAGCTGCAAAGACCTGCAAGATTGGCCTTGGTGGAGGTCCAAACATTATCATTTTTATAAAATACCGAAAATACCTCCCCCGTCCTTGTCACAGGTGGTCACATTTATGAGACTCCCCCCTCCCTAGTGTGACGTCACATATTTTGCAATGTTACATCTAGCAATTATTAAATTAAAACAGCAGTTCCGAAATTAGTTTAAATTATTTTTTAATAAAATCAACATCAAATCAAACATTTGAGAAAAATTAACAAAACAAAAAACGATTAATTATATTGATGAAAGATACAAACTTAATCAACTTGAGTCCATGAAAATTGAACTCACTCCGTTAAATTATTTATAACTGGCATAGCAGACACTTCGTTCTCGTTTGGGTTGTTAACATATTAGATATTGAAATGTGACGTCACGAAATTTAGAATCCCTCCCACCCCTTGTCACACAATGTCACACTTCGTCGACCCCCTCCCTCCCCCTTAAGGTGTGACGTAATTTATGGATGGCCCCTAAGTAGTGTTCACAGTCTCATCCCTTGTTTTTTAAATGCCAGTGCTGTGGCTCTCAAAGTTTAAGTTTGTTTATGCATTCAGAGGAAGTTAGCATCAACTTTTTTCGCACCGAGTTGTCGAAGAAGTGTCTAATAGTTAAAATTTGAAGTTGTACATCTAAAAAATGGAGAAAACAGGTTTTATGGTTTTCTTATTTTATATTGTTGTTAATTGATGTTTTGTAGTGATAGATAGTATATAATATATAAAGCAAGTCTTGTAGGTACTAATGAAAGTACAAATTTCACTATTTTAACTGAAATTTTAGAATTACTGTTGAAACTCTCAAATGATTCAAAAAGTACACTTTGATCGTTAATATTTTGTCTTCTTACTTGTTAATTTATAGATCGAACAGTTAATTTTTTATTAAATATTGCTGGATATAGAATAAAAAAAATATTTTTACTATATTGTTGTTTTTCTTTAAAATTTAGAATGAATATAGTTCGAAAAACCTGTAGAAACATACCAAATTGCTTCGAGTAATAAAATTCAACAGAACTCGATAGTGGCGACACCTATAATTGTTCAAAATTTGTTATTGGCCTCAAATTTAAAATCAGCGACCTCAAAAACCCATATAATCACATAAAATAGCACATTCTACTTGAATTAATATAAAAATCGACGGTGGCGCCACCTATAATTGTCCAAAACACGTTTTTGACCTCATATTTGGAATCAGCGACCTCAAAAACCTATATAACCACATCAAACAGCACAATATATTTACATTAATACAAAAACTCGACGGTGGCGCCACCTATAGTTGGTTAAAACACGTTTTTTACCTCAAATTCCAAATCAGCGACCTCAAAAACATAAAGAAGTGTTTGTATAGCAATTTTAATATGATTTCTGCGTCCGTAAATGCGTATGCGCGCGTTTTGCCGAGTTCGAGCCCACTGTGCGACGTAGGCATCTGTTGATGAAAACTTTTAGACGCTTTGTGATGAATTGGGTGGCTTTCCATGTTTCGCAACCTTACAAAAGAATCGCTTTAACGTTGGAGTTGAACAGCCGCAATTTGGTGTTAATTGAGATCTCCGTCGATCTCCATATGCGAAACAGGCATGCATATGCGCTTCTTGCTTTATTCATTCTGCAACTGACGTCTTCTTCTGCACCGCCATTTTCGGTAATGATACTACCGAGGTAGCAGAATTTATCTACCAGTTCCACGTCACGGTTATTCAGCGCTGTACGTTCAATGGTGTTTGCATTTATCCGCATTTCTTTAGTTTTAGTCGGATTTAGCCTTAAGCCTGCCGAACTACTTTCTGTTGCCAAATTGTTTAACATGTTTCTGAGTTCCTGGTGTCTGTGAGCCAGCAAACAGATATCATCTACGTAGTCGAGATCCTTAAGGCGGTCTAGCAATCCCCATTGAATGCCACCTGTTCTACTATCTAGAGCGCTGACAAGGATGTCATTTATTACTAGCCCTGTTCCTTTTCTGCTCTTTTTTACTCGTATTTACTTGGAACTACTCCTGCCCTCACAGAGAATTCATAGGTTTTACTCGAATCGACAAATTTTGCGTTCCTTTAATTTTTCACTCCGGAGTACTTAAAAGTAGAAAAGGAACACGGCTACTATAAGAAATAGTAGAAAGTAGGCATTATTGTCGTACTCCTGAGCTTACCTCAAACCTGTCGGATAATTTTCCATTGTGAAGAACTCTGCATTTCGAATTGTTGCATAGAGCTTTTATCAATTCTATTATTTTATCAGGCAATCCCAGTTGCCGTAGTGCCTGCCATATAAAGCTCCTATTAATCGAGTCGAACGCTACGTCTACGAAAGCAAGGTAAGGGGGGGTCGTAATTCAGTCGACTGCTCCACTATGATTCTCAAGGTGATAATATCGTCTATGCAAGAGCTGCCCTATCTGAATCCACCCTGGTGTCTTCTAAGCGTCCGCTCTACTGCCTCTCTTATCCTAGAAGGTAATATATGAGACACGATTTTTCCCGCAGTAGATAATAGACAGATGCCTCTCCAGTTGTCATATATTGTTAGGTCCCCCTTTTTTGGTATTTTGACTATGATAACTTCCGCCCCATCCTCCGGAAACGTACAGGTGTTCCAAGCTATTTCCAGGATTGGCTGCTGTGCATCTGCTATGAGGTTTGAGTCGGCTTTCAACAATTCTGACGGAATGCCATCCTTTCAAGCTGCTTTACCATTGGCCATTGCATGAATTGCGGTCTATTTCTGTGTTGGATGCGTCACGACTGGTGATTCTTATTGGCTGTGCATTGCTGCTGCTTCCTTGAGGTTCCTCTACAAATGAACCATTCAGCGCGGTGAAAAAATGATCTCTCCATCTGTGGAGTTGCTCCTCGTCGCTGCACGGCAGCCTTCCATCCCCACTCTTTACGGCATGCTTTTTAGTATAGTGCTTTCCCGAGAGCTGTTTAGTAATTTGGTACAGCACCTTAATGTTGCCTGTGTTTGTCGCGTCTGCCGCTCGTTTATCTGCGAGCTCGTTTATCTGCCGCCTTTTATCACGCCGGACACTTCTCTTTACCTCCCGGTGTAATTGGGAGTATTCCCGTTCAAGCTGATGACGTTTTTCGGGGTCGCTTGTAGAGTTCACGTTATTTTTGAGGGCCCTCCTGCGTTCTATTTTTTGCCAGGTTGTGTCCGAGATCCAGTGTTGCTGGTTTCTTTGGACATAACCGATGCTTGTTTCCGCTGCTGTTAATATAGCGCCCTTTGTTGTACTCCACAGCTCTTCAATATTATTTTCGTCAGAAACGCTTCGCTGGCTTAAAGTTTGTTGTAGTTTCCCAGGAAATTCTCGCCTTTTGATGCTGTCGCGCAGAAGCTCTACGATAAACCGTCTACGGTTTATGGCATCGCGTTGCACGTTTCTGATTGCGGCGATTTTGAGGCGCATAGGTGTTACTTCCAAATGGTGGTCACTTTCAGTGTCTGCTCCCCTAAACCTCCTGACATACTCCAGAATAGTTATCCATCTCCGGCTGACCAGGTCTCCTCGTGTATCTTCTTCTGACAAAAGTAAGTTCCCCTAGGATGAATTGGTGGAAACTAGAGTAGTCAACGAAAAGCTCACCATTGCTATTAGTCTCTTGGATTAGGCCTTGATTTTCAATTGTGTGTTCAAGGACGGTGTTGTTGGGGCCGATCTGTGCGTTTAAGTCACCCATCAAAACGATGATGTCTCCCTATGGAAAAGAGCGAAAAAACTCATTCAGTCGCATATAGAACTCGTCTTTGATGTCATTTTCTGCGTCTCTAGTTTGAGCGTGGCATTGGACTACGGTAGTACTTCTAAGTCTGGTACGCAGGCGTACGGTAATAACACTGTCGGAAACTGCTGACCGCCTAATGAAGCTGGACTGGCTTGCTTGGTGAGTATTATGCCAACGCCACTCCTACGGCTTTCTATTTCATTTCTGCCAGAATATAAGAAGGACTCGCCGTTTTGGCCGATATATTCCCGCGCATCGTGCCGTCTAGTCTCGCTAAGTCCCATGACCTTGATTTTATAGCGGTTTATCCCGTTGAGGACTTCATACAGCCGCCCATCAGAAAGCAGTTTTCTCACATTCCAAGTTCCGATTCGTGTCCTGATTCGAGAATCAAAGGTGGTCGTCGTGTTGCCCAACCGGTTCAAAGGCATTGTTTGCCGATTCGTAGCAATGGAGTTTTTATGGGAGCGGGTTGCTAACCCTCAGCCCAACCTACTTAAAACTCTATTTTGTGGCGCAGAGAACTCGCCATTCTACCGTCTACCGTTAGATCCTTCCGAAGAAATCTCCAGGGGGCACCGCGGAGAGGTGGGATTAGGATTTGTAACAGAGCTGCTGGGTGTTCGTCTGCAGTGACTCTTTTCGGGTTTTGATAGAAGTGACAAATCGGTTGCCACCACCTTCCGAGGTCTTCGTTAGTAGGTCATGTTTATACAAGTGGGAATTTTTTTTTAATTTTTCCTAATTTGAAGGGACTGCAATATTACTAGAGTACTGGTCGACATCGATTGAAAAATAGTATTATGGTAAAGAAATTTATTATTACTAGCAATTACATATATTTTAAGAGTAATAATTGTCCATATAAAAGAAGATAACAAACATACTGATGTAGATACCACTCGTCATTATGCTGTGAGCTACTGCTTAATGCATAAAATGTAGAATTGTGGTAGCGAATTTCGTATAGACTAAAAAAAATTTACAAAGCATCTCGAAATGAAATTGGAGAAGATTTTCGTAATAATGAAAGCTTTTTAGGTAGGAGAAAACAGTCATTAAAGATAAAAGACATAGACTGCACACAGTGTCCACAAAACAAACTTGAGTATTTAGTTAAATCGAAATACATATCATATTTGGAAGAAAAATGGTATAATATTTTTGAGAATTTTGTATGACGAACAACATTCTAAAATAATAAAATGAAAGGGTGATAAAAGATTCAGATACCTACAAAAATTTAAGTTATCTGTATATCCAAGTATTCATTTTACCTTTACAATTATGAATCATAAGTGACAAAAAGATAATTTGACACAAAATAAACAACAAATGGACAAGTCTAAATATCGATGAAAAATTGATCATGGCTCATTCCACGCCACTTATCTCACTAAAGCCTTTATTAAATGATTGCTTTTGTAATATGTAATATCCAATAAATATCAAAAAAAAAATTTAATAAACAAAAATGCCATAAATTAATCGGGCGGCGACTGCGGTAACAGTTTCCAGTTTCGCTTGTTTTAAATGACGACTGCACCAAGAGAGTGTCCAATTAGACAACTTCAAGTGTTCAAAGGCGACCATTGTAAACACTTCAATGTCTTATCGAACAGCTATAAACGTCTATTCGCCTCGGAACATTTTGACAGCCATTACCATAGGCGGACTGGCCCAGAATAATAGAATCCCTATCATTTATAGATATCCACAAAACTTGGCCTGCAGTTATCGTTTTTTATCGAATCGACATTCACCACAACGATTTATACTTTATAAGAATTTTATCCGAGTTTCATATTACTTGAGTTTGGCTGGCCGCGTGAAGTGAAGCCATCAGTAACGCGTGGGCGCCCACCGACCTGAGCGCTGAATTGGGAGATCTTAAAAGTGGAATGAAGCAGCACCCTCGGAATACCCTTTAGAGAATAGTTGGTATCTTTGAAATATGTGTCCTACTTTACGATTTTCTAGATGCTTTTCAAGTTACAAAGATTAAAAATTGTTTACAGCCTCGTCATGAAGCAATGTGAACAAATTTAAACTCTTCGAATAATTATCAACCAAAATTGGCCCAAAAAGTTCTTTGAGTGGCAGACGATTGAAAAGGGGGAATATGAGGATTGGGACTACTTAAAAAATAATTAACCCAAAGTTTATCGCCTGACAAATACATGGAAATTAAACCGGATTTAAATAAAAAAAACACTCCCCCAAGAGATATATCAATTTAATTTTCTTCTCTATCTCAAAGAAACCATGGGGAATAATACAATAGAAACTTGGGATTGGATTTTGAGGAGGGAAATTCACATTATTCAAAAGAATGGCGCTGAAAAGGATGCTTGAACTGAAAACCTTTTTTGGGGAAAATAATATGCCATAATCCTTGCCGAGAGTTCTCATAGACCAAAATGGTAGTCACGCGTTGCGAAGTTTAGAAGCGAGCTTTTGGCCACTCTGGAATACTCTGGTCAAGGACATTTATTGTTGTTTTAATTGAGTTTAAGTTATTTTCCTAAAGGACGTGCGACGTGATTTCATTGACATAAAGATTAATTTAAATTTATACAAAAAAAGTGAAAACGATTTATTTTTAGATTTTTCAACAGAAAATGTATGTTCCGATTAGGCTGTACGCGATGAAAAGTAAATATTATGTTAAAAGTTCTTCTGAGAGCTACTCAAAATAGTACATAACTAAAAAATGTTGTCATATCGCCCTAACTACTCGCATCATCGCTTATTTGCAGCTCTTCTGTTCTGCATAGGATTTCCATAATTTAAGAGTAAGGACCCTTACTTCCGTGATCTAGTGTGAATAGCCAAAATGAATTTGCAAACCTAAAATGTTCCGGTATTATGTATTGTATATCGCCGCCTGATTGCAAGAACTAGGTAACTCAGAATTCTGTAAAAAATAAATTTCTCAAGTTACCTATCCGTAACACGATAATAAGTGCGGTATTTTCATTTGTCCAATTTTTACATTGTCTAATAGATGTTGCTAGTTTGCTTTAGCAAGTTGCCGGACCTTTGCATTAAATACTGCTTGATATTGACTACATGAGACTATAGATAACTCATAATCACAAAATTTGAAGTTACCTAGTTCTTACAATCAGGCGGCGGATATTATCTTCTATATAAATATAATTTGAGTGTGTGTCTGTGATTTCAAAATAATTGCCATTTTCATGATATTAAAACAAAATCAAGTATTTTTAAAATTTTTGTCTGTTTGTATGTCTATGTGTCTGTATGCCTGTATGTCCTTCTGTCTGTTTGTCCGGGATAATCTCGGAAACGGCTAATCCGATTGCGATGGGACTTTCACTGGACGATTCAGTATTTTCTTGGGCATTAGGGTTTGTCGGTTTTTAAAAATCGGTTTTGAAAACCGGGTTTTTAAACAAAATTATGGAATTCGAAACCCGGTTTTTCAGAAAAAAAATTGGCGGTTTTAAATTCATACATATTTGAATGTAAGCAAAAATGTACTCAGCAAGTTGTACGTACCAGCGAAAGGTCTGGCAGCTAAAATTAATCGCAATTTATTACATGCTATAAAGACATGGATTGAAGAAAGAAGAGATGCGGGGTTAATAACACTGCTCCTCTTTTTACAAAATTCACCGTCCGTTTGGACAATACCTTCTGGTAAATTTGTTCCATTAGCTAAAAAGTACTTACATTATTATGTTATCCGGACAAATATTATGGATGTTATATAAAAATTATGCTACAGAAAGTGACTGCAATGGTAAAACGAGTGACGAAGAAGAAAACACAGCCATATGTATGATGAGAAATGCTATGGAAGTAGCAATAAATAATAATTTGCAAGAACCTGAATAAGGAGATTTTGTTCGTAGAAGCTTCAAATAGAAGAACAAAAAACTTAGACTTACTATTATTAATGCTTTGAAGACAATAAAGCCCAGTTCAATAGTAAGGGAGAAAGTATTAGCTATTTCTGGCAATTTTGTGCCCAAAATAAGGACAAGACTAAGCAATATTAATGTTCTTTCGTTACCTTATGTTTTCCGTTTTTGTATTATTTTGTCTTGTTTTTGTAAAAATTCGAAACCGGTTTAAACCGGGTTTACGGAAAAGTTAAAATTCGAAAACCGGTTTTTCGAAAAGTCGCTTTTTGTATAAACCCTATTGGGCATGTTTTAGGTTTCACTCGGTTCCGACTATGATTCAGACGGAAAACTTGATCCTACAGTCGGAGAAAAGCGATTGGAAACTTTTTTTATCATTCCAATTGTAAACCTCGAAGCTCGGAACGGATAATCCGATTTTAGGACTTTCACGGGATGATTCAGAATCTTCTTAGGCGTTTAGCCTACTATTCAATATTACACGGCTATCCTATCGGGTTAGACCGAAAACATGACTCGATAATCGAATGAACGCGAATGAAATGCTGTCACGGCGAGATATTGTTCTTTCAATTTAGGGAAATACTGTGAAGATTATGGTTTGCCATCTCCGCAAATGATCGATGGGTGTGATGAAAATTTAAAAAGAGAATATATCGAACACAATGAACAAGGATGAATAAAATGTTGAGGACGCCATGGGGTAAGTTCTGGACATGGTGAGACCCGTATTCTGAATATAATTGTTGTGCATGTAGCACAAAATTTTTCCGATAGGTGACGCTCAACATCGCATTTTAAAAAAGTTTTAACACATTTTTATAAGTAACTAAATTTTTTTTTATGTGGCAGTGGCAAGCTCAGGAATCACCCTTTGTACTAAAATTCCGTTATGTCGTTTGCACGTCATAGTGCAATGTCTAGCAGGGAGCTTAGTAAGGAGGGAATAGTTTAAGGGTTATGGGGGTTCGGGGGTGTTGAAGAAGGTGGGGATTAACCCTACGTTTGAACTCTTGGATGTTGTAGGAGTTCGGAAATACTGACTGTGAGAGATTATATTCTATAGTCGAGTTATGTGCCCAAAAGTATGTTTTGCAGATTTGTTATTTTTTCATTATACGTTTTTCCTATCCCGGACTGTGCACACATAAGGTTTTTTATTAAAAGGCGTTGCAACGCATGCGGGTTTATGCTAGTGTATATATAAAGCAACAGATGGTCTCGTTTTTTGAATTGCGTGCTGACAGTTGGCAACGCCGATGGACTTTTTATTATGTGAAAATGTTAAGGATCGTTCTTTCTCCTTAAAGATCCAAAAACAGTTGAAGCACTTAGGGAAATATCCGTCGAGCTCTTCTGAAAATAGGGCTACAAACAATCGACAATGCACTACAAAATTAGGTTAACAGAATGGATTACTGCCAAACCAGCCGCTTGCAACGTTAACGGCTTCAATATATAGTTTATTTGTCATTGTACATTCATCCCAGACAACCTACATGCAGTCTTGTAAAATTTAGCTTTGTGATTGTTATCCGATATATTGCACACAGGATTTTCTATATGATCTTTTTGATCGGTATCTTAAACATAGATTGAGCTATTTTTCCTTGCGGGAATAATTTTGCAACAATACCTGATGATGACACTGCTATGGCAATCATTTTATCTGCACGCCTAATATGACATTAATTTATTGGCAGTGCCGCCGGGTGCGTTTAAAAATTTACACCACCCACACCCGGATTGTCGCTTTTGACAATGCGTTGGTAGATTTCTTTTTGTTCATTGTTTAATCTTGGCTCATTGTGTTGTTCGATATATTCTCTTTTTAAGTTCTCATCAGACCCAACGATTATTTGCGGATATGGCAAACCATCCATATCCATAGTATTTCCGTTAATTGGAAGATCAATATCACACAGTGACAGGTTTACAATTGGAGTGATAAAGATGATCGGTTCAAGCTTTCCGTCTAAACCAGAAGCCTAAAACATGCCCAAGAAAACAAGTGGTAAGATCTACGAGGTGCGACGGCGAGGGAGACCCGACCTCCACTGGAAAAATGGCGTTGACCAGGACACTCAAAGTTTAGGGATACCAAACTGGATAACATACGCTCAGAATCGGGACCGGTGAGGCCATCTTGACCGTGAACAAATATTAAGGGATATTGCAGTGCATCATATTATATGTGAGTCTGTGTAATTCGTTTGAATTTTTTTACTTTCTATGAAGTATTATTGCCCGGTTATCACATTGTTGATCTCCCAATAGCACAGAGACTTCATTTGTAGTCGATTCATTATGGCGACCTGTGTGCTCTGTTGTAGGTCGTCGGTCTGCATTAATGAATATCTTATAATTTCATTCATTTCATTCCAATTGTAGTTCTCAAAGAGCTATATTTAAATATCCATTTATGCCTAAGTATCGCAAAATAGGCAGCCTTAATCATGAAAACCGGGCCAAAAAAAGGGATTCATATAGTACAATCAAGATTTACTTCGGCAAACCCAAATATTTAGAAACTGCTCTTTGAGGTCTACAATTAAATAATAAAAAGCGTTCACTCGCTGTTCTCCGACTACCGGTTCAAGTTTTCGATGCAATCCGATAATGGGTAACGGCAATCGGTTCCGATAGTCGGATCGTAGTGACAAAATAGCCTAAAACATGCCAAAGAAAATACGTTCCCGAGATTAGCGCGGTCAAACAGACAGACATACAGACAGACAAAAATTTAAAAAATGCTTGATTTTGTTTTAATACCATGTAAATTACCATATGAACTTAGAAAATGACAATTATTTCGAAATCACAGACAAACACACCAATTATATTTATATAGATACTAGTTGGGACCCGGCGCGCCTTTGCTGCTCCCATAAGCCAATAGTAGTAATCAGGTGATGTGAATTTTAATATACAGTAGGAAAGTTTGAAAAGGGCAATTTTTTGGTATTTTTGATTCCAAATAACAAAATGTGAAACTATTAGGGATCTGGCATTTTGATCGAGACAATAAAAACCATCCATTGACACGGCATTTTTCGATATATGAATTTTCATACACAGATCAGAAGATCAAAATTCAACTTTTCTTAACCATTAATGAAAAACCAACTATTCCTATAAAAGTTGGAGTCATTAGATTCAAAATACATTTATTTGGACTATCCAAAATTGCCTGTGTATTCTGTTAAAACCATGAACGTTAAAAGATTTAAAATTAATGCAAATAGCAGCATCAAGCACTCGAAATTCGAGGGCTATTTTCTAAAGCTTTTTTTAATTTAAATCTAGAAGTCTTCAATAACAAAATTTTTCGAGAAGAATAAAACAAAATCGAAAAATGAAACAAATATTTTATAGTTGGAAAAAGCAATGCCAAAAAACCAACCTTTATTTTCTCTTATATTGCGAAACTGTGTTCGTCAAGACATGTGAAATTAATGCAAATATTGAAAATCAAACTATTGGCAATATCTAAGGAAAGAACCAATACACTATTTCTGTAAAATTTGGAGACATTAGATTCAATATGCTTTCATATTAAGTGTGACCAAAATTACCTATGTATGTATTCTTTGCAAAACTTGCTGGTAAACTATGTTTTTGGTTTTGTTTTCCGGCGCGTAAATAAACAAAGATGATGCCTTTCCGACTCGCTGCACCCAACCTTAATACATTTAAAATTAATCCAAATCTCATTCAATCCAAATTCAACTCTTCAACAAATATTTATAACCATTAACGAAAAACGAATTATTCCTATAAAAGTTGGAGGGTTTGGATATTGGTTTGTTTGTCTAATTCTGCGAAGTATGTCTTCAGTAATGCCGTTTTTGTATATTTCCCACAAAACCGATGGTTCTGTTAGGTATCATGTCGTCAATATAATTGCGAACAGTTGGCGAATGCTATTCGGCGTGGATGCAAATGCTGCAGCAGTAAGTGTCAGATCCCAATGATTGTCGTCTTCCAGCAATTGCAACTCGCGACATGCATCTTGAAATGTATTGAATATTCGACCATTGACTGTTGGTAAAAATTCGAAAGACGTTGGTCCTGGAACATTCAGCAACAACAAACGCAAAAAGAAACATTCACGTTGTTTTGGATGTACTGTGTAAAGTCGTTCCAATGTCTTTGCTTTCAATACGCTAGCGAGGGACGTCGGTATAATAACGATGTTTTTGCGAATTGTCCGAAAATATCAGGTTTTTGGCACAGTGTGAAAAATTCAGTAAGTGTAGTTTTTGGTGAATGGAAAGCTCGTTGGAGAGCATTTTCTTCAGTGAAATATACACGTTGACCGTTTTCAAGATGTATCGCAATCTGAGGCATAATGTAAAAACTCGACATTTATATATTTTCCTATTAACACTTTATTTAATCGCACCAATTAAAAGCTTTTACGCATTTTTCGGTGGAAGTATATAAAGAACAATGGATGCTAATATTTTACAGTTTTCCCAAGGTTCACAAATACTACAAATGTTGAAGGTAATCCAAATGAGAATGATGGAGAATATAATCTTGCACCTTAAAGATGTTAATAAGATAATGTTTAAGTGTAATTTTCAATTATCTATATAAAAATCAATTGCCGTGCGTTAGTCTAACAAAAACTCGAAAATGGCTCGCCTCAATACAGGGATGGTTTAAAAAAATAAGAAAATCCCAAAGGAACTACTGAAAAATCTAAAAAATTTGTCATGGCCTACCTATATATTGTTTGACAGCTGCGTAAATGTGAAATTGTCATTAAATTGGGGTTTTTGAGAAATTACCGATTTAATTTAATGACAATTTCACATTTACGCAGCTGTCAAACAATATATAGGTAGGCCATGAAGCTATTGAAACTAATGTGAGGTGAAAAATCCCAAAATTACCAATTTTTTTGGTTTTGCAGCTGTTCATTTTGGTTTTTTGAAATGGTTTTTTTTTCTAAAACCACCCTTGTATTGAGGCGAACAAAACAAAAAATAAAATATTGAAATCGGTCGAGCCATTTTCGAGTTTTTGCGGGACTAACGCACGGCATTCATTTTTATATATATAGATAGATAGAGGCACAAACGGGTATTCCTTCAAATGGATGGATACTCTTTTGTGCTACTTCGGTCGTTGGCTTAGTTATGCTCTGGACCAACATATAGTATTTATACTATTGTAGCTATTAATTACAGCAAGTGGTATGCTAACCCAAAACTCTCAGCTGATTGTTGATCTACGGATAATAACAAACGGATTATGGATAATTGTCTTTAAGGGACTTTTCGTTTCAAAAAATTCAAAATATTCGATTTTTTTTTACATAAAAGCGTTCCTTAACATCTTTAAGAAATTCGTATAGGAAAAAAGTAAAGTTATAGGTAAAAAATTAGTTATGAGCGTTTTATATGTAAAAATTATGTTACAAAAAATTAAAACGCATTTTTCTCAAAACTACGTTTTTTGACTTGACCACACTTTTCTCGAAAACTACTCAACGGATTTCAAAAATCCAAAAACCATTCGATTCGTTATAAATAATACTAGTAACTAAACCTTTAAAAATATTATGTTACCACCCCTATTTTTCAAACAGGGGTAGTTTGCCCTCAAAAATATGGATTTTTTTTTGGATTTTTCAGAAAAATGTTTATAAAATGATAAAAATATTAAATATTAAATTTTTTTTAGGTTTAGTTACTAGTATTTAGTCTTATGAATAAAATCTCGTTGGAATTTTTACTCTATCTGTTACAGGAAGCCCAAAAACTGTAGAGCAGTTTAAAAAGTATCTTTTGGAAGATGCTCTCTGCAGTGGTCAAGATGTACTAAAAATGCAAAAAAAAATTTATTTTTATATTCTTAATATGTCTTATAGAAATGCCCAAAAGGAATCAATTCGATAAATATAATAGTGTTTTCATAAAAAAAATTAAAAAGTGTATTTTATGTCAATTATGAAACGAAAAATCCCCTTAAAAGAGTAGTCCTGGGGTCTGTCCAATCTAATAGAAATAATCGAAAAATCTCTCCAACCACAACGAGTGAAAGTTTGATGTGGTTGGGCTGGCAGTTTAATTGGGCCATATACATACTTTTTGAAGATGCTGCTTGTTCCACCGTTACAATGAATGGATTGCGTTGCCGAACGATGTTGACTGACATTTTGGCCTCAAATTGATGCTATGAATGTGGACGACCTTTATTTCTGCCGAACAGCGATCCCTGTTGCACTGCTGGTGAAACAGTGGCTCTATTGCGTGGAAAAATTTAAAGTAACACCTCTTATCGAGACACCCTGTAGAAGTAAACTAAGCCAAAATTTCGTTTCAATACTAATAGTCCAGTCAAATTAGTCGAAAAAAGAGGATGAAATTGCATTTTAAGAGGTACAGAATTTTTTTTTTGGCATTTGTTCGGGTACACCTGACAATGATAAAACCAAGTTTGTGGGGTCGCAGTGGCTTGGGAAAAGCCGCCATCTTGAATAAGAGGAAGAGCTTGTTTATATTAAATAGCCCGTTTGCATGCAATGATAGCTGAGAATGATCAATGACAAAGTTGTGGTGGAGAATAAAATTATCTAAAAAATGAGCCCTCAACAAGCTCTGTAAGTTGATTTGGCACAAAGTTATGGTCGGTCAAAGTTCAACCATGATCGTGTGGTGAGGGTTGAATGCAGTTTTTTGCAATTAACTCGCCAAATGTTAATTTTTTTGGCTTAATGCCCATTAACAAATTTAAAGGCCTAGTAATTGCCTTTCAAATGAGCCCTTAATCGTCGTTATCGCTTATGTAGTTTGCGAGCAATCCAACGCCAAATTTCGCACTGGACGTGCCTGAAATAACTGATAACTCCATTTTTTTGGAATATTTCGTTAACGGTTGCTCATATGAAAAAGTAGTAAATGCCAGGAATATGGGCAATGAAAATATCTTTCCAACGAGGTATTGGTCGAAACTCCATGTAGTTTTATGTCCGCGATACAGTGGGTCAAAGGTCAACTGAAAGGTTTACCAAAGCCAAAAAAATTAACATTTGGCGAGTTAATTGCAAAAAACTGCATTCAACCCTCACCACACGATCATGGTTGAACTTTGACCGACCATAACTTTGTGCCAAATCAACTTACAGAGCTTGTTGAGGGCTCATTTTTTAGATAATTTTATTCTCCACAACTTTGTCATTGATCATTCTCAGCTATCATTGCATGCAAACGGGCTATTTAATATAAACAAGCTCTTCCTCTTATTCAAGATGGCGGCTTTTCCCAAGCCACTGCGACCCCACAAACTTGGTTTTATCATTGTCAGATGTACCCGAACAAATGCCAAAAAAAAATTCTGTACCTCTTAAAATGCAATTTCATTTACTAATTTGACTGGACTATAAGTAAAATCATGTATATAGTTTTTAAATTGGTTTTGAGGTAGTAATAGGTCACACACCTGGCATGCTGCTTGTTATTTGAATACTTTTACTGTTTTCCGGCAATTCAATGGCGTTATTAGGCGTAGTATGCCACCATATGTAGATACTAGTATGACGTACTGGCCAATATATTTCGAGGCGAAAATGTATAGGGTCGATTCAAGACGTCATTAGCATTGGCCACAATACTAGGTTAGATTCTTTGCGATACTTGTGCCACAATAGGTTTTGAAGGAGAAATTTCAGAGTATACCATTAGGCATACGAAATCGGTACTCGATTCTTTACTTATATGAGTATTTATCTCATTTCGGTACTCGATACGTTTGACTGAGTATTTTTACTCATATCAGTACTTTGGAATCGAGTACTGAGTACAATTTGCATCCAAGGCCAAATTCCAGCTAACTGCAAGTTTTTCTCAGTTGTGAATAATTTCCATATAAACGCTTTACACATTTTTATGCCTCAATTAAGGAGAATATAGGGACGTTTAAGGGCCTTAAACTCTCCTTAATTGAGGCAGAAAAATACATCCCAAACGCAAATTGGAGCTCTTTTATAGCGCAGACATTTGTATGCTTTATTCTCTGGGTAACAAACGTGGATTCCAGACAGAGAGAAATACATACAAAATTTCATTGCGCAAATTTCTTGGACTTATCATCAATGAAAATAAGACGAAACAGATATAATATAGTGAATAAAAATGTTGTAAAGGATGTTGTTCACAAACAAAACCAGAATTTTCTTAAATTGTTCCTTATTGAAAGTGCAATTCAACGTACTAATTATTCACTAGATAATGTTTAACAAAAACCAAAAAATTCTCTAATTTTATCACTTGCCGCGAACAGGGATTTACTTGCTCAAATGTACTGTGCCAGTGAGAAATTAAAATATTCTTATCAGAGGCTGAGTCTGCTTCTGTTGATAACGGATCAATTGATTTTATCGAGATGCAATGCAATAAAAAACTCGTTCCCAGCATGACAATGTCTAGTGGAAAAGAATTGTAGAAATTTTAAGCATGACTAATACAAATAGGAATTCGAGCATTTGTAAGTACATACCTATACAAAGAAATTCAGAATAAAAAGCATTTTTAAGTATACAAAATCAAAAATATAAATATTTTGTAAAATATACAAAAATCCAAAAAACATAAGCATTGCAAAAATGTACAAAAATTCCAAAATATAAAACATTTTTAAATCAAATGAATCTAACATATAGAATCCGTAAACGAGTTCACCTATTTCGAAACTCAAATTAACAAAGCCAACAACATTACGGCGGAAATTAAAAGAAGAATTCTGCTGGCGAACAAAATATACTGCAGTATGTTGAAATATTTTAAATCAAAAAAAATAAGCAGGAGTATACACAATTAGTTAAGGCCCAACTATAATGCACGTAAGAAACCTTTAAGACCTTTAAGACCTTTATATCTCTCTTGTCAGACCATTACTCGAGTATGGGTCCCAGGTTTGGTCTCCTCACTACTCTTCGCACGCTGGAAAAATTGAGTCGGTTCAAAGAAGGTTCATTCGATTCGCACTGAATCATCTTCCTTCGGATAACCCATTAGTTCTTCCACCATATGAATCCCGACTTAAGTTACTCAACCTAAGCTCTCTTTCCAGGCGTCGTGAAGTGGCCGATGTTGTATTTGTTCATCAGCTCCTTAATGGAAAGGTCGACTCAGGTTTTCTAAGTCGCCGTGCGTCGTTTAGAGAGAGTGGTTACAATTTGAGAGGGCCACCTCTCTTACACACCAACTCCTCTAACACGAATTACGGCAGATTCGAGCCTGTTAATCGCATGTTCATTAATGTGAATAAAAATATCAATGTTTTTAGCGTGAGCATTAGTAAGGACGTCCTTAAAAGGAGTCTTTTTAATCTCACGTGACTCACTTTTCCTGCACGCTTCTTTGTGTATTGCATTTCTTACTGTTTTAAGTTATATGTTTTTAACATTTTTTTGTTTGCATGTCTTAGCTGAGCCACTGTGCAGTGGTAAATGTGACCGCGTTTGTGTGCAGGGACCGGACCGGCTTGGTACCGGAGTGCCGGGGAGGGTCGAGAAGGAGCCTGCATTTTCGATCGCATGCTCGTTATGTGGTGTTTTCTCTTCTTATACCTTTTTTGGTGCTTTCGGCTGGTTCGGTCCCTGCACATAGGCGAGGCCCGTTTCTCAGCCCAGCTGAGAAGTGTACCTTCTGAGCTAGAAGGATAAACTCTATTACTATAGAAACGCACGTCAGCCGACGTGCGTAAATATCAAACTTTCGTCAAACGTATAATGGTTTGTGTATACGGAAAATTTTCCCGAGTTTAAAATTATTAAAATGCATAAATATTACTCATTGACTATTAGAACTTGGCTATTAATCTTTGCATATTAAAAATGATCATGTTTATTTTCAATTATAATAAATTTCTCATCAAAATCACTCCCATAAATTTTAAGCACAACATTTTCCATACACTTTCTTGTTTAAAACCCACAAAACAACAACAACAAGTCCGCTGTCATCAATTTAACTACAAATTCTCACAAAACGTACGTTGAGTGCGATTCTTTTCGCATTTTTACGTTTAACGAAAGTTAACGAAACAAAATACGAACGACGTACGTCTAATATGGCCGAGCCCATTAATTTCCATGAGAGCGCCCAGATGACGTGCGTTTCTTACGTGCATTATAGTTGGGCCTTTAGCATTAAAGATCTTACGTTATAACTTATACAAAACCGTAATACTAATGTACGGATCAGAAGCATGGACCCTTACTTGTAGAGATGCGCCGAATGTTGCGTTTTGGGGTGTAAACGGGCTTTTATAGGTTTGAATTTATATCCAGTGCCGCGGCCAGACAATTGGAGGCTTTGTGCAAAAATTCAGCGAGGGGCCCCAGAGAGTCCAAAAAAAACATTTCGCTCGCCTCGCTCGCGGATTTTCCTTCATAGACACCCATCTCCGCAACAGAATTACGGCGCATATGCTGATTTTTGTGGCCCATACTAATTTGTGTGGCCCATTTAATGAAGTATAAATGCAAATAATGAATTCAAATGATTTTTATTGCAAAAACATTTTTAGCTCGCAGTTGTACACCCTGCACATATGCCAGCCGCGGCACTGTTTATATCCCATCCTGACTAAAAATCAAACTCGCCCGTTCTTACACTGAAACAGACACACACAACGTCAAAGCCACTGCATGACACCCCGCAACAGGCACAATACGCCTGAGTAAAAATTCTGCTTTTTCAAATGCAGCCCGCTACAGACCCGAACGAAATAGTCCAAACGAAGCACAGCATGCTCACACTTTTTTAGACTAAATGGAGCAAAATTGGAGCTTTAAAAAATTGTCTGGGACGAAGAAAACGGGTAATAAACTTGGGGACTATAAAGAGTGCGTGAATACTCAGTAGATCCGTTCACGTTCGATTGCGCAGGTCAAGCAGCATTGGATGTGGCTAGAACCTAGTTGGGGGACCGCTTGGTAAAGCCGCACTCGCGTTTGGAATGGATGATTACGACTACATTCATATCTGTAACAGAGGCGTGCATACCTTTAGCGGGTGTATTTTTACATTTTCATGCATGTAGCGGAAGCGTGCGAATTTCTGGCGGGCGCATTTTTATATTTTCGTGCATTTTGTGCATGGGGCGTGCATGGGGCGTATGGCAGGCGTATTTGTTCGTTATGCGTGTTTTTACTTGAGATGTAAGCTACATAAGCATTTGCAATCTGTAGCAGCCGATAATCGAGTAATTCATACGCTAAGACAGTTCGCAGAAATGTCAAAAGAGTACTCATCGATTCTCAAGGAATCGAGAACTTTGGAACGAGTAAAAAGTACTCATTGAGTAATTTTCTTTCGATTCTACTCATAAGTATTTAATCAAGTATTCTCCACCGATTCCATATCCCTACACAATACGTGAAAAGGGGCAATTAAAATTATAAAAGTGAAAAAAATATTACTTTTTGTTTCATATGTTATTAAGTTAATTATACATTGGTTTTTAAAGCAATATGTAAATTAGAATTTTTAAAACATTAAGAGTGTTGCATCTGCTTCAAGCTATTCAAACAAATGCGTCCAAGCCCATGCAAACATGACTTCTTTTATATGAATTATGATAAGTTCATTAAAATGCTACTATGATGGTATTATTTTTTGTATAAAAAATTGAATAAAGGCTGTTTTTTAAAAATATTCTTCCTATAATTTAATTTTAGGAATGCACATGTACTCGTTTTTAAATAAAGCAAATACAAAAATTTTAAACAAACAAAATTAAGTAAACATCAAGAAATATGAAAGTTGCGCAATAGCCGAACACTTATCGGGATTCTTTTTTAAAACTTGACAAACAAATATAGAAGTAAAATAAATAAAATGAATGCAAAAACTGTGAATTCGATCATTTATAAAATCGGGTTTTGCGTATTTTATCAATAGATTCAGTTTTGAGCTTTTGGCAAGGTTAAAAAGCAGATAAAAACTTCCGATAAATTTCAATTTTGGCCGCATGCCAGCTGGAAACTTCTGAACAGTGATAACTAAAACAGAAAGTGATTCACGTAATATTTTTCATTACCATTCTTTTACTGATTAAATAATTCTGTTATGCTGGAAAAAGAGATAAAATAATGAGGTCAAGAGTCATTGATTGTCAAAAGGTCGGCCTATGTGAACTTGGCGAAGTACGGACACCACAACAAAAGGCAGAATGCCTTTTTTAGGATATTCAACAATAACACGAAATACTGTTTTGTTTCTTGCTTGAAAGCAGTTTCTGTTTCCTTTCTAAATTTTTCTTACAGAAAGAAATACAGTTTACTTTATCCAAAAACATATTTTCGTGCTTAATATTGTAATGTGCATGTGCGCACTTTTTATTTCTATTTTTTATAAATAATTTTTTATAATCTTATTGCATAGACACCACTATCGAAAAATCGAGTTCTAGATTCAAAAAAGCTAAATACTTTTTGTTTAACATCTTGCAGTTCTGCCATCACTATGATGCCGACTCACGTTATATTCTCCGTGTTTTTCAAGCTCCAAGTTAGCTTCAACTTTGAATATTGACATTTAACTTTACTCAAAAGACATGTGTGTTGTTGCATGCCTTGTTGGAAATAAGACAATACATCTTTGGTTTTGAAAAAATGAATTCGACCGATTCTTGCAGCCTCACTCAAGAATGTCCCTATTGATTAAGTCAGACTACAAGTCCACGCTAGTAAAAAAGGATCTGGCAAGAGTAAATTTCTGATTCGTTCTGATAACCAAGCAATCTACTACTAGGCCGTCAGAATTAATGATTTGATGTCGATTTTGGAGAAATTTCGTGTCCATCAGATTTTTTTAGATAGAATGATAGATCTAGGGGTAACTAACAGTAAAATCATAGTGCGTACGCGCAGTTCGGGCTGGAAGATATTTTTAAATGCACTTTTATGCAAAAAAGTGCATTTTTTGCTATTTTTTCGGATTTTTCGATAGTTTATTAATTAATTTGGACTAGAATTTTTTTATTTTATTATCACATAAACTTTATTGTGCATATAGAATCGTTTCTGACCCTCCATATGCAATTCCAGCCTTTGATTGTATCCAAAAGTGCATTTTATGCATGATAGTCTATTCCAACTTTAAGCTTCAAGTTCGATTGAATGCGTATTTTCAGGCAAAAATATGTTATTTTCAACCCTTAAGGGGTGAAACTACCTCTGGATTAAAGTTGAATTTGAAAAAAAATTGAAATGCTTTTGCTTTTAAATTTTTTTTTGATTAAATATTACTAAGAAATTTGGAAAATTTATTCTAACCCCCTTTTTTAAGGGTGTTAAACCACCCCTTAATCAAGACATAATAAAACATACGTACATTGAAAAAAAATTGTTTCCTAACTATCTATGGCGGATACTTTTTTCTTTACAACGCCCTCGGTATGGGTATCAAATGAAAGGCTGTGACAATAGAATACTATTAGCTGTGTGGTCATTCCAAATTCAAATTCAAAATGGCGGCCAACACAAAATGGAGGATTACATTTTTCTTTACAACTCACTCGATACGGGTATCAAATGAAAGGATGTGACAATTAAAATACTATTAGCTGGTGGAGTCTTTCCAAATTCAAAATGGCGACCAACAGGAAATAGCGGTTTACCTTTTTCTTTACAACACCGGTACGGGTATCAAATGAAAGTGCATAACGAACATAGTACAGTAAGCTGTATGACGTCATTTTGAATCCAATATGCATAGTCCCTACAAAATGGCGGAAGACATATAATAGAATAGTATAAAATAGCAAATATAGTTTAAAAAAACTAAAAAATACGCTTTTATTTTAAAATGAACTAAAAAGTAAAAAATAATTGAATGTAAAATTTTAATTGCTCCAGCCAGTGTGTGGAAACAACCTACCTTTCGAAATGTAAAAAAGCGTGGGGCGCTAGCCAAAAGCTCCGCTGTTCATAAAATAAGAATATAGGTTAAGAGTCCCACGCTGTTTTACGTCTCGAAAGGTAGGTTGTTTCCTTATACTGTCTGGAGCAATAAAAACTTTACATTCAATTATTTTTTACTTTTTAGTTCATTTTAAAATAAAAGCGTATTTTTTAGTTTTTTTTAACTATATTTTTTTACATACGGCTTGAGCTTGAATAAGTTAATCTCACACTTGGAATATCGGTTATAAGGTTATTTTGGTCTCCAATTTCAAAAACCAAGAAATAAAAGGTACTCCTTCTTCTTCTTTGGTGAAGTATTGGGTGCAAAAGTACTGCGGCCGCTTCACTTGGCCTATTATACTACATCTGATATATGTAAACCAGACCGCTGGAACAGGTTCAGCAGTCTGCCTACTGGCTTGTGGTTTACACTTCACTATCGCGCGACACTCCCAGAGAACATGAAGGGCAGACTCACAAAGTTCCAATAGAATGATTAGCTGTGGGTCACATGTTGTGAGCAGTACAAGAAGAAGGAGAGTGAAAAGGATCAGTCATTTGGAAAAAGGAATACTATGAAGGGCAGTTGAAGTTTGTACTAATTATGAGTGATGTTGAGTTTACAAAATAAAGAATTACATAAATTAATGTTGTTATGCTATTGCATTAGTTTAGGCTGTCTGTTGATAATTTTCTTTGACACCATGCTTTAGGCATGGCACCTTTTTTAAATTTGCATTTTAGCAAGAATTTGCATATGTTCTTTCCTAATGGGTGAAGTGGTGTGCAATCTATATTGAAATTAGTGATGAGTCTTGGTCTTGTTCAGGTTGTCTTACAAGCATAGCTAAATCTTAGTCTTGTTCTTACGAGATCAGTTCTTGATTTTGCAAGACATCGTAACAATTTAGAAAAATTAAATAATATTACATATGTATAGTTTTTTTTATTTTATAAATATTAATTCAATTGTTTATTATACATTCCGATTAATATGTTGTAAACTAAAAAAGATTGCTGATATATTTAAAATATGCTAAGATATTCTTTGATTTTTACTATCGCATCTTTTTGCACAAGCATTTATTAATTAACATTGTTTAGAAAATATAAATTAATATTTTGTTTTGAAACCCATGAAAAAGCTTTCTTTTCGCGATTATTTTTTTGCCCGAATAAATTTGTTAACTTGTTATAATAGACTGAATTCAAAATGGAATAAAATGGATGAAATCGAGTACCGTTCATCTGACGCCAACCTGTACGTGACGCAACACACGGTGACTGAGTTCTAAGAATTACTCTATCATCAGCGTACTTATTTTCCTGTTTTGCTATTTTTTATGGCAAAAAGAGGAAAAATGAAGCTTAAAATAAATTTAAAGCCCCGAGAGTAATTCTGCTTGGAACAATTTTTATTTAATGCACACAAGTTTTCTTTAGAATTGTTATTTTTATATGTTCATAAATTTTAACAATATTTTAGTTCAAGTCCTCTGTAAAATCGTAATTTTTGTATGCACCCATTAGTAGGTTGTAATACTAATAACAACTGAATTCTGTACTTGAATTGTCGGATTGTTTGTGCTCTAAAATTTTTTCTGTGTAAGATTGCTTAAAAGTTGTGTGTTGCAATTGTGCCTCGGGCATTTTGTAAGTAAAACTTTTTATATGGATTTTTAGACGAGGAGTAAATCGGTTTCAAGCATCACTTACTTACTCACTTATTCCCCTTTAATCCCTCATTAGCATTGGCTAGATTCTCGTTTTCGCGTCGCAAGGTGCAGCCAATCCAATTCCATTTCCGGGCCATACTTTCAGGTGAAGTCAGTAAGTGCCAACAAAAGCCACACGGGTATGCAAGCTAACGCTGCAGGCATGAAAATCTAAAACTGCTTCCGCTATAGAGGTATGCACGCCCCTGTTACAGATATGAATTTATTCGTAATCGACCATTCCAAACGCGGGTGTCGTTTTACCAAGCGGTCCCCCAACTAAGTACTAACCACATCCGATGCTACTTGTCCTACGCAATCTATTGAGAGCCGGTCAATTGAGTATGCTAATGGCACCAAGATAATTGCCCGTTTTCTTCGTCCTATACAATTTCTTAAAGCTTCAATTTTTCTCCCTTTACATAGTCTTGGAAAAGTGTCAGCTTACCGTGCTTCGTTTGGACTTTTCCGTGCGTCGTTTATTGATACGTTCCTGTAAAGTAGAATTTTTACTAAAGCATACCGTTCTTGTTTTGGGTGCCAGGCACGTCATTGCAGCAACAATAGTAATATTAAATTTAAAAACTAATATTGATCTTTCCTAGAACTAAATGTTTGTAGTAACACAGACCTTCCGAAGTTGCTAAGAACTAATTCAGGCTCATCATATAATAATATAATGTATTCGATCTCAATGTCAGCAAAACTTCCCTCTTGGCTTTCATAATACGGATGCAGTATATTTGTTTAAAGTGAATATGGTGCCATATGTTGAACGCTGCGGCCAAGTTAGGCCTATTGTCTACGTACCCTGCTAACGGAAAAAGCAGTAAGCCCTCCGGACGAAGGAAAGAAGATCTTTAGTTGAAGAAAACCACATTTCAGCCACGTTCTTTTTCTAAGCCACGTTTTGACGATGTGCCTGCCCGTTTGAAGCTAAGAAGGCTAAGAACGGTCGAGTTATATTTTTAGTCAGGCATACCGTGCCTGTTTCAGGCTAATAACGGGTGAGTCTTATTTGTATTCAGGCGTATCATGATTATTTTTGGTGCCATGCAGGCGGTTTGACGCTCTTATCTTTACTAGGGGTGTTGCAATATTTTTAACCAAATTTAACCCATGCGAAATGTGCTTCTGCTAAGCCTGTGCATCTTCTCTATCAGCAGACACACCAATTGATATCACCTAGTAAAGGCAAGAAAATTACTCGTCGTGAATAAATACCCGTGTCTACCAGGAGTATATTGTAAAACCTGTTCGACAACAGTTGAAGGAAAAGCAAGTAAAGCGTTGATTAAAGCAAAGCGTAATTGTAAAGCTCAAACTGTTCTATTTAAATAGCCTTTGTTTAGTGTGGTATTTGTGCAGCAGCAACTATATTCGAGATAAAACTTAAATGTGTGATTACACTATACTTTACTCTGTCCTCACCTCAATCAGGGTTGTGAATGTAGGTATTACACTATGTATTCATTTCTCTGCAGCTTTTCATGTAAAGATTGTAAAATAGCCTATGTAGTTATACAAGTAACGTTAATGAGACATTATAACCCCCCCCCCCCCCAAAATTTTATGCTTACTTTAAGATTATGTTTACTTTAAATGCTATTGTTAACCATACTAATAAATTAATATTGATTAAGATTGTATTAACCATACCAAAAAAGGTGTTTAAAAAAAATTATAACCCGCACAACATGAATTTCCTTGATCAAAGTGTACCTTTACGATCTGGATTAGCTTGTTCGGATAACGTGCAGAAACCATATAGAAATACCTTATTCGATTCCGAGTAAGAATGCCAAGAATTGACCTTTTGAATGCTTTAATACGTGCCTGAAGTTTTTCCCGACGATAATAGGATTTTCAATGTATTGTGGAATTTAAATGAATTGCCTTAAAGTACAGTGATCCGCAATAAAGCAAAATTACATTATAGAATTGTAATTTTACTAAATCAACTCTTCCAACTTTAAAATGGCGGACCAACTAAAAACCAGCAATTAATAACCGCTTCAAGTAGATTGACCAACTTTTGTAAAAAACATTTGTTGGTTCTTGTAAATCAATGTAGATATAAAAGCTGTCAGATAGAAAAACTGACTCGATCATAAATCTTCGTCAAGCAATACTCAAAGTGGCAAGTGGAGGCAAACGACTTCAGAATGCCGTCTTAACCGCTGCATCATGTTCTCATGATTGTTGAGGAACTGCTTCCTTTCAAAAGAATTTCAACAGAAGTCGGTTTCAAAATGAAGTCGAGTTAACTCAATAGAAATTAAAGCAGTTGCAGGCAAGTAGTTCGATTATAGTTTCTGATAGCGTAAAATGGTGCTGTGTGATATTTTAAGTCGCTCTCATGTTTCCACTGCTGCTATTTTCCAGAGCATTCAATTTCATTTCTAGTAAAATTAATGTGAGCGCGCTACCTGTGCTAAGAAAATGAAAAGCACAGCAAATAAATAAACAGACTTTACGCAACTAAGCAGTTTATGCCTGTTAATAGCAATAAAGCCACACGTCAACCGATACTTTTGTGTTATAAGATGGGTGTCAAATGCCGAGTTCTGACGGGAAATCGTGTGAAAGAGCCTCGCCTTCACTTCAAGTGAATCCATTTATTAGTTCCTACTGTAATGTCTGTCTACGCGGAGAATGTGAGCGTTGGTGGTGCCAAGTGGCGTCTGTCAATAGAATTTAGGGTTTTCAGCAATGAAGCCTAATGAAATTAATCTAGACCAAAAGACTAAGTTGAATTAAGTTTAATTTTTGTTAATTATGGTATCTTGATATCACTTTAGTAATTCAAATTCAGCGAGCTCCAAGTATAATCTGAGCTTATCTTTTTATATATCAACCTACTTTCAGAGATGAACTATAAAAAGCTATAAACTATTTATAAACTACCCAACCATAAAGCAGCAAGCATGCTAACGACCCTCCTTTTGCTTTGTCATCAAAATTTTCAACTGCGTCACTGATGATTCAGTGTAAGTCAAAAGTCGTGCCATGCCTGTAGAATGAAGATATCAGTGAAACTGATACCATCGACTCTAATTCGATAATAAGTATTCTCGACATAAATCTTATGATAAATAGTCGACCTCCTACGACGTTCCCGCAGTTTCTCGATGACAAATCCAATTCCATCTTTGCGGCCTGAATATTGTCTTTCTTGCCTCTGATACAAATCCTAAAAGCTGCATACAGAAAACTGGATGATTTCAACTTGTAAATTTTTGTTTTATTTTTACAACTTCAACGGCAGCTTGCAAAATTCACTCAAACTAATTTGCATTCACGCGTCATGGTAGTTGTCATTCATTTTTCTGATCGTAACCTGATCAGACTATCAAATCAACAAAATTATGTCATGTCTGCAATTACACAAGTGTACATTGTTTATATGAGTGTGAATGCTAATTAAGTTTACGCTTTTGTGCTCATAAAAAAAGTTGAAAAGCGCTAAAAAATTCGAAAATATTTGTTTTGTACCTGTATACTTCAAAGAAATGGGGAGGAATATGATACAGTTTTTGTAGAAAGCACCTTTAATCTTCCAAACAAGGGCTAAATGAAACAGCGTTATTAAGTTTAATCCCAGTGGGATAATGATGAGAATAAGTGCGTTTTAATCTTAATACGGCAACATAAAATAAAAGACTTTCGTATAGCTCGTTCTCAGTTGGGATGAATTCTTTTACAAAGCGATAAACCGTCTCGCATTGCGCTTACGAAAATTTCAACATTTTGGGACAGTTTTTTGTTTAGTAAAGCGCATTTATACACTTGACGAACGAAACCAGCAGTTGAATTCTTTTATACGAGCAGGTAGGAGTTCGACAATACTGACTGCCGAAGATTCTTCTCTAGTCGATTTGTTCTTTTTATAAGCGAAAGTTATCTGTATCGTGCGGGAAAGGGAAAACTGTAGGCAGTGGTGGGTCAAATGATTACCGAATGGTTTGAGGGCTTTTTTGTATTTTATCTACTTACATACATTGAATTCGACGAGACATTGAGGGTCGTAAACATCATCGAGGGATACATTTAACGGATTACCTTTACCTACAATCAGTGATATATTTAAAATGCTTAAACATCAAATATTGTAAGACATCAGAATTTTCAGGCTTGGTAATTCTTTTCTAATAATTTTCAAAAATCACTGCGATTTTGTATCTTACTTCTATTCGAATGTAAAGCCCGCTCTCAGTGAAAACCTCACTCCAATATTGTTAAAGCTTGGTGGTATGGAAAATAAGAGCTTTATGAGCCACGTACGAAACTATCACCTCTTATCTCAAACCACGGCATTATTGTTGTAATTTAACAAAAAAGCTCTCACATTACTCATTCGAAATATCTCGGTTGCAAAGTAAGGTTATCAAATTACCCCCAATCTTGGATTTTATGAGGAGTTACCTAGATTGATGTTCATGTTAAAACTTACAATTAAGGGTTATCTTCGTTGATGTATACCGCCATGAATGTAGGATCTGTATATGACATACCAAAGCCGCTGGTTAAATGAGGAACATCTCTTCAGATAACTTAGCCATTGGGAGCTTGTTTAGCCACCTTGTGTTTACCTACGACGTCTATTATGTTAAAAGATGTGTCAGGTATTATTTCCGGATTGTCCGTTGCAACGGATATGTGTTGCAGATTACATCAAGATAAGACAATGCTTCGTTTTGAAAGCATTGAATTCTAAATGTAAATTTTATATTATAAAGCTAAATCTGTACGAATTAATATTTTCTGGCGTTACGACAGTATGATGTAATGTAGAGTGTAGACCAGGGTTCTACCGGCAACACTGCCCATTCTTTTCAAAATTACGTATTTATGAAAACCTTTCTGTGTTGCTATAATCAGCTGTATAATTAAATGTTTTCTTGTCAAACTCTGATGAAGTTTTGTATGAGATTCTCTTTGTTATCGTTCGATTGGAGTTCAATAATGAAATGGATATTCAATCAAACCTTACATTTCTTCGAGTGAACCTGCCCTATGGAATTAAATCCTGATAAGAATATGCGGAAATGCTAAATATTTCAGCGATGCACTCATAACGTACCAAAATATCGAGGAAGATGTACATGTTTTATCAGTTTATTATTCTAAAGGTGCTGTCAGACGTTGCGAGAAAATCGCTTGCAGCGAGCATTTGTCATCTTGCTAAAACTTATGCTCGCCACGTCTAACTAGCTTGCGAGTACTTTTTGAAAGCATTTTGCAACTTTCATGAGAGCTCCCTCACTTGAAGCGCTCTCTTCGTGTGATTGGTACGCTTCGTGAAATTAAGCGAAACACTTGCACGAGGGGCTTTTATTTGCTGGACTTGCAAGTGTTTTCACTTTTAGCAGTAAGCAGAGAGTTTTTGATTTCTGTACACGTGCCTATATTTAAATTGGTATCGGTATCGAATTTGTCTCTAGAAGAGCTAGAAGGACGTCCCTGCATTTCGCAGAATATTGTAAATATGCGAAAAATGCCGACATTGTGAAAATTAGATCGTTGCGCACCTTATTCTTGCAAAGTTGGAATAAAAAATTGAAAAGTGGCAGTGCCGGAGGACAGCAGCCGTATTTATTGTGAAAATTGAATGTAGCTACTCTTAATTAATTGTATATTGCCAAGGCGATTCCCCTTGGCCGTTTGTAAAATATCCGCGGTATTCTTCTCTAATTGCAATAACAAATGGCGGTGCTCTTTCTTTACACTTTTTAAGGGAGTTAGTTGTCCTTGATTTCACCATTGAGCTAAAGCCATATTGCCATTTTGTTCGGAATCCATTATTTGTGGTTGTGCGTAAACTTTGTTATTATTCAGCAAAAAATTTGCAATATACAGACAGCAGACACATTTTTTTTAACTGTATTCGGATTTTGCTCCATGCACCTGCGTAGAACTCTCCAACGAGCAAATGCTCTCCCGAATGCATTTTCCACTGCGTGCATGACGCACTGCACGTGAGATTCGGTAGTTGTATACACGGCCAAGCGTTCTCAAATTTCGCCTGGATATGGCTTTAATGACGCGACTTTGTTTTTCGGGTTCAACTCTATGTTACGCACAAGAAACAAAACAATAAAGCGGTTCTCTGGCTTTCTGAGATCTCATATACTTTTTACTTGGTGTGTCTGACACCCCATGCAAGTGCTTTGTACAAGTTCAGTAAAATTACTTTCATGAGAGAGAATTTTCGCTCGCTCGTAGCCAATTATTTGCATCGTCTGACTGCACATTAAAAGAATGTTAGAGCGGAGTTAATCACCAATGCTTCTGCTTCTATCTTCAGAACGAAACTTACTGTTCCAATCAAACGAATTTTTATATTCTATGGTGCACCACGTCATTGCAGCAACAATAGTAATATTAAATTTAAAAATTTAAAAACTAATATTGATCTTTCCTGAAAACTAAATGTTTGTAGTAACACAGACCATCCGAAGCTGCTAGGAACTAATTCAGGCTCATCCACCATTTAGATTCGAAGCATATAATGTATTCGATCTCAATGTCAGCAAAATTTCCATCTTGGGTTTCATAATACGGATGCAGTATATTTGTTTTAAGTGAATATGGTGCCATATGTTGAACGCTGCGGCCAAGTTAGGCCTGTTGTGTACGTACCCTGCTAACGGAAAAAGCAGTGAGCCCTCCGGACGAAGGAAAGAAGATCTTTAGTTGAAGAAAACCACATTTCAGCCACGTTCTTTTTCTAAGCCAGATCAGGAAGAAAGAATATGTGTGAAAGTCTTGTCGCCTTCCATACAGATTCGGCATTCTGATGATAGATGATACCGCAGCTCTACATGGCCAATTTGATATCCCACCAACAGGTCCGCCCTGTTTAAAGTGATGGTCCCCCTTAGGGCAAAGGGTCTTATTAAATCTTTAGCCTATCTAATAGTGTCTTGGTCTTGTCTTGTTCTTGCTCAGTCAGTCTTGTCCTTGGTCTTGCGAGCATAGCTAAGTCTTGTTTTTGGTCTTGTTCTTGCAAACATAGCTAAGTCTTGGTCTTGTTCTTGTTCTTGCAAATATAGCTAAGTCTTGGCCTTGGTCTTGCTAAATGTGCAAGACCAAGATAAGGCAAGACAAAACTGCAAGACAAAGGCTATTTTCGCTCATCAAGTATGTATTGTATGTATTTTTATAAATTGGTTATTTAAAAAAGAAACGTAGCAATCTTCATTTTTGTATGGTTTTCTTTTTAAATCCTGAAAGATTTAACAGAAGAAGGAATCATTTCCTAGACACCAGTAATTGAAGGAAAGTAACGGAGCACCCAATTGATTAAAAAACGACTTGACAGTGTGAAACATCTACCTAAATCATTTCGGCAAGTTTTGCGTCGAAATGCAGAAATATTGATTGTGAATCTCGTACAACACAATGCATGCAAAGTCATTATGTACAAATGTGAATAATTGCTTTTACAATTATCATACTAAAAAGAAAATATACAATACACACATAATTACTTGAAGATCCTAATCAATTTTATATTTCTTGTTTTTAAAAGAATGAATTTATGTGAAAATTTTGCAAGACTCTTGCTAAAATCTTGTTCTTGCACAGTTAGTCTTGTTCTTGTTCTTGCGAGCATAACTAAGTCTTGTTCTTCTTCTTGGGCTTGCTAAATTTGCGAGACCACGACAAGACTGCAAGAACAAGACCATTTTTGCTCATCACTACTATCTAAGACCTGGGACTGACTCCCAATAGACTAGGTTCAGTCCCTTAGCTCACTCCTCTATCAGGGAATTTGAGGTGGACCATGAGATGCCACAGAAGGGTTCTGAGCCGTGGACCAACGTCTCAACCCCCACCTTCGCGTACCTGTCTGCATCGTCATTGCCCTCGATAACCCAGTGTCCGCGAACCCAGCAACGCTAGACTATATTTTTTTTGGTCAGGCTCTGGAGTAGGTGAAACACCCTGCAACTATTTTGGAGAAAAACTTCCACGTTGAGAGTGCCTTCATGGATTTAATGTTGGCGCCTGTTAAACCTTCCTCAAGTTCGAGCCTAGCGCAGGTTTCAATGAAATATATTTCGGTCTGGAAAACACAAGGTTACTTATCCATTTCAGTCGCGATCTTGGAGTCGGGTCCTGGGACAGCAGCCCCTGAACCATGTTTGACGGATCGTTAAACCAGTGAAGATTTCTTGGGCCCGCAGGATGGATTAATTCCTCCCCATTCAGAGCGACCCGGAATAAACGCCCTGAATTTTCTTTGGAGCCACAGTTCATCAACGCGGATACGCGGCAAATTGAAATATGCTGTATATTAGGTACTAGAAATTGTAAAAGTTAATATTTAATACCACATAAAAATAATTTCTACAAAACCAATTTTAAAAACGGTAAAATAATACTGGATGTAAATAAATTCACTTCATGCGAAGATTACGGGACTGTTTCAAAAACTTTCACCAGCGTCATATACATACATATGTATGTGTGCGCTGTCTCCGTTACCTGTTACTCCGTTACTATGAAATATACAAATCATTATTTTTTCTTTGCTCGCATCTAGATATATTAATTACATGAATGCATGCACGCACCCGCCTAGAAAATAAAAACGGTCGCAAGCACACTGTATCGACGAGCCACCAAACAACGATCCGCTCACGTCATTCGTCTGCGATTGAGATAATCATACCACTGTGTCAGCATCCAGCATACGTCGAGTGATCTAACCTTCTTCTGCGGATAGTAAATGGCCACGTGACGGAACTTCCGTTCATGGCTTCATCGTTACCACCATTTCTAAAGCCATACTCAGCGAAGACTTCTTCACGAAGTTCGATTGTCCCTTCGATTTTAAACAACTTAATTGTCTCACCACTAATCTTCGCATTAATGTGTGCTTTACTGTCAATTATCAACAAGAGACTATGTACAGCTCCGATTAAACCCAATGTACAGCACGGCATCGTTCCGAATGGGAAATTTTCTTTCGTCACCGCCAGCGAGACACATCAGTGCAGAGAAGTCCACTGTCGTGAAACTAATCGAACCTTCCGTTCACTGGGGATTTGTCGCGCATCGTCATCGCCGCCAGCTATTCGACTTTATCTTGCCCCTACATGGCACTGGTATAATTTTAAACTGGATAGGAATCATACACCCAAAACAAAACCTTCCCGCGTATTCCCTTCGACTTATCAGAATTCATTCATATGGTTTTCGGCTTGCGAAATGCAGCCAAACGTTCTAGAGTCTTCGTCCGCTTAGATTACTAATTCATCGCGATTAGATCAGAGTCGGAACTTCTGATCCACAAGGCTCTCTAAACACCTTTAAACGCATCGGTTTGGACTTCAATTTGAAGTCCATTTCGAAAGGAAAATCAACTTTCTCAGCCACCGCATCTCACAGGATGGAATAGTTTCATTCTCAAATCGGGTAAAGGTTTCACACCGACCAATTTTTGCTAAGCTTCTCACATCGCCGACTTCTGTCTCAACCACTCCCGTGCCACGAGAAATAAAGAATTTTTGGCGCGAAGAACTTCAAACTGCACAACAGCAAGTAAAAAGGGTATGGAAAAATTTGATGGTCGTCGGTTGTAAGTGCTCGGCACTTGATCGCTAGCTTCTCGAAATCTATTTAGCTATCGAAGTCTCCTCTACTACGTCGAGAAACTTCGTAGAACGTAGTCTATACTGACAACAAACACCACACCTATTATGAGTCTTACATCCGACGTGCGAACGATCTCCTCACTACCAGGTAGGTATCTGGATCTGATTTCTCATTTTACCCGGAATACACCACGGACGACAAAGCTTTACCCAACAGTAGCCTCTGAAAGACTGCAATCAGTGATCTCGATCATTCATTGTTTGCCAAAAATCGAAAGTTTTAAGTCCCGCCAATAAACACGTGGATCTTCCTTCATTTGGTGCATACGCATACCAATTCACGAGAAACCTTGGGGATGTCCCCGTTCTGCTAGGCATTCGCACGGCAAAAAACCACCTTCATTGCTCACCAGCAGAACTTACCAGCTCACAAAATATAAAACTCCCAAAGGATGAAATTAAAATGTAGCACTCACAATTCCTTCCAGGAGTGGTTACTTGCAAAATATTAGGGATTTACCGATAATCATTCCCTACAAGCCGATCACGCACGAGAACCCGCTGTAAAAAGTTATGGTCCAACAACCCACTTCGACTACCACCTTTTTGGATCACTTTAGATCTCTTCCATTTTCAACTAGCTAGTCTGTCATGCGCATTCACATTGCTTTGAAGACAAATAAAACTAATAATTCTACAATGGGCGCGTTTAGGCCCAAGTTAATTTAACTGAGCTAGGAAAGTTAACAACGGCATAAACAGCATTTTTTTAGAGCTGTTAGCTAACTTATTTCTGCTTTTTGGCTTAGCTAAAATATAGCACAGCCAAAATGAATTGACGTTTGCTTGTAAATTTTTGTTGTAAGCAAAAAATATAGAAATATTTCAATGCAGCATAAAATAGTATTATTATTATTATTCATTTTTTAGCTTTTAATTATTTGTAAAATGAGAAATGTTATTATTCTTGCTTGTTATTAGCTGTAGAATGAGAACTGTCAAATGGCATGCTAGAAATGGTGCTAAATTAACAGAGCTATTTTAACAGAGTTAAAATAACCCGGCCTAAACGCTCCCAATTACTGCTAGTAATAAAGAGAAATAACTGTAACTGCAACTAAATTTTTATTAGTTGCAGTTTAAAGAGGGAGCCGGATTTTATACATATTTCCGGCAATCACTATCATTTTTGATTATGTATAGAGCGCAGCTTAAGGCCTATTAGCAAATTCTAGCCGAAAGGATGGCATTTGCAACTCAACTAGTAAATATTCGGACAAATTAGTAAATATATTCGATAAAACACAAAAAAATAAAATCAATTAAAAATAAGTAATTTTTACTTTTATAAGGCCTGCGGCAAGGCACTGCTTTCGAAGTTTATATTTAACCAGTGATGATAAATGGGCCAACGCACACGGCGCATAGTTATGGCACATAAAACCGGTTTTATAGAAGAGAGAGGGAAGGGAAGGAAAGAACTTAACGAAACAATTTTCACGCAAAACCAAAAGCGTGAAAACTAACAGATGCATATTATATTTCTTCTTATTTCAAATCTTCTTCTTTCTGAGCGCAGCATTTTCCCACTGAAATTGTTTAATCATTCGCATTTTGTTCATCAACCTGTTCAAGTGGTCTGAAAATGTTGTTTTTTTTTGTGAGCATATTGAACAAATGATATTAAGGACTTTTCATTTATTATTTCTATTTGTCAACGAAATGACAGCTCTATGACAAGTAATTTTCATATGCACAAATACATTTAAAATTTCCTGAAAAGATTCAAGTTACTACACAAGATGCTATTACCCCGTCTGCGTTCCGAGCAATGTAGTAAAACCGGTTTTATGTGCCATAACTATGATCTCGTGTGCGTTGGCCCAATGGGCATATTCACACAGTGCACATTCATGGCGCCTAAAACCGGTTTTATAGATGAGAGAGGGAAGGGAGCGGAAGAACTTAACGAAACATTTTCACGCAAAAGCAAACGCGTGAAAACTGGCACACATATAAACATATAAAAAGTTACTTCTATCTCTTGCATTATTTAGCTCTGTTTTTCTCTAACAAGTAAATTTCATCTGCAATACATTTAAAGGTTCCTGTATAGCATTCAAATTTACTACACTCATTTACGCCCCGTCTGAGTTGCTAGGAGTTTAATAAAACCGGTTTTACTCACCACAATTATGGCAGCGTGTGAATATGCCCAATGATACTCGAAGGTAGGATTTATAATACCTTTCTCTTCTACAGATTCGCAGATCGAGGACCATCAGCACTGATAACCGTGACAATTAGATGTCACGCTTTGTGCCTGTGATAAGAGACTTCGTGATGCACTATTATTGCTAAGACAGAGAAATTCTTTTAACAAAACTCAGCCGTAATGCCCAAAAATCATGTCAACTACATTGCATTCCGAAAATCACCGGAAAATGCCACATTTCCTTTACATATCCCCAACCAAACGTAACTGTTTTCTTCTATAAATTAAACAGTAACTGCTGAAAATTTTAAGTGGTGCTGAGAGCAGTTAAGCTGCAACTGGGATAAATTAATTAACTCGACACGATAGACGTGTGCTGAGGAAGCGTCATGCATTTGTCACATAATAAACTGACGCCTTCATTCGCGGCGCTCCAGCATTGAATTTATCCACCCGAGTTAATTGATCAGAGCAGCCAAAGAATGCACTTTAGAAGTAAATCAAGCAGTTGCGTTCATGCATCATTCCGGCATGTTGACATTTATATATCATATGCTAAAAAAGAGCTAAAAGTAAAATATTTTTGTTAACATTAATAAACCATAGCCACCTGTACTTAGCTATTTGTGTTGCAATTACCAAATTGTTTTTACAAATAATAGGCGAACACCGCCCATAGCTTTCGGAATCCTCACGCGTTCGTCCACGGTATCTACATCAGCAGTCTCTAGTTTATGGCAAACATTTTATCAAACGTTTCCACAATTTATATCAATTGGTCGGCAACGGAAAGATAAAATCAATAAACACATGTTCAGTCACGACGCTAGAAGATATTAATTAAGGTGAATTGACGTCTGTGAAAAGAGGCGGCTTGCATAGACCCCAATTACTTAGCGAGGCTTTAGCTGTCAACTCGTTCCCAGCAGCTGTGTGGTCATCTCTGGTTAATATGGAAATCAGATAGACCAGCGCAGCCCAATAACCTATTAGCGGCCGTTTGTTTACTATAAAGCTGATATTATTGTGTACTGCGATTTCCTATAATATGGTGGAGTTTCCATTGCTTCGAGTAGCCTGAAGCGATAGATTTACGGGTCTGTAATTAGAAATTATCTCAGGTTTTTGAAAGATTTTTTAAATTGGATATGCAGACACTGCAGATTCAGTCATCCTCGTTAAAGTAGTTAGGCTTTCATTACTAGAGCGGAAACACGTTATCGACAGTCTGGGACTAGAATCAGGGATTGATTAATAGATATGACTTCCATGCTCCGACCAAGGGCAAGAACGCGTTGATCAAATGATAATTCATCGGGAGTAGTAAGCAAATACTCACAGCTTTCCAAAAAATTATTCTAGCTGCTCGAGTTTTTGTAAATTAATGGCGTTTAGTGTTCCATGTCTACTGCTGCATGATCGCGCTGATTTATGCTGCTTTTCTGCAGGTGGTCTGGAAAGATATCTGAGGATTGCCCCAGGGTACGTTCGATTATACCCGGACTAATTCTAGGTTTTTGCATCATGTCTATGAGTTATTGGGGCTATAAATATCAGTGTCTGAAAATTAAGATATTCACGCCCAGTGAGAATGGAAAACATAAAAGGAAAGCACCATTATAGCTTTAGGTTTTGTAATTTCTTTTCACATTTCGTAAATATTATAAAACAAATTATTAAATAGTAAATTTTACGGGTTCTTTTTATTACAATTTTTACTTAAGTTCATTACTATGATTTCCATTTATTTTTACGTTTATCTTTATTAATTTTTAAAAGATTCTTGGTATGGATTTCGTTTTATTTTTTCAATTTTTAACGCAAAAAGAAAAAAAAGATTTTAACAAGTTTGCATCGGACTTTTATTTATTTTTAATATAAAGATAGATTTTCGACCAGTTTAGGCGAGTAATGCAAATTTTGTGGGTTTCGCGCAATACATTCCTGATTTGTAAAAAATCACGATATATTTGAATAGCTAGTAGAAAAAACTTTTGTGGTTGAATATATTACTTTTACTACTATTAAACAATGACCAACTTATTAGAATTTCGTAGGGGTGGATAGCAAACCAGAAGTCTCACAAAACCGCTATGGAGCATTCCCCAATTAGTTTTAAAGAATCACTTTCAATTCGCACAAACTGGATTAATATTTTTGCAATAAATATATCGTTGCTTGTCGAAAGCCACAAAAATCACTTCAGTTCAGGATACATTCTGACAAAAAAGAGGAAATTTTTGCTGACAAAAAGATCGATTTAAATTTTAATGACGACGAATTGATTTCGATGAACGTTAGTAATTATAATTTGGATAAAATAGTACTGATTGTAATTTGAACAAAAAAAACATTACACTATAGTTAAAGCGATACTGGGTGGAATGATGACAATATAGAAGAGAATCGTCATGGATTGTTTGTTGCTTTAAACATTATTCGCGTGAAACTTCATAAAGCTTAATTCGGAAATTCGATATGTGTCGAAACAGACACTTAGCCCCGGTCTTTGCAAAAAATAGATCCATATATGCTTGGCCGACGGCAGTTGGGTTCAGAAAGGTGCGTTTGAATATACAGACAAAAATATGAGTGTGCTTAAGACCACACATTAGAAGTAAAACTTTTTGCCCAACAACTGCCGTAATTATTAAACTATTAACCAGTAATATGCAATAAATATAGTGGAAGGTCTGTCGAATATATAGTACGCTTTCAGAAAAGTGAGGCAGGCCAATGACCGATTCAGAGAGTATAGTGACGAGCCTACCGAGATACTTGATGCAATTTCAAAATATCAATATTTATGAATTCCTATTTACATTAAAACCTAATAGGCTAGTCGGCAAGAAGGAAAAAATGATAAAAAATGAATTATTGGCCCATAGGCGAGATTATTCTTGGAATGGCTTCGTTTTAGGGTGTAGTTAAACACCATAAGTTTGCCCGCATAACTTTTTAATGAAATGATGGTGAATAAAATAGGCACTTTTTTATATTTCTTTCAATGGCCCCTGTGCTGAAAGTCGAATTGTGTTTTGTGACAAGTCGTTTGAGTTGAAGAAAGTGCCGTTTCCATCGAATTATGACTTTCAGCACAGGGGCCTAGAGTGGAAATTCTAACTTAAGTGTAGGCCCCTATAATAAAGGTCATGATTCGACTGAAACGTCACTTTCTTCAACTAAAACGACTTGTCGTGTCGTGACGACTCGACTTTCAGCACAGGGGCCAATAGCTCCGTTCCCGCTAACTTTTAGTATAGCATATGCATTGGGAAAGCTCTTCGTTATGAAATTCTCTAAAAAATAAGCCCTGTAAGAGGTCGCTAGGTGCAAAAGGTGATCTTGCAAATAGCTTCCAAATTTTTCAAAACACATTATTTTCACTATTTGTGTACAGGAAAACAACTGCACATAGAAGGCAGCATCATGAAAACAGCTCAAAGGGTTACAAATATACAGGGTGATATGTAAACCTCTACCAAAAAATCTTCAAAACGCCCTAGGTGCTAAACCGTTAAGATTTAACCCCCCCATCCGTACGATTTTTTGTTAGTCTATCCAAAACTTATCCACAGCCGGCCGCTTTGTAAGGTTAAAGGTGTACACCCTGTATAAGATAGTTGTAAAAAGTGTTTCGAATTAGTATTTAATTTGTTATTAACAATTAAATATTTGAAATTCAGACAGAGTGAAAGAACAGCGCTGTAGTATACTTGCCATTATTAACACTACCTATGTGACGAGCTATTGCAACACAACCGACATATCCTTGACAAATAAGTTTGTTTAAATCCACATTCCAGTTTTGTAGAAAGTAAATAATAGACCACATAGGACTAGAGGCCAAAATAAAATACGGAACAAAAAAAAATACATGAAATTGTTGAACGGATGTTCTCAAATAAAAACAGAGTTGTAAAAAATAATTCAATATAATTCAAGGCAAACAAAACGAAAACAGTGGTGCAAAGTGTTGAAAAAAGGTTGTCCAGGTTGTGGAACAAAATGATTTATTCTTCAAACATCTTTAAAATATCACACTTACTTTTAAAATTACTACTTATTGATTATCTTCGCAAATTGTATGCAGGTCAACATTCCCAAACAATTAAAAAATGCACAAATAATCAAAAGTATAAAATTCATATAATATCGCTAGAATTGGGGTATCGCGAAACCGAGCCTCAACAATACTTACGAGTTTAATAGCCTAACATACTTTTAATATTCTCCTCAAGTAATTTACACTTGCGCTTAGTTTATATGCCTAACTGACTTTGTTTGTCATTCTCGGCCGGTTTTCACACCTGTGTACTCCGTTGAGACTAGACTGTACCTGCATAAATTCCAGAAATCAACTTAAAAGCAATTAAGTGTAATATGCACCTTTCCCACGTCGCAAGATTTGATTGAGGTAATCCGTAATATTATTTAAATTAAACATTGCACTTAATTCAAAGCAAAAATGTGCATATTATATAAAGTTCATCTTCGAAATTGTTATCTTTCAAAAAAAAATTTGTTCGGTTTTCTTATGTAACTAAAATATTTATTCCACCAACTAATTTCTGTATTTATGTTCAAGAAAGTTTATATTTTTACTTTTATTTTCGATAAATTAGTTTTGAAATCATACCACATTGACTTCCAAAATAATTGCAGTAGGGGTATACAGATTACTATTGAGACCGCACAACCAGAATCCGTTACTGTGTTTCCATGAGCCAGGGTAGAGTGTTCGTTAAGTATACAGAAAGCTTTTTCTCTCAAGATCACTCGATGCTGTTTCCATGACGGTTCTGGCTTAAAGTGACAGATAATTAATTTTACATTGCGTCGCCGTTGGTATATGTGCAGTAAAGGATACTGAAACACACACATATACAAAACCCGGCTTAAGGCCCAACTATGCATGGCATAAGCGCATATGCCAAGTGCACATGTCAAGTTCGGAACCAGAACTTGTTATGAAGGTGGCTACGGCTGACATAACACGGCATAGAAGCTTTCGTTAAACATTCGTTAAACATAATGAATTCGACTTGGGTCGAACGTGACATGATAACATTAGGAAAAGCAAGGTTATGTTTATTGCTGTTTATTGTTAGAGCAAGTGATTTTTGTTCACGTATGGAGAAATAAAAATATCTACATAATATACATAAATACAAATCAAAATTAATTTAATTTTAACTATGTCGCTTATGTTATGCATAGGCGGTAATATGTTTTGATTGACATAATGCTGACTTTCGATATTTTTTGACGTTTTGACATATGCGCTTATGCCATGCATAGTTGGGCCTTTAATCGGACTGGATTCGTTGAGTTTACTTGGATTTAACGACACTTTACTCAATCCCCGTTTCCATGGGCGCTTAATCTGAGTAAACTCATGATAAACTCTGCATGGAAACACAGTACGTAATGTGGTTTTATCTTAGAATAGAGAAGATAAAGGAACAGAACATAGCGTACATGTATACGGATTCGAGGGAAGCATTTGCATTCAAGAACCTCTCGCTCTAAAAGAAAAGAAACAACCATATGTTCATAGGTTTCAAGCATATCGCGAACAGAGGCGTACCGAAATTCGTTCGCGTTTGCTCCAAACATTTTAAGCCAAGTGATTGTTGTCATTCCGTGTATCTCCACGAGTATTTTTGTTACATGCGGTAAAACCAATTTTCCACCTTACTCTCGGTTCACACGGCAGTGAGTTCACCATGCGTAACTTTCTTGTCTTTACAAGGAGATATTAAAGTGTATGTAAATTTCAGAGCCAGGAAAGAAGAAGATTAGAAGTAAGAAAGCACATTGTGCACGTGGGTTAGTTTTCACGCCGAAATTTTTTGTTGAAAAAGTAACAACATTCTCGTCTTGTCGCTTTGCCTCTCTCTTCTAAAAACTCGGTTTTACCATAGGTAACGAATCATCGTGGTGATCGGGCCATTTGGATGGTTGCTGAGAAACACAATCCCCTCCCGGTTTTTGACTAAATATGATACCGCCATTGTCCGGGAGCTTCACAAAAACTATGGGAGTGCTGTGCATATGTGTTGCCGAAATGCTTCCTCGATTTCAATTAATTGCGCTTCCTTCTCTTCTCTATTCTAAGGAACTTTATTCCCATAGGGACATCCCAGGCCCAGCATTATTCGAATTATATGTATGTAAATTGAGATTTTCGTCAGACCAAATGGAACAAATGCCACTTTCTCATAACAAAAATACATTTAATGATTTGTTTTACTATTTTATAAAATAACTATTAGTGTAAACCACAAAACAATGACAACTAAATTTTTATCCAATCTCCCACGCTCTTGAAATCGCATCAGTCTAGTAAATTGTTTGTAATGGAATTAAATTCACAATAAGAACCCGATAATTTCATTGCTCGAGTTTGATTTCTTTTTATCTACTTATTTATTTATTTAATGAAGTATTAGGTCATGTAAGGAGCTAACCGTAATAGGTAGTAAATCCTTTGGGCAGTACATCATCGGTCTAGAGCAGAGGTCTACAAAGTGGCGTACGCATACCTCGAGGGGAACGCCACATTTCTCTTCAAAATACTTTATGTCCTCTCGCGTGCATAAAATTATAACTGAAAAACTTATATAACGTCGCGTCGCCCGCTTTAAAAAAAGATGTTCACGAATTTTCCCATTTTTTGATCCGCTTAATTTTTAGAATACGGTATCAGCGTACGCAGAATACTCCCACCTATCTAAAATGGTAAAAGTTATGAGTCGTCAAAGTCAACATTTTGGTTTTTTTAACTAAAACCTCACCTTCAGCAATCTTTTTCTCCAAAAACTACGTAGTTAACGTATACTTTTTCTCCAAAATTAGAAGGCTTGGAGCATTTCCTATCAACAATGTTCAGACTATTTGTATGCTGCAGCCTTTACTTTTGAAGTTATAAGCAATTTTGATGTTAAAATTGGCCTTATTTGGTACTTTTCGAAATTAGCCTAGATGAAAAAGTACTAAAAAAGTAAGAGAGTAACAGATTTTCAACATATAATAAGTTGAAGACCAACAACCAGTTGAAGCGTAGTAACTAATAATTGTATATCCAAGGTTAACCTTAAATTTTGAGCCGGAACAAGAGTACCTCCCTCCCCGTTTTCGAGGAAGCTGAGCACGATGGCGCGGTTAAAATTTCTCTTTGGGGTTGCGCAACCCCCCCAAAACGGCCAAAAACCATCCCCTAGAGGAGTTAAACGCACTTTACACGGTTTTCCTGTAGAAAAAACACTTTCCCCCGTTTTCGAGAATGCTGAGCTCGTTGGTGGTGTTGGATATCGGTTCCGACCCCCACCAACTTCTCCACCAGCCAATACTTTCCACCGAAAGGAGTGAATTTTTTTAGATCAGCGGCAAATATATTTCTCCCGGAAGCAAAAATAAGGGTGAGAAGATGCATAGATGCAAATACCTGGTCTCATTATCGAATCCTCCCTATATTTCAGAATTAGTAGGGGATTGTAAAGCTATTCAGTTCACTCAATATAAGAACCGCTTTTACTAAGTGTTATTTTTAAATGAGTAATATTTCTAGATTTTACATAAACTTCAACAAGAATAGTGATTATTTATGATTAGTTATCTTCGAATAAATGTTACTATTTGATGCAACTCTAAAAACACCAATAGGTGGATTGCGTCCAAAGACGTACTTTTTGCCATGAAACCGAATTATTTAGCAGATCAATAGCGATTAGAGAAGAGCAAGTTAATGCTGGACCGCCTCCTTTCATCGTAAAACACTCTATTTTATTTATTTACAGCTCTTTTATAGTCTTATGAATATCATTAGCTTACAATTTTCAGTAAAACTTTTTATAATAATTTTAATTGCGAAATAGTAATACACGAAAAATGAAGATTAATTTTTTACATACTCAAACACAGATAGACGTAGAAACATATGTTAAGAAAGATAAGTGGCGGTCCAAAGCAGAATTCATGTTAATGATTTTGGAAACAATCTATGATCTTTTTTTAATATTTAAAGTAATACTTTCCAATTCTTTTCAAAAGGTTAAAAATATTATAATTTCTCGGGCTTGAAAATTCAAATTAAAACTGAAGGACCTGTAAATAGCACTCCTCTAAAATTCTGTGATGTATTTTTTGTGGCCACCACATCTGTGAAGAGGTTCTGGCTTCCTAAATATATTATGAACCTAAGGGGGAATAATATTGAATACCGAAATAAAACAATTTAAAATAAAGCAAACAATTTCTGGAATTTCGGTCTTAAGAGTGTCAAAAATAGCTCTAAACGCATTATGCTAGCATCACCATTGACGAAATTATAAGCACTCACATATTGCCTTGGGCACATTCATTGATCTATGCTTTATGCAAGCAAATGTTTTTCTTCTTTCTTCTTCCAATCATTGATAATTCCCTTCATTGCTACATAGGCTTGCCTTACTTTTTATCCAAACCCTTTAAGGTGTCTTTTAGAAGAGGAATTCCGTAACCAGTCATTTCAGGCGAACTCGTGCAATTGCTGGATCGAGTCGAAGCGAGCAATTTTACTGAGATTTTCCTTTGGTCGGGGTTTGTTTTCCAAATTTTTCTAGATAGCACGGAAATATGTGCACAGGGCGAAACACAAGATTTACAATTCTCTCAACATTGTTAGCATAAAGATTTCTGCTAATTCACCTTTGAGATTGCAGCAATTTCGCAATATATGAAAGCTGTTGGCGTTGTTAGTATTTACAAATTATGACAAATGTTTGACTATGAGACTCATGGGAAATTTGCCAGTGCAAACAACGATAGATAATGCCAACTTATCTATGGTAGTCTATGAATTTTAAGGAAATGTTTGATAAAATGAATTTGTTAATTATTGATAGTTTTAATGTATTTTTCAATATTTTATACTAATATTCTGCTTTAAATAACAACTGGACTCTTAAGTGACAGGATTTATTAATTATTGGTAGTAAATATCCGATGAGATTTTTTTATCGATCTTACAAATTTTTTTAACTAATCCAGTTTAGAATTGTATACAAAGAGAAACTTTTAATCTGGCAAATTGAATAAATATTTTAATATTTCTTATTTATATATTAGTCTCTACAACCGAGATCTGGTCCAAGCCTCTCGCTGCCCCCTCCGCATGTCTGATTCCGAGGCGATGCTGAAATATCTGGGCGACTCATTTTACGCTTACATTTTCAGTTAAGGTTTTGTGACTTTGCAGTCCCATTCCAAACTCTTCATTCATACGATGTTCCCGAACGCACGCCTCCCTGCCCAGCTTCTCTTCACAAAATCTAGCTTGCGATACTGTCCAAACCAATCAACATCTATAATAACCTTGCGACGGAGAGAGAAAGTAGACCGAGATTCGGTTACGTCAGCTTAATCCTCCAGATTACTTACTCTATTTGCCCTTATTTGGTCCAATTCGTGGTATCCACCGACCAGTATCCGATCAATATCTCATAAAGCTCGCCTTTCGTATTATAAATTTCGGGTACTTTTTGCAGTATATATCTTAGGGTCGACTTTTTAATGATGAACCTTCTTCTTGGGGTAAAGTGGCTATACTAAATAGTCTACTTATCTAATACTTGTGGATAAGCATGCAAAGAAAAGAAAGAAATACAAATTAGAATAGAAAATAAAAGCTTATTCAAAAACTTCTAACTTCAATAGCAAGAAAATGATATGGCTGTTATCTTGCCAATTATACCCCAAAAGTTTAATAGAGCCAATAAAAAAAAGAAAAGAACTACAAACAAAAGAAACTTCATCATTAAAGTGCGCCAAATCACAAAAGGATACGAACGTCGGAAACGGGAATGTATTACCAGAACGAATTAAAATAATAATGTAAAGTTTATAACTAAAATGATTTATTAGATATAGAAATCGAATATAACTTATTTAAAAATAAAGACAATAGACGAACGAGAATTCCAAAGAAAGAATTAAGTAGAAAAATATAAAATCAACAAATCCCTTATCCTTACGACAAACGCCATCGCCATCCACGTTGACAATGTTTTTTGATAACAGTAATACGTTCGAGTTGCAGTTAAAGCTTGCTAGTGAGTACTCGCTTTAACAAGCATTTGACAACAATAAAGAAACGTTTTAGTAGAGTCTAAGAGGGACTAAAGTAAGCCAGGGCAAATTTAAGTATCTCTCTGTGGAGTTGGTTTGACCATACGCGTCGGATTAATGGGCCGTGCGTTATGACTTCATATTTTGGTTAATATTGAATATTAATGCATTGTAGTAATAACACAAACAATTGAAGGTAGGGTTTCTCAAAACCTGGTGTTTTTTAGATTCGCTGAATCGGAATCCTTAAACCTGAGAACTGTCGATTTCGATTCCAAGTGAAAACTCACAATTCCAATTTACAAAAAAAATACATATTGTATTAAAGAGAATTCAGTAATAAAAAAATTTAAAAAAATAACATAACAAGAATGTACTACATAATATCTTTTGTTTGTTTTGATTTGGTTCTACGGTAAAATAATTCCAAACTTTAGATCTTTTAGTTGCCATAGCTAAGGTCATATTAATTTTAGAATATGTACTTTAATTTAAAAGGTATTATTATTTATACTTGTACGTAATTTTTTTTTAAGCCAAATTTTGAATCTGAAAATTAAACTGAAACTAAAACAATCGAGAATCCTAAAATTTCAATACAATTTTCTTCACCATGACATAAAATCCAAAGACCCAGAACCTACTAAGATTTAATCTTTTTCAAATTTTGAAATTCTGAGTCAAGTTGTTACTTTTAATTACTAAAGTTTATAACAGATGGAACAACTAATTGTATTTTTTGTTATAATCAAGAATATTTATTTTAATAGTGAAGCCTTGAACGGTGATCGGGCAAAATTTTGCCTCGTCATTTTTATCATTTTTCATTCTTTACGTAATTTGTCTTTTCATTATAAAACAAATAAATATTCCTCTTCCATTTTAAACAAATTTTAACTGCTGCATTCGACTTTTTAATCCAGCTGTCCAACTTTTTGCCAACAAAAAATGAGCAGATAATTTCTGGAGGCAAAAATTTGACAAGTAAAAGTCTCCACAATTAGAAAATCCATCTACTAGAAATATTTGAAAGTATGCTTATTGTGGCAAATTTTTGCCCGAACAGCGTACTGCTTTGCGCTGTCGAAATTTTGCCGTGCTAGAGGCAAAATTTTGCCAAGGTTTTTTATATTCATTTTAAAGGGTTGGCAAAATTTAGACTGATCATACATAATAATAACATAGTAACATAATAATGTTGTAAAATAAACTGAAAAAAGCTATTTTGGTTTTAAACTTGATGGAATATGTAGCGCTTTTGAAATCTATTGAATCTCTCCAAATGATTTTTATTTAAATTATCATAAATATGAACCTATACATTTTCTGTATTATTTCAAAGCGACAAGGGATAGAAATAGTTCTTAATGTTACCCATCACATCATTATGAAAGGGCTCTCTACTCTAAATCAAAACGCCTGGTTTCAGCTCAATTACAGATAGCGAGGGAAAAATTCCAGCAAATCATCGTCAAAGTACCTGAAAACCTTTCAAATTAGATTTGTTCAGTCCATTACATCTAGTCAGCAAACAAGATGATTCGAGGAAATTGCCCCTATTAAATTCAATAACCATCTGCAGATCCTTATCCAGTTTCAAAAATACGGGAATTTATGCTGTATTATATTGATTTGAGTACATGAGTACCACCAGCATGGAAGCAGCATAAGACAGCAATGCTAACAAATCCATGACCGATAACTATAAGGGCATATAAGTTGCACAACATAGCAGCAAACTAGTGCATTAGTTATCTAACAAGGCATTGAGAACCCCATTGTCATTCGTAACAGAATCGGCGTATCAAACTTCAAACTTTATAAGCAGACAGTATTTCAACAACATTGCAAGTAACAGAATTGGTTTCACCATCAAGTGAAATATCTACCAGCTCAGATTACAAACAAAATGATTATCAAATATCCTTCAAAGCGATTGAGTAGCAACATTGGTCTTTTATTAAATGTTTGAAATTAGCCGACCCAAACTTACAGATGAGAGATGTATTGACATTCTTCGTTAATATTTACTTCGTGAATATTTACTCAATCATAAACACTTGTGCAGAGCCTAGGCCGTCTGCAGAAACTGGAAAGCAAGTTTAAGGTGGACATTATCAACCTAGCTATTAGCAGCTCAAATCAATCAAATTATGTAGGGTGAGTAGAGAAATTTTAGCAATGGTAAGAATTACCCGCAATACCGAGCGCAAAAGAAATATGTAACATGAAAAGATGACGGTCCTTCAACATTTGAAGAATCAAGGAGACCACCAATGTCGAGGTTCTGTTTGTAATAGTATATAGAGCTAGATCAAAAACAACGAAAATAAAGGCTGATTTATCTCAAATCGGAACCTGAGTCAATATTTTCACTACCCTCTTCTTACCTCTGGTAAAAACCATATTTTGAAGGAAATTTTATTACAATTTCCAAGGATAATAAAAAAACTAAACGAAATGCAAGAATTGGCAACAAAAATACTTTAAATTATTTAACACGCTCACCGTCTGGATTCGTTTTTCAACAAGCGCGCCGTGAAAAAGTGTAATTAATCACAAGTTCCTTGACACAAGAAAACACTTGTTTAATATGATATCGTAAATACGCATTAATATGATGTCATTTGCAAAAATCACATTTATTTTATTTCCTTAAGAACATTTATGGGTATACTTAACACAAATGCACAAAAAAATATAAAAGGATATGCTAAAATCCATTTAGATATCACCCTTCGATGCGTATAGTAATCATAACACCCTTGTTACAATTTTCACATTCCGGGCCCACAATTTTCAATACTGGCTGTGAAATTATTTTTAATTATTTCATTGCAAGCTTACATATTCAATAATAAATGCATAACTAAAAATAAATAAAGTGAAATATTCTAAATTTAATGCATTATTCACAAAAATATAAACCGACTTGAAGGTAACACAAAAATACGAAAATTTCAAACCACTTACCCGTGTAACAGAAGATAAGAAGCAGAAAAAGACTCGGATGAAAAGTAAATCCTTCAACACCCACTTAATGGCTATAAAACTGTCCTGATCTACAATCCTGGCACTATACCAAACGTGATTCTCACTCGAAAGTTGCACCACAACAAAACACGGATTTTCCACAAAATTATAAATCACGCTTTATTTTATTTTTATTTTCTTTAATTTGTATTATTTCCCACTTTAAAGTTAAACAAAATTTTCAACCAACGATTAAATATGGACTGCTTTGATACAATTCAATCACTCAGAGTTACACCGAAAAATTCCTCGAATTAATCTACCTAAAATTGGCAAATTTTAAGTAAGCACTGCAAAAATAGATGCAAATTCATAATCGGAACAGATGTAAACAAATCCTAGAAACACTCGAGTTGATCAAAAGCTCCACATCCCACGATCGGTTCCGGTTTCTATTGCGGCGGAATTCGTACTAAGTGGCCACTTGGCGGCGCAGATCTTTTAATATAAACCGAATCGCGCCAGGCGATCTGAGCTTCAAGTTAATCACCACTACGTTCCGTTGGCGTCTTCGTACTATCTTTGGCCGCTCTCGGAGCCGGCTTCTTCTAACGAAAAAGTCGTGTGCGACTCTTTTATCTTGTGGGGAACTGTCTAGACTAATTTCACACCTAAAGAACTAAAGAGAGGAGCGGAGCAATTCATTGAGAAAGTTGTTGTTCACCAGCCCAACATAACTGATTAACACATCAACTCCAAGACTATTCCCAGAAAAAGACTATTCTGCTAGACAGTTATTTCCGCAATCAGCTAGATTCATGCTTGGATCGGAAAATCGCTGCTAGCTTTTAATTTTATTGTCATATTGGTTGCCCTCTGCCGCGTGCTTTCACCGACGCGACGCGTCGGGTAAATTGCACTCGTTTACCTTTTAAGAATTTTTCGGTGAAGTTTTGTAGCTGTGTAGGCGAAGGAGCTTCTGTTTGTAAACCGAACATTCAGTTTCAAACCATAAAATATTAATAACGCTATACAAATATGAAATTGTAAACCTAAAGGTCATCGCATATTTGCAGTTTAAAAAAATGTTACTTACCTTAATGTTTTCAATATATGATAATATTTTGACACTACAAGCTTACTGGCCCTCAGCAAACACTCTAAATTAAACTCTACCTAATAAACCCTGCGTTACTGGTGTTTAATAATTGGTCGGATTTCACTATCTTTTTTTGCAAAAGCACTAGGTGCGTTTCACTTTCATTGGAGTACGTACTCGGGAGTAGTTGGGCGCACATCGGCGTAGTTGCAGCTACCCCAGCCCATATTGTGGTGTAGCAGTAGTTAAACGTAAATATCAATGAAGTCGCTTTAAATTTTATTCAAAAAAATGAAAAAAAAACTGTTTAGACAATACATGGAGCGTTTCATTTTCATTGGAGTACGTACATTCCTGAAAAAAAACTGTTTAGACAATACATGGAGCGTTTCATTTTCATTGGAGTACGTACGCCGGCGTAGTTGGGCGCACATCGGAGTAGATGCTGCTACCCCCTGCTATCTGCATTCCAATGAAAATGAAACGCTCCATGTATTGTCTAAACAGTTTTTTTTTTCAGGAATGTACGTACTCCAATGAAAATGAAACGCTCCATGTATTGTCTAAACAGTTTTTTTTTCATTTTTTTGAATAAAATTTAAAGCGACTTCATTGATATTTACGTTTAACTACTGCTACACCACAATATGGGCTGGGGTAGCTGCAATTACGACGTTATGCGCTTAGCCACTCCGGAGTACGTACTCCAATGAAAAGGAAACGCATCTACTATAAGTAATAAAAACGCACTAAATACTGTTCGCTAATATTTTACAAGCAGCTGTCAGTATTTTTTAGTGTACCGGTACATACATCAGACTTTTTTTATATTGTACTCGAAAAGATGTAAGTCTTGTGTATTTCCTTTTTTCATATAATAAATAATAATAAAACTTACTAAGTAATTTTCGTCCCAAAATCAGATAAAATACACCCGTCTTTTATTTCGTCGTTAGATCTGTAGAAGTTTCTTATCTTTAAGGCATTTTCTTTTTTTGAGGAAGCATCATACGGAACGGAAATAAATTCAACTCATTTATTGCATTGTTCTTGCTGCTATTTCTCAACAAGTTCCTAGTAATCATTCAGTAGTTTACTATTTCTGATTAAAATGCTTTCTTAAAATACAGGTAATGCCTTATAGGGTACGCGACGACAATTAAGTCCGAAAATCTTATTGGAATATGTACATCAATTATTCTAATTGTGCAGGTTCCGAGATTTACTAACGGACCCAGTGGCGGACTAACGGTGGGGCGGAAGGGGCGGTCCGCCCCAGGCCTCTGGTTCCTGGGGGCCTCCAAATGTCAACAAGTTCCCTTGATCAAATCCTAAACAAGGCTTCTAAAATATGGTCAGTGCCTACCTAAGTGGTACTTTGGAGTCGGAGCTCCGTACAATGTTCCCGTAGACACAAATAAGTACAGCATGTAATTATTAAAATGGGTCTTTACTGAATCGTTACCCTGTACATCGCTTATACATACTTCAATACTTCTTGACCATTTTCATCTCGGTTGCATCATGCAAGAGGAGTTTTTGTAAACTTAAGCCTAGTGTCCACTATAGAGTTTTTTGCGTAGAGCTAGAGAAAACTCTCGCGTAGAGATGCGTCGAGAAGTGTATACACCGTCTAGAGCTCTACACATGCTCTCTACACCCACTCTACGCGCTCTGCTAAAAAACTCTATAGTGTATACGCAATTTTTTTGTGTTTGGTAGAGTTCTACATCTGCTCTACGCTCTAACAAGCATGTTTAATAGAGTTTTTCTCTCTACAGTATTCATTCTTATTTGCGTTTCGACTGCGCTTCGAATTGTTGTACATCGACGCAGTGCGCGGCCAGAGTCTCCAAAAAAAAATTTTCTGTCATAAAGACCCGTACCCGCGATAGAATTATGGTAAATGGGCCCCATGTAATATTTAGTGTTATGCGAGTTCGTCTGATATGACCCATATGCTGATTTGTATGACCATTCATTGAAGTAAAAATTCAAATAAAGAATTCAAATTTTATTATTTTTTTGATTTCTATTAATTTCCTTTAAATTTTTTACACAATATATGTACGCACGCATCTCTGAATAACTGAGAAATGAAATGACCCTACACCCTACGACACCCTACGCTCTACACCCTACCGAAAAAAACTCTATAGTGGACACTTGGCTTTAGTACGACTTTCGGAATCGATGGGTAATTAAATGCTTTTCCTACTGGGAAATAAACATACTCACACACTTGTCCATACAAATGGCAACTGAATAAAAGGCTTCTAAAATTACATCGACTTTTTAGACTGAGGGCCTCATTCCCGGGCCTCTGACGGGTTTAGTCCGCTACTGAACGGAACCGGGAATGATTTTATATACTCCCAAATTTTGTTTTTATGATTTTCGTTAGGGCTCACTGCTAACCATCTTAATTTCCCAAATCCACCCAAATTCTCAAAATTGACAAATTTTCCACTAAGTCAGGGTGCTGTCAATAATACACGTTGCGCGAGCAATTGACTTTGTTGCTTTTACACACCTGTCAATAAATCAAAACGATTTTCGTCAGATGTTCAATAATGCAGTGTGCACTTGTAAAATGCTGCAAATACGCAAACGTTTTAGACGCTGTGCGAGAAATAAAAATATTTACAGAATCTGTTGTATGCCCGCAACATTAGCTAGCTAGGAAAAGTTTTTGATATCTCAGAAAAAGAAGTGAGGTAAATATGGTATTTATATTTTGTGACATAAAAAATAATGACGATTACAGGCAATTTTATCAGATCAGCCACACACGCAAATGGTTTGTGTGACGTTATGCTGATTGTGTGTGCAGAGTCAAAAAAGCATTGCACAGGTTATTATTGACAGTGCCCTCATTTATTAAATTTGCATGATGTCGTGAGTTCTTATTTAGTTGAAATTCATGTTGCATTATAGGTTTACTTACTTATTTGCAAAATGCATTAAGTTTTACTTGAACTGATATTTTCCGTCTCCTTTGAAAACAATCTTGCTATATATATATTATAACATAAATTAAATTAAAAATATTTTTCCGAAAGTATACACTCACTATTATCAATTACAATATTATATTTATCTTATTCTTGCCCTAAGTCAAAAAGCCAAAGGCAGACTTTTAAATATTTAAGTAGCGTTTACCTGAGATTTTTTAAGTCAATCAGACAAACGAACGCAAGCGTAATCCTGAAGAGCATGCGCCATTTCGAAGCTCCACTGCACCGCACCATAACGAACATACTCCGCACTGACATAAACAAATACAGAAAACCTGCGATCCTTGTGCTGGGCTTGAAGAAAATTCCAAAAGATCTACTTTACGTCCCTAACCACGTACAGAATCAGACAAACTTATCACCTCCTTGGTTACTTAAGCAATATCAAAAAAAGACAGAAATGACAAAATCATACACCCACTTATAAGACAGCAATTCAATAGAGTGATAGAAGAACAAGGAGTACACCAACAATACTATATAGACCCATCCAAAATGACAGATCAGGTCTCTTGCGCGCTAGTGAATAGAGAGGGAAAGTTAGTGCGTCTACAGAGAATGCCAGGTTGGACCTCAATATATACCGCGGAAACATCAGCCATATATAAAGCTTGCACGCAGAAAATTCAAAACCTGCATTGGTCTTAACTGACTCGTTATTTGCACTATATTTAATAAGGAAATCGAAAAACAGTCATCTAACAATACAACAAAGAAAACAGATAGTTAATAACAAGGGCATACGGCTCATTTGGTGCCGCGCGCATGTTGGCAGAAGTGGGAACGTACACGCAAAAAGGGAAGCCAAATAAGCACATAGACGACCACTTATGGAAGTACGACCACTTGACTTTACATCGGTTCGGAAGAAAGTGCAACAAACCTAACTGGAACAGAAACAGCAGCTTCCTAGTCTCGCACTGGAAATAAATTACAACCCCCAGGGACATAATCTCCCCACGACATTAGGTGTTTTACATACAAGACTAAGCCTGGGACATTTGCTCGCCGTTAAAAGATACATTAGATACAACGAGAGAGAACACCCATCTTTATGTTCGCACTGCTCCATGCAAACCCTAACAGCACGACACCTCTACATGGACTTTCCTACCACTATTTACTTTCTATGGCAATATATCGAATATGATTAGAATACACCAATACTGAATACGAACAAGGAACAAACAAAGGCACTTATTACAGTTTTAAACAGACTGATACAGGAGCCATCTCCTAAAATGTAAGAAGGCAGACATATGCGTGGTAATAATCTAATAACTTAAAACTGTATACAGCCCACTAGGATTAAGACTCATTTTATTAGTAAAGTTCAATTAAGCATATAAACACTGTGAATTTACATATTTTCTTACAGTATACTTTGTTCTTTTTATAGTTTTATTTATCGTTTTTACGCATGTGTGTTCACTGCAAATATCACCTTTTGAAAGTGTTTTATTTCAAAACTCTTAAAACGTTTTATTTCGACGTCACCCATTTGATTAACATTGTAGACATTTTTTAAACACTTTTAAGTATTTTAAAAGTGCCTACAATGTTAATCAAATGGGTGACGTCACAATAAAACACTTTAAGGGTTTTGAAATAAAACACTTTTAAAAGCTCAGATTTTCAGTGTTTTATTAAGGATGCAAATTTAGGAAATATAAGGTAGGACAGATCTCAGCCTTATTAAGCTGGTATGATACTTCTTTTTTTCGTATTTTTAATGCATTAAATTGACATAAATGTCAGTCATGGGAGAAAAGGATAACTAGCATTTTATGAGAATGAGACAGAAATAAATTAGTCAAATCTGACTTCTTCATTGACATTCAAAGACATAAATATTTTTAAAAAATGAAAATATTTTCTTTGATTCTAATAATTCATTTTTAAATTTTTTTGAATATTTACTTTTTAAATTGTTCATAAGAAACGTAGAATGTAAAGATTAGGAGTAGTATTTCATTGAAAATGTATGAAAAGACAGATGTTTCGAACTCAAAATCAAGGATAATGGACCTAAAGCTTTGATGCCATAATAATGAATGCTTAGGCGGACAAGTTCTAACAGAATATAGCACAATTTTTTTTGGTCTGCACTTTCACATTTGGACCAAAATGGATGAGATATCTTTTCTCAAAATATATCAACCGTTTAACGCAAAAATGTCACAAAAACTTCTAGAGCATTAAAAATGTTAAAATTTTACATTTTTAATATATTTTTTTACAGATTCGCATTTTTAATGAAGTTTGTATATTTTTGATACACTAATTGATATTGGAAAATATCCAATTCATTTTTAATGCTTTAAAAATACGAAAAAAAGATGTCATATCAGCTTTAGCTTCTCAAATGAAGTCTATTTGAATGTGATTTTTCATAACATTCACTTATTTTATGACTTTTTAAATATTCCCTAAAAGTCTAAATCCGTCAGGCGAATCCCGTATATACATATGTACTGTACAAACTTCGAAATGGAAACAGTGGATGAAGTGATTTCATCGTTTCGATGTAAAACTGTGCTTACACAACCCCTATTGGGTGGGTGGTGCTACACACGAGACTAAATCGGACGGGTGAAACCGCTTTTATGGGAGAGAAACGAAGTGAAGAAAGGGGAAAATAGCCCATTTCCCCTTTCTTCACTTCGTTTCTCTCCCATAGAAGCGGTTTCACCCGTCCGAATTAGTCTCGTGTGTAGCACCCCCCATTGAAGATAACAATCATATACTCACCTCAATAGACTCTTGTTGGAAGTATAAATATACTCAAATTTTATTATTATTATTGAAAATAATCAACAAATCTTAAATAGACTATTGTTTTTAAAATTTAACGGTTTTGTGTTATTTAGCTAGGAAATCAATTATTGGTAATTTTGTTTACATTCTAAAGAAGTTTCTGAAAGTTTATTACTTAATTGTAAGACCTGCACGACGGCGTTGCCCATGTAGACTTATGGGTCTTTCTGGTAAAATAAACACACATGAAATAGCTTTGAAAAGGTAATCCGCCACCAACAATAAATATTTGTGAAAGAGTATTTAAAAATAGGCTTTTGCCAGCAACTATTAGGCACATAGTATAATCTCAAGAAAATAAGGCTGATCCATAGTATTATTCATGCTATAATATTTTTTAGTGGGGAGCCAGGCATTTGTATGGACTTTTAGTTTAATTAATGATTCAATAATCAAAAAAATATTATTACATGCTGAAGAAAAAAAAATGAAAGGATTTTACTAATTTATGGGCAGCCTACGCTGGGAGTCACGTGTTGAGGGAGTGTGATTTCAGACTAGATATTGTCCATTATCCAGGCATGTAATATTATGCAGAATATTTACATGTCTGACAATTGCCTGGCCCTGCTAATAATAAAATAACGTGACCGTGCTAATAATAAAATAAACAAGGAAAACGGTTGAAAAATAGTTGACAAAACTATATTAATCTTTCCTTAAAACTGAAAATAAATGTATGGAAAAATTGAAAATGCACAACACATCTAAAAAATTACTTAAATAACAATGGCTACATTCCCCATTCACCTGTAATAAATTGCAATTTTTTAACCTTCATTATTTATTTTTTTACAGTTCAGCTGGTCGAAATTCCCATGTGTTCTAAAGGCTGGTCACTGTCATGGAGGAGCAGCAACAGCACGTCTAGATAACCCGAGCGCTCTCCAAGATGCAGCAGGATTGGTAACTGGAACCGTCATCAGTGACTCTCAGTGCTATTGTACAATAGAGCCATACATCGATGCAAAATTCGATGTACACATCCAGAAAATTGGGACAAACTATAAAGCCTTCATGTAAGTCGATCGACTCTAAAGAGGAACTTGGTGACCTTGGCAGGGTGCCGCGCTTATAATTAATTAATGGATTCCATTAACAGCTTCAATTAAGCAGCGTTTACAAAGTCAGCCGAAATACAAAGCTCCATAGTGGCATTTTGTATCGCGATATTCATACTCTTTTTCGCATATGGATCTCTTGTTCCTACTTTTTCCTAAATATACAACTCAAACTCAGGATAAAGCTTACTTCAACACTGTAAACGCTCCTTTACCTTAACACATGCATTTAACTTACATGGGATCACCGCTGTTCAAGTTCAACCAGTTTTTTTCTCTTGTTGCAGGCGAAAATCGATCTCAGGTAACTGGAAGACGAACCAAGGTTCTGCCATGCTGGAGCAAATCACCATGACGGAGAAATACAAACATTGGGTTGATGAGGTAAGTTTTTACGCTTCTAATTCGCATAAATCGGAAAAAATAAATCCATTTGAATAATTGTGAACAGATCAATGCTAATTAAAACCTACGCGCGAGCGAAACTTTTTCCCGCGAAAACCGTTTCGCCCATATTTAGAATCAAGAAGAAACTCCCTCGTTTCTGTGTTGATCTGTTCTAATTATAAGTTTCCTTTCGAGGCCAAATGTGGTTGCTGACGCTTATTTCGCAATCAGTGACGATGCCTAAAATTATTTTTTAATTAATTGATGATTTCCTTTTTAATACAGATTAAAAGTTTGCTGCTGAACATTTCGCGTGAATTATTAAGCTTGAGTCTCCGTCATTGAGGAATGCGAGAATGAGTCAAAATAATTGAAATTCAAAAGGCACAAACTCCTCTTAATGTTTTCGGAATAAATTTATCTAGAGCATGAAGATGGCGGTTTGAAAAAAAAATATTTTGATACTGTTTAAATAATATTAATAAAAATATTATAAAACTTGATATGACAGACGGCTTTGAAATGTTTTTATGTGAGAAATTTATGAAAATTACAATTAATGTAGAATATTAAGAACCCAGCAGTTGCAAAGTTAGAAAAGTATGAACCATACATTATTTTTCTTATAATGGTGGGACCACACTACGCGGACTTGGGTCGTACGCGCTATTGCCTTTTTTTTCATATAGAGTTTTATGACTTTTTTACGACTTTTTTACGACTTTGTCCATGGTAAAGGCCGTGCGGCAAAACTACGTGGGCAAAAGGCTGTGCTTAAAAAGGTACATTGTACGTCCACACAATATGAGCTATTCAAAAGCGCGTACGGCGTTTCAAATGAGAATTGATTTTTTCTCACTCATGATTCAGAAAATTAAAAGATCACGCGCGCTCTTGTCTGGCCGTACGGCCAAAAGCGCGTGGGATATAAGTCCGCGTAGTGAGGACGGGCCTTAAGGCCACGTATCTACAATCCGAAGCAAAGACCTGAGCACACACAATACACTTAAAACTCCAGTCATTTTTGTGCATTAGACATATGTAACTCGATATGACCCATTTCAAATTGATTAAATTGAGATGTAATCCTTAAGGTACTTAACTTTTTGGAGTTTTGAAAGGTGATTTTATGTTCCAGGTATCTAGAACAATGATCATCTTTATTCTTGAAGAAAGTAGAGAAAGAATGTATTTAATCAAATAAGTAATAAAATAATAAAGTGAACTTTCCCTCCAGGCGCGGATCCTGGTCTCAAAAAAGGTTGTGATCACAGCCACCCAAATCGGCCAAGTGCGAGTCGGAGAATGAGCTCGCTTATGATCAATGTCAATGTTCCCTCTAAGCTGCGCAGGTGCGAGGCTGCGCACTAATTTTTCGAGAGTTGTCCAGCCGTTTTTGTATTCTGCTCAGAATGGGCTTGTTCACAATTTTTTATTTCATGCATCTCAAAATGGCAAAAATTCAAATTTCACAAAAAAAGTAAAATTTGGTTGGTTTGCTTTATATTAAGAGAGGGGAGTTCGTTGTTGTGTGAATTTTGTATACAGCATTTCGTGCGTGGTTGCAGTCACGTAGTTGGTAACGTCACCGAGCGTAACATATGACTAGCCTCTGTTCGTATAGTCCTCTTGTTTATAGCTTGTCGTTCAAACAGTAGATCGTGCCCCTAATAAAGAAAGAATATGGAGTACGCCATCTAGACCTTCGGTGTATCAACATTCACAAACTCTGACATTTTTAAGCCAATTTTGACAAATGAGCAAGATTTATTTAGGATATTCACTACCATTCATTTCAAATCAGTTTTTGAATACAATGTCGATTAAATGCGCGCCTCCATTCGATTAGCAGAAGCAGCTCTTTTTCGGGCATCCTGCATAACATTGGCGAACATTTCGGGCATTATAGCAGCTATTTCGGCTCGTATGTTAGCTTTGAGTTCGTCAATGGTCTTCGGAGGCTTGCTGGCATAAACTTTACTTTTTAAATAACCCCACACAAAAAAGTCTGGTGCCGTTAAATCCGGAGAATAAGGAGACCACTCCATATCACAATTTTTCGACACAAAGTGTCTCGGGAACTTGCGCTGCAAGAACTACATCGTTGCGGCTGCGATATGGCAAGGTGCGCCCCAAAGTCTAGAAATAACAAGTCATACAAAATTTTCATCCGGTGAAATGTTGAGCACAACTCAACGCATACATCGTGAGCTCGACGAGGCAAAGCCAGATTCTCTCTCTCCGATAGAGTATGCAGAACAGAAAATGAAGGAAATTTGAATCGGCTGTTTTTTTCCATAAATCGAAATATGCAACAATCCATCAAGTTTATCCCCATATAAAATCATAAAATCTTCCCCTGGATAGTTGTGTGCGAGCGTGTATAAAAATGTTGAATTCCCTCTCTGATAGCCTGACATCGTCATTTGAAGAATTTGTGCATTATAGCTGTTCGCCTTTCATGAAGATGGAAAGACTTGTTAATATCTAGACTTTGGGTGCGCCGTCTTGTTGAAAATAGAAGTTCTTCAGACCTTTTTCAGGCATTTTCGGACACACAAAGTGCACCAACATCCAATGATAGCATGCACCGTCGACGGGTTTGAAGAAAAATGGTCCGATGATAGTTTTTGAGCACATTCCGGACGAAACAGTGACTTTCTCGTCGTGCAGTGATGTTTCGGTTCTCCGTTTCCCAAATTCGACAGTTTTATTTATTGACTCTGCCACAGAGTTTAAAATGAGCTTTCGGTCTGTATTGACTCATAGCTGAAATGGTACTGAAAGACGTTTCAGAATCATGTATACATTTGTGGTAATCGGCTAAAAAACGTCAGAGTTATTTAATATTGAATAGCGTCCCCGTATAGACCAAGATGGTGATCAGTCATCAGCGGAATAGTGGGAATAACATGTAGCATAACATGCACGTGCCGTAACTATTCCGGACTGATGGAAGTGCGATCATAACCTCCTAGCGGTGGCCACTGGTAACTATCCTATGAGAGAGGATAGGCTAACATGATCGGGCTAGTCCCTTCCAAGTAAAGTTGGCGTGAGGCTAATAACCTCACCCGGAAAAAAATTATTACGGAACGAGCAACATGCCTCGGATACTGGAAAAAACGACGACGACCACGGCAACGAAAAAGGCAAAATGATTTAAGAATTTTCTCATGGAACGTACGAACTCTGTACAGAAGTCGAGCTGCACAACATCTGGCCGATACCCTGTCAACATATAAAGCTGACATTACCGCCATTCAGGAGATGCGATGGACAGGGAATGGTGTTTTTGCAAAAACCTGACGTATATTACAGCTGACGTATATTACAGCTGTCATACGAAACACCATGTGCTCGGGGTAGGTTTTATGGTCAGCAAAAGGATGAAGCCTACCATTATCGGCTTTAAAGCAATAAACGAAAGGCTATGTACCCTTCGTGTGCGAGGAAAATTTAAGAACATCAGCCTCATAAACGTTCACGCACCTACAGAAGAGTCCCCGGACGATGAAAAAGAAGAATTCTTCGAAGTAGTTGAACGGGAACTTAATGCCTGCCCCAGATATGATGTAAAAATCATATTGGGAGACCTGAACGCCAAAGTAGGCCGGGAGCCCGTATGCAGGCAATATGTCGGCACCCACAGCTTGCATGAGAACACTAATGACAATGGGCAGCGAGTTATAGAGATGGCAGCAAGTAAGAACTTGGTCGTTGCAAGTACCAGATTTGCGCGTAAAGATATCCATAAAGCCACCTGGATATCTCCTGATGGGGCAACTCGCAATCAAATAGACCATGTGTTGATAGACCGCCGCCACCTTTCGGGTCTGATGAGGTGCCAACTTCGACTCAGATCACTATCTTGTTGGTATGGTGCTCCGAGAGCGCATTACAACGCTGAAAAGCTTTGTATCCGCTGATCAGGCTCAAATCAACACAGCTGCACTCCGCAACGAAATGGCCAGAAACAGCTACGGTCAAGCGTTAGAACTCGCGCTCAGAAGAGCAAGTCCTGGGGATGAGATGCCGGGCGTCGACGAGAGCTGGACCCGCCTTAAAAATACTGTCATTAGTACTGCTGATTCCATCTTAGGCAGAAGTCGTAGAGATCAGAACGACTGGTTCGATAATGAATGCAAGCTGGCAACTGAACGTAAGAATGCTGCGTATCGAGCAATGCAGCAGTCTCAAAGAAATATAAGAAAAGATATATAAAGAGCTCAGAAAAGAACAAAAGAGAATTCACAAACGAAAAAAGGAAGCCTGGGAGAAAAATCTCGTTTGTGAACTAGAACGGTACAGAGAGCGACGGCCGCACCAGGCGCGGGAGTTCTACCGAAGAGTACGCGGTATGACGCAATTCGCACCTCGTTGCACATACTGCAAGGACAAAGAAGGGAATCTGATCACCGATCCTCAAGGCATCTTGGAGCGATGGGAAGAGCACTTTCATGAATTGCTAAATGGCGAGCTAACTGAGGATTTGGAGGCTCCACCAATATCTGACGATAATGCTATGCTGTCACCACCAAGCTTAGCAGAAGTTAGCAGTGCCATCACCCGGCTCAAAAACAACAAGGCCTCGGGTGCAGACGGCATCCCTGCGGAGCTGGTTAAATATGGAGGGCCTACATTACACCAATCGATTCATGAATTAATTGTGCAAGTATGGGAGCAGGAAGCGATGCCAGAAGACTGGAGAAAACGCATCCTCTGCCCGGTACATAAAAAAGGAGATATCACAACGTGCAGCAATTATCGTGGTATAACGTTGTTGAGTACCGCGTATAAGATATTCTCCGCCATCCTACAAAACAGGATGGCCCCATACGCTAGAAACATCGTAGGCCAATACCAGTGTGGCTTCAGCCCAGGCAAATCAACAACCGATCAGATTTTCACTTTGAGGCAGGCTATGGAAAAATGTCTAGAGTTTCAAAACTCAATCCAACACCTCTTCATAGACTTTAAAGCCGCCTATGACAGCATAGCCAGAGTAGAACTCTACAAAGCCATGAGAGAATTCGGCATTCCCAATAAGCTGACAAGACTATGTAGGTTGACCATGACCAATGTGACAAGCCAAGTAAAGGTATCCGGAATACTGTCCAGACCAATCAACATCTATCATGGACTCCGACAAAGGACGGTCTGGCCTGCCTCCTTTTCAACCTGGCGTTGGAGAAAGTGATCCGAGACTCGGGCGTGACATCAAGGGGCACAATCCTCCACAAATCCACCCAATTACTGGCTTACGCAGACGACATTGACATCATTGGAAGAACATCAACAGCTGTACAAGAAGCTTTCATCTAGATTGAGCGGACGGCAGGAAATCTAGGACTGCACATCAACGAAAGCAAAACAAAGTACATGGTGGCCTCGTCTGCAAGAACACCTAACATTGGTCCCACAATCAAGGTAGAGAAACACGAGTTTGATGTGGTAAAATCATTTACCTACCTTGGGTCAATAGTAGCAGCCGACAATAGCATGGAACCTGAAATACGCGCACGACTGCTAAAAGCCAACAAAGCCTACTATAGCCTGTCAAGGCTCTTCAAATCCAAGCATCTAACCATAACGTCTAAACTTTTACTATATAAGACGATGGTCTTGGCGGTCCTCACATATGCATCCGAAACGTGGGTGCTTAGCAAAAAGCACTCTAACCTCTTGGCGGTGTTCGAGAGGAAAATGCTTCGGAGGATTGTTGGCCCCGTATGTGACGAAGGACGATTCCGGAGACTCTACAATGACGAGATCTACGAATGCTATCACGACATAGATGTTGTGAAGAAACTAAAGCTCGGTAGACTCCGGTGGGCAGGACATCTAGCTCGTATGAGTGAAGATGAGCCTGCTCGGAAAGTTCCCTGCGGTAAGACTTATGGGGTGCGACAGCGAGGGAGACCCAACCTCCGCTGGAAGGATGGCGTAGAACAGGACGCTCAGAGCATAGGGATGCCAAACTGGATGACATCGGCTCAGAATCGGGACCGGTGGAGAGAACAGTTGCGAGAGGCCAGGACCGGATCCCGGTTGTAGAGCCGTTAAAGAAGAAGAATAGACCAAGATATGAACTATAATGTCAAAACCAATTTTCAAGAATATTTATTTAAAAAAAAATTCACTTAAAATACAGGCACACGGACCTCCCCCCTCCTCCTTGCGCACTTTTACATACGTTTTGAATATTTTTGCTCCCATATACATTGTACCGCGCAGTCAGCGAAAAAATTAGAGGGAACATTGCTTATGATCGATATAGTAGTGGAGTCGAAGTCATTTTCTCGGAAGTCCTCAGAAACAGCTGCGATTTGATGATTTTTTTCTTAAATTTTTGTTTTTTTATATTATTTAAAATGAGAAACCTGAAGTGGGGAAATAATTATTTATATTGTTTAAACATTATTTATGATATTTGTACTGAGTGTATTGCATAAAGTTACACAGCGGCCGGCTGTGGATAGGTTTTGGATAGACGAACAAAAAACCGTATGGGTGAGTTGGGCAAAATCGTAACGGTTTAGCCCAGTGATTCCCAAAGTGGGCGTTACCGCCCCCTGGTGGGCGCTGAAGCGATCCAGGGGGCGGTGATGGCCACAGGTCCATTGGGGGGGCGATGAATAACTGTAAAGGGGCGATGAAAGCATAAAAGAAAGAAGGGAAGATTTAGAAAAATTGATTTATGTATTCTGCTCATAACGTTTAATTTTTCTTTGAACAAAATACTGGACGTTGGCTTGATTCCCGCATACTCCCTCACTTGCAATGAGGTATGTCGAATCGCGCACTGCTACTGTTCATGTGGAGCCACTGAATTGCCGTTCCAAAACACGTGAGCACTACGAGCATTGCTGCGGGAAACTGCCACTCGTGCGATTGGTCGATCGCAAGGGCAAAGCCTGCAACGGCAGTGGCAGTACTGACTACTGGCAGTACTACCAGCAGATTTTGGAGCACGCTATGGCCCATTTTACACGATGAAACACGAAACGAAGCAAAGTTCCCCGCAATCGCTGATTCCCTTTCTCAATAAGAGTATTCACAATTCGTGGGAAATGTTTCTCAGGGATACTTTCCCAAGAGTTGTTTTCTTCATATCGTGAATGCCCCTTGACAAATTTTATTTGGTTTTGATTTACTTTTACTTTTTTTAAAGCTTTCGCTAGCCATTTGAAACAAAATCACCAGCTTCCACATGCCACTTGACACTTAAATGATTTCTCGTTGCCATAGGAAAGCTTTACACTGGATCTGGGGTATAGAAATTTTTGCAGTATTGGAAAGTGTGGTTCTGTACAATTGTTGTTGTATCGTTGGAAAGTTTTCCTACGTTGCACCAGTATCTACGAATCTAGACCTGTTTCCACCGAATCGTGAATCCCTTAAAGCCCGCTACACACTATCGTCACACAGCGTTGCCCAAACGACGAGCCACGTACGCCTTTACACATTAGTCGTCGTTTAGTTCGCATAGTACCATGGACGAAGATACTTTGTTGGCAGTAGCGGCGGTTATTTCTGGAAAGAATTCAAGAAAAAAACGTTTATGGTGCAAACCCTTTTTTGTGCACAACAGGTACATACTTCACTGCTTAACGACGAACGACGACACATAGTTTTCATCCACACTATCGTCGTACAGCGTAGAGCGTATATCGAACGGAGAAAAATTAAAATGGATTTAGTTTTTCGCTGTGGCGAAAAGCACGGCGGCATTGTCATCCACACTGCAATTTTCTGTCGTCGTTCGGGCAACGCTGTTCGACGAACGCGAAGTAAAACGAAGATAGTGTGTAGCGGGCTTTGTGTTTCTAATTTACACATTTCTTTACTATATTTTACGAAAAAGGTAGAAACAATATCTGCGTTCCATTGGGTAATATTTTCTACTCCCGAGTACTCCGGAGTACTCCCAACTACCCCTGCACTTTTACGTTTTACTCGTATTTACTTCTGACATCAAAAAACCGCGTTCCATTGGTGATGTACTCCGGATCGCCCAATGGAACGCAGCTATTAATACATACATATATCTTATGTTTAATGGCTACTAAAATCTAAAAAAAAAATTTCCAGGGGGCGCTGAGTAATACTTTTTCTGGAAAGGGGGCGGTAGGCCAAATAAGTTTGGGAACCACTGGTTTAGCCCCTAGGGCGTTTTGAATTTTTTTTTCTAGAGTTTTACATATCACCGTGTTTTTTTGTAACCTTACAAACTATTTTCATGAGTTAAGTTATCAGTATACCCAGAATACTCCCACCTATTTGAAACAGTAAAAGTCAGGGTTCTATCCTACCAACTTCCGCAGTAATGAGTCGTCAAAGCCAAAACTTCGGCTTTTTTAACTAAAATATCAACTAAAGCCACCTTTTCCTCCAAAAAATAACTAGTTTTTTTGCAAAATTGGAAAGCTTGGACAATTTCCTATGAATAAAGTCCTTTATCCTACGGCTTTTAGTTTTGGAGTTATAAGCAATTTCGATGTTAAATGGTATAGCTAAATGGTATATGGTATAGCTGAAATTGATCAATGGCAAAGTTGTGGAGAATAAAATTATCTACAAATGAGCCCCCAACAAGCTCTGGAAGTTGATTTGGCTTAAAGTAATGGCCGGTTAAAGTCCAACCATGATCGTGTGGTGAGGATTGAATGCAGTTTTTTGCAATTTACTCGCAAAACTCAGTAAAACTTTGCCATTGATCATTTTCAGCTATCATTGCATGCAAACGAGCCATTCATATAAACAAGCTCTCCCTCTTTTTCAAGATGGCGGCTTTTCTCAAACCACTGCGACCCCACAAACTTGGTTTTATCACTGTCAGATGTACCCGAATAAATAGCAAAAAAAAATTCTGTACCTCTTAAAATGCAATTTGACTGGACTATGACTATTGATGAAAATAAACATGTTACTTCAGACAAGTTAACACTAGAAGACAAATTTAATTAAGCCCTGACAAACTTTATTAAGTACTTAATATTTGTTTTTAAAGTAAAATTTTTTGTACTTTTCTTTCAAATTAAATTTAAAATTCCCTCTATTCAGTAAAATTGGTCTGGCATTAGGAAATGTAGCAGAACAGATCAGATTTCAGATTTCAGATTTCATTTTGAGTTGAGTGGTCCTAAGCTTTCTATAATGTAATGAAGTGAGAGAAAAAAAAGTTTTAATAGTGATGTCAATCAGAAAATGTACTATTCTGAGTCATCATACGTTAATTTAGTTGTTAATTAACAAAACTTCTCATGCGTGCCTAGTAGCATATGTAAATTGTATATTTTTATCAATAACCTGTTTAAATTTCAAGTAGGTGTGCTATATTATCATTCTTCTTTACTACTACGAGTATTAAAACTCATAAACAATGAAAATTATTAATTAAATCCAGTCTGTTAAGATTAAACAGTTTTCTTTATGAAAATGAGTTTTCTATAAGGCACGAATTTATACAGTCGGACCTTGATATATAAGAAATATGTAAAGTGGTGTGTACTTTTCTTGAGTATAATGCATTGTTCCACAAACTTCTGCGAATTTTTAATTACAAAACTTTCCCATTTTAAATACAATGTAGATTGTGCAGTCTTACCACTATTAGCGTTTTTCGGTGAATCAATTTTCTGAAATTATGTACATATACATCGACTAAAGAGTTCGAGTTCTTGTCGTTAAAAATATAAATGTAAATGGAAGGAGCAAAATGCCAAAACAAAGGAGGAAGGAGCAAAATGGCAAATCAAAAGACAAATACCTCGTGGCACGAAAGAATACAGAATTCAATTCCATTATCATCAAACTTTGATAGTGATTTTCTCAGATAAAAATATATTCTGTCAATATCTTTTATATTAAATTGTACGAAACTTTGGTATCGCAATGCCCAAACTTCGGAAAATTTCGGAAATAAAGGATAACGAGAAATCTATGAAAACCTGCACCAACTTATATGTATAGATTTTCTAAAAATTACTATTGCCAAAACTAATACCCTTGACACATACACCATCATAATGCAAGTAACTTTCATTATGATGGCAAAAACCCATCATAATAAAAGTCCAAAATGAAGATATTTTACCTTCATTTGGACTGTAATTACGGTTAAGTGCTATCTGTTGGAAAAATGGAAAATACATTTTAAAATAAAATAATTTGATTTGTCGTTAGTTAAACAACAATTTGCAAGAATGTTCTGTTTACTACTACAAACAAACGTAATTTTCAGGAAGTTTTGCGTTTTGGTTTCAATTCGAGAGAAACTGCGAATGGTTGTAGATATGCTAATCATTACTTACTTACAATATACTGGGATTAAATAGTCTCCTCTAACCACTAATACAAAAGAGCTTCGAGAGAGTCACCCTACTACTTTGGAAACCTTATTGAGTAATATTGTGACTGGTTTAGGATTTGAAATTCGAATATCTGTAAAAAATAGTTGGGCGGCATGGGAGTGGATTGTTTAGTTACGATATCGCAGTGGTCGAATGATCATCGCGCGTTCGCAGTAAAAGCGTATTTTAAAGCGAACGATTCGTGCACAATAGCCCAAATTTAATTAGAATGTGGGTGAAGAAGTTCCGTGCTCTTCAACCTTTTAAGATCCAATTGGTGCAGGCTCTCAAACCGGATGATTACAGAGTGCGTAAGGAGTTCTGTGAAAACATGCCGATTTTGAACTGCAAACACGATTTGGTTCAGTGACGAAGCACATTTCTATTAAAATGGGTTTGTTAATCGGATATTGGGCATCAAAAGGAGGAAACCCGTTGATTGAACCGCAACAAGCCCTGCAAAGCCCAAAAGTGTCCGTTTGGGCCGCTATATCCACGAATGGAATAATCGGACCGTTTTTCTTTGAAAATTTTCATGATGAAACTGTCACTGTTGATGGTGATGTGTACCGCCCCATGATTAGCGAATATTTTGTGCCGATACTTTTAGAGCATCAATCGCACACTTCGCATACCTCACACAGCGGGAGCCACCTCCGTGAACAATTCCACAGAAAACTGATAAGTCGATTTGGTGACATCGTGTGAGCACCCAGATTGACGGAGCTCATCCCATGGACTTTTTCCTGTGGGAGTATCTTAAGGCAATGGTGTCTTCTTCTTTTTTAACGGCTCTACAACCGGGATCCGGTCCTGGCCTCTCGCAACTGTTCTCTCCACCGGTCCCGATTCTGAGCCGATGTCATCCAGTTTGGCATCCTTAAGCTCTGAACGCCCTGGTCTACGCCATCCAGCGCCGGCCCTAGCCCTTGTTCAGGGTAGAGCGAGATTGTCTTTCGGCGCCCTTTGATCGACGCTTTCATATCACATAAATTGTATTTCCCGTTGTCCAAGATAACCCTTTTTTCGAGTCCTGCTGCCTTGGCGTGATGGAGGTTTATTTGGACAAGCTATTTGAAGCAGTGTTCATATCCTTAGAAGTTGCCCCGCTAAGGATTCAGGTAGTGGTTTTAGGGTTAAGGTAAGTGATGGAGGAGAGAGTCACCACCTCGATAGAGAAGGCTCCCCTACCATCAGCCCACAAAATGCAGTGGTCACCATCCTTACATTCGAGCACCTTACGTCTTTCATTCCAGCAACAGACTCCTGCGAGGCTACAGTTGGTAACCTCGAAATTTCTGCTTCCTTGGTGATGGGAGCGGAAATAGTCGTGATTGCTCACAAGGTGCTGGCGATCTTTGAGGGGACGTTGCAAGGGGCAGCTTTGGGCTTTTATGCCGCCCTGATTCTAAGCTGTGCCCAACCAAACTTGTAGCCAATTTTGCCTCCCGTCCGCCTCAGCTCATCAATAGACCTTTGGTCCAGAGAGAACGTTATATATGTGAATCGTGGGCGGTGCACTTTGTCGAGTAGTCTCCAATCCTGCATCCTTAGGTTCCATCTTTTTCAAAATAATATCAGTGGGGTCTTCTGTGAGCCTTCACCCTTTTTGCCTGGTTATTGTGGTCTGATGAGGATCCAGAGGATCTAGTCGTCCTCTTATGAAAAAGATTGGTATCACAGCCAGCTTCCAAAAATCGTCTAAAAAACGCAAGCCCCGCGCCCCTCAAAAGGTGAATTTTATTTTTCGCTCGAAATTGTTTTTCGCATAAATTTTGGCGCCCCTCTCCACCTGTCGCCGCTCTACCCCAGGGCCGGCGCTGACGCCATCCTTCCAGAGGAGGTCGGGTCTCCCTCGCTGTCGTACCCCATAGATCATACGCAGAGAACTTTACGAGCAGGCTTATCTTCACTCATACGAGCTAGATGTCCTGCCCACCGGAGTCTACCGAGCTTTATTTTCTTCACAACATCTATGTCGCGATAGCGCTAGTAAATCTCGTCATTGTAGAGTCTACGGAATCGTCCTTCCTCACATATGGGCCCAACAATCCTCCGAAGTATTTTCCTCTCGAACACCGCCAAGAGGTTAGAGCGCTTTTTACTAAGCATCCACGCTTCGGATGCATATGTGAGAACCGGTAAGATCATCGTCTTATAGTAAAAGTTTAGACGTTATGGTTAGATGTTTGGATTTGAAGAGCCTTGACAGACTATAGTAGGCTTTGTTGGCTTTTAGCAGTCGTGCGCGAATTTCAGGTTCCATGTAAATGTCGGCTGCTACTATTGACTCGAGGTAGGTAAATGATTTTACCATATCAAACTCGTGTTCCTCTACCATTATTGTGGACCAATGTTAGGTGTTCTTGCAGACGAGGCCACCATGTCTATGTTTTGCTTTCGTTGATGTGCAGTCCCAGATTTCCTGCCGCCTCCACTCAATCTGGGTGAAAGCTTCTTGTACAGCTGTTGATGTTCTTCCAATGATGTCAATGTCGTCTGCGTACCAGTATATTCTCACAATAAAACCAATCTTGTCAGATATGCACTCAAATACGGTCCCGCCTTATAACAAAAGTATTGACAATTTGTGTTTTGCAAGCCTTAATAAATGTTGGTACAATAACTATATTCACATATGAAATAGGATTTTTAGGTTGGTTCTTGGTTCCTTTTAATTGCAATAGTATCTATGATGAGTATTATACGTTACGTAACGTAATGTTTAACTTTCTTAATTTAATTGTTGTAATGACTATTTGTTTATGTTTTATGAATTGTTTTTTTTTTAAATTTTACAAACTTAAGTAATACTGAAATATAATCTTTTAATTTAAAAAATTGTAATGGCGTTTTGTTAATATATTCCCAATAACGAAATTTACCTGTAATTACCGGTAAACCGGTAATTCCGATAAAAAGTTACCGAAAGCCGGTAATGTAAAATCTCGGTAATTTTGAATTCCCTACAAGCAACCTCCGGCGTGAGAAAAATACCCCATGACCGCATGCCCCGTTTTATATGAGTTCCAGTGAGAATTCACAATAATTAACAACTTAAGGCCCGTCCTTACTACGCGTACTTCGATCCCTCGCGCTTTTGGCGAAAGGCCTTTTAATTTTCTGAATTGTGAGTTTTTCATCCTAAAATAAGAATAATAGGTAAGTGTAAAAAGCTCGTATTGTGTGCAAGTACAATGTACCTTTTTAAGCACAGCCTTTTGTCCGCGCAGTTTGGACGTACTGCCTTTGCCATTAAAAAGGTATTTAAAAGTCCTAAAACTCTATAAGAAAAAAAAGGCAAGTCCGTGTAGTGTGGATCCACCATTAATCAGGAGCTGAACTTTCCAATATTATCAAGAAATTGTATCGAACGTATCCGAAACGAAAAAAAATTTCATCCAGTGGTTCAAGGAACCCAAAAGGCTGGTAGTAGGTTTTTTTAGTTATCAAAAAACTCAAAGTGCGCAAAACGTAAATGCACGTATAACAGGGAATTGCAAAACAAATATCCTATGTTAAAAAGAAGAAAATATGACTAGGAAGTTCCAATGTTTAATTTGTTCTACAAACATTTCCATTGCAAATAAGAATGTTTCCGATATTAATGACAAAACTGGTTCGACAAGCCAAGCTCTTTTTTGTTCGAACATCAAGCTCTACTTTGGCAAAATTAGACCTAGCTCAGAAGAAGATCTTATTCGAGCAACCGAAAGTGCAATGGCTTAATTCTCTTGACCAAATAATGTTTTCGGAGTCAAATCGGCGAAAAACATGACATATTATCGCACAAAAGCTCCGGCTAGTGTAAAGAACTTGTTGAGACATTTAACATTTAAATGTAATTTAATAGATGTTGCATTCAGGGGCGGCGTAGCGCGTGGGATGGAAGGAAAAGTGCACACACACTTTCGCTTTGGGTGGGGGAATCCACACCCAAAATATTTCATCCCAGAACATTGCAGGGCCGAGTCGGTGGCTGGACCTAAGGAACTTGGTCGAAGGGCCGCACACAAACAAGGCTTTTTATACGAAAACTAAATATATTATATTAAGAGCTATTAAAAACTTATAACTGTATAGCCTAAGCTTTAAACTCCACAAGATTAGCATTTAAAAAAGGGATTTCCTCAGTGCCATGCCAAAAAAGAGATTCCCCGTAAGTTCCTCATGAGGACTCCATGTGGCAAATGAGGGGCATGCCAAAATGTCCGGAATTTTCGAAGATTTTGTCCAGCGTCGGCAATTTAGGTGATGGCAGCCCTAGCATTTACGTAAAGCCCATAATTTAGGAGATTTTTGATATTTGATTTTGACCCTTCGTAACTTGAGTGTCCTCCAGTAGGCTTTATGGACTTTAGGGATGTTATTTGTTAAATTTGTTAAATTAAGAGAACCCCGCTGGAAAATTTCCAGTTCGAGCTTTTTAGAGGTTCATGTATAAGGTGGGCGGGGTTTTAACGATATTAACACATTATGCATTTAGTTTTTTTTAGTTTTTATTAATAATTTTACGATTCTAAACTTTATTACAATATTAATGTGAATAAATGACTTTATTTTAGTTATATATGTTGTAGTAGATAAAATATTAATTTTAAATATTTGTTCAAAAATTATTTCTTGTTGAGATCGGCAACAATGTAAAAATTATCAAAAAACCCCAAAGATATAGAAAAGAATAAACTAGGCAACAATGTGACCTAGATAAACAAAATTTGAATTCCTGGAATAACAAAAATTGTAAATCCGTCCCCTAAAGACGAAAATACTGTTGAGTTGTTGTTGCATTTTGAGTCGAGAAATTAGGTCATGGAAGCAATAAAAACTTGTCAGGGAAAAAGTAAAAAAGGGTCAGCAACAGCCCAGCAATATTTTATGGACGGATGATAGGGAGTAAAAGAGAAAAGTAGTGAGGCTCTAAAAAATCATACGATGTAAAGTAACGGTAAAAGAAAAAGAATTTTGGATGCGAAGTTAAGAGTCAAGATTATTAGTTTGGAAGTAAGCGGAGATAGTCGTTTTGATGAAAAATTAGATTATATGAGGAAAGTGCATTTAAAAATTAATTAAGAGAAATAAATTGGAAGTAGTGAAAAATAAAGTGTATTATTTAAAAAGAGGAAAATTAGTCAGAAGTGGGAAGAGAAAATAAAACTAGAATTTGGAAGCTGTTTTGCAGATTTAAAGATTTATTTAAGAATTGAAAATCCCCCCGGCCACTACAATTCTCAGAAGTGGGATTCGAACTCAACCACCGGGATTGAGCCTACAACAATCTCCTTGTTAAAAATACTAGGATTCAAGGATTTAAATACAAGGATATTAAGATAAGTAAAATTTTGAAATTTTAAGAGTGGAAAAATTTGAAGTGGATAGTAATGAACATTTGAGCAATCCAATAAAGAAATAGAAAGAACATTTTGACTAAAATTTGATAATTGATAGAATTCCTAAAAGTAAAATTTGAAGTGAACATTTAGAAGACTTTTAGATCATTGATATTTGAACAGAGGAAAATATTTTAATAAAATCTGTGGCCAAAAGATTAAAGGTGAACAATTTAAAAGCCGTAGATAATTTGATAGAATATGAAATACAATATTGGAATAAGTTTAATATTTTGATAGGACTAGTGGCCGAGATTTAAAAGTGAAAGAACTTCTAGACATCTTGATAAAATTTAATGTAGAAACCGTTTTATTTAAAATTTGATAATTTGAGAAATTTATGAATACAAGATCGAAGTGAACATTTAGAAAATATTTCAATAATTTAATAAGTTAAATTTTAAAGAACGTTTTAAATAAATACAAGGTTTGTCATTTGAAACTATAACTGTGAACTCTTAACATTTTGAAGCGCCTTCGATAATTGTAGCAAAGAGTTGAGAGTGAACATTGAATTTAAACTAAATAATTTAGAGCGGAATATTAAAGTTAAATTAATTAAACAATCTTATAAATACAATTTGAAAATGGATTCCGAGTATGATAATTGGACTGCGCGGGCTTTAAGACGCGAATTAAAAAAATTAAACCTGAGCGTCCAAGGAAAGAAAGGCGAATTGGTGGAGCGTTTAGAATCGGCGCGCGAACAAATGGAAGATGAGCACGACATGGAAGGAGCAGTTGGTGGAGATCGAGAGATTGGCAAACATTGTTGTAAAATTGGAAATGCGAAGAGCGGGCCGAACACCATTAGTGAATTGGAGTTAATAACTAGAGAAAGGAATCTCTTGCTTAAAGAAAAACAATTATTAGAAAAGGAATTGACCCTCGAAAGAAACAAGGAAGAAACAACTCCGGTCAAGTATAACGACCCAGGGATGTCGTACATAAAAGATTTGATTCCTCAGTTTAATGGCCGACAGACAGACTTTGAGAACTGGAGGCTCCAAATCGAGGTCCTGAAGAAAACATATAATATTAGAAACGATTTGATGAAGGTATTCCTAGTAAATAGTTTGAAGGATAGGGCCTTGGCCTGGTTCAGGTCCAAGTCAGAACACATGGAAATGACACCGAACGAGATATTGGAAAATTTGGGATCGCTATTTGGAGGCGTATCTAATAAAATTAGCCAGCGAAGAGAATTTGAAGCAAGGAAGTGGAAACCTAATGAAGATTTCCTCGATTACTTTTATAATAAATTAGAATTAGCAAACAAGCTAAGGATACCGGAATTGGAGATTTTGGAATATATGGTGGATGGGATTTGCGACCCCCATATTAAAAATCAAGCTAAGATGGAAAGGTTCAAAACGTTAAAAGAATTTGTAGAGGTCATGAACTCGCTAACAATAAGGACACAGACGAAAGAATTCGAAAAGCAAAGGAGGACAGACCTGATGCGGCCACCAAATAGAAGTGAAGGACGAGAAAGAAGGATGGCCCCAACTGAACGAAAATTAGAAACGAAATGTTTTAATTGTGGACGAAGAGGACATTGGGCAACAGAGTGCAGAGAAAAAAGGCGAGAATGGGGAACCTGTTTTGTTTGCGGCAAGGAAGGTCACAAAGCGGATAGTTGTCCAAGACAAAAGCAGTTACCAATAACCAGACTGGACAAGGACTACCGATTGTGGGTGAAATTTCAGGATTATAATATAACCCTACCAGCGATATTAGATTCGGGTGCACCAGTATCATTGATAAAAAAGTCAGCAGCGCACGCATTCGTAATTACCCCGTTTAGAAAAGCAGCAGGATTAGTGGGACTCAACAATTCCCCCGTGAAAATTATTGGAGCAGTAGAAGGACTTCGGGTAGAAATTGGAAGACAACACATCCGCCAGGATTTTGTAGTTGTAGCAGACGACACCATGAGGGATATACTAATGTTAGGACGAGACTTTATTAATCAACCCAGAATACAAGTGCGGTTCAGGGGAGGCAAAGTACTAATTGGCGCCGCCAAGGAGTCATTATTTGATATGGTGTTGGACGTGAGCACAGGAAGTCCAAGTGAAGACGAAACATCAGGTACAGAAGAATTCGACGTGATCCACAGCGCTCAAGCATTGGAGTCGTTAGATATAAATTTAGATATAAGCAAGAATGATTTGATTAAAGTTCATAACTTGTTTGAAAAGTATAACAATATTTTATTCAATAGTAGAGTAGAACAAAATTTAGATTTCAGGATGAATATACATGTGAAGAAGGATGAAGCATTCTCCTACAAACCAAGACGAATATCCTATAAAGAAAAGGGACAATTACAAGAATTAGTTAGGGATCTGTTAGAAAAAGGAGTTATTCGGACAAGTGAGTCACCTTATTGTAGCCCAGTCGTATTAGTAAGGAAAAAGACAGGTGACATTAGGATGTGTATAGATTACAGGCATTTGAACAAATTGACAGTGAAGGAACATTTCCCTATCCCAATTATAGAGGATTATTTGCAATTATTGGACGGGAAAAAATATTTTACAAGCTTAGATTTAAAAAGTGCATTTTATAATGTCACTGTTGGGAAGGATTCAATAAAATATACTTCATTCGTTACACCATTCGGACAGTACGAATTTTTGAAGATGCCGTTTGGATTGGTTAATGCACCTCCAGTATTCCAAAGATACATTGGTAGAATATTTAGAAAGCAATTAGAAGAAGGTCGAGTCATGATATATTTTGATGATATATTTTTCGGTAGTGAATCATTGGAGGAGCATTTAGAATTATTGGGAGAGGTATTAGAAGTATTAGCGAACAATAAATTGGAGCTTAGATTAGATAAATGTCATATAGGGAAAACCAAAATAGATTATTTGGGGTACGAGGTTAGCGCAGATGGCATAAAGCCAAATAAAGATAATTTGAAATCTATTTCGGACTTTCCGATTCCAAAAAACGTTAGAGAGGTTCAAAGTTTTGTTGGTATGTCTTCCTATTTTAGGAAATTCATAAAAAACTTTTCGATATTAGCCAAACCTTTATACGATCTAACTAAGAAGGATATTACGTTCACATTTGATGAGGATTGTTTGAGGAGTTTTGAATTATTAAAAACAAAATTATTAGAGCAGCCGTTATTAGCAATTTATTCGCCAAGAGATGAAACTGAGTTGCACTGTGATGCAAGTTCTTTGGGATTTGGTGCAATACTTCTCCAGAGGAAACCAGATGGGAAGATGCACCCAATATTTTATTTTAGTAAGCGGACAAGCCCTGCAGAAGCAAAGTATCACAGCTTTGAACTAGAGACATTAGCTATAATATACGCCCTGCAGCGATTTAGAATATATTTGCACGGGATACATTTTAAGATTATGACAGATTGTAATTCGTTAACGTTAACTTTGAATAAGAAGGAGATCAATCCTCGGATAGCTAGGTGGGCATTGGAATTAGAAAACTATGACTACGAGATTGTTCATAGAGAATCAAAAAGGATGAGGCACGTGGATGCTCTCAGTAGGGTGCCAAATATATTAGTGTTGGAAGAGAATACGTTAGAACAAACATTAGCTATACATCAACATCAAGATGCAGTGATAGAAAAGATTAGACAATCATTAGAAAAACAAGAGCGGAAGGATTTTGAATTAAGAAATGGTTTAGTTTATAGAAAGACTCAAGGAGATGAGTTATTATTTTATGTGCCAAAGATTTTGCTAGACAATATTATTAGGACATGTCATGATGATGTTGGACATTTGGGAGTCGATAAGACGACGGAGATATTTCTTAAAAGCTATTGGCATCCAGGTATTAAAGAAGAGGTTAAAAGTTATATTAGGAAGTGTTTGAAGTGTATTACGTTCCAGGCGATAGATGGAAGAAAGGAGGGCGAACTACATTCGATCCCGAAAGGGAATAATCCGTTTGATACGATACATATAGATCATTTTGGACCATTGAGGAGGACAAGGGGAAAAAATAAATTTTTGTTCGTAGTCGTTGACGCATTTTCAAGGTACACTAGATTGTACCCAACAGTTACGACAAACGCCAGGGAATCGATTAAAAGTTTGAGGGATTATTTTAGGGCATATAGTAGACCTATCCGAATTATTTCAGACAGAGGAAGTGCGTTCACGTCTAAGGAATTTGAAGAATTTAGCAAGGAAAATAATTTAAAGCATATTTTGGTAGCTACTGCATCTCCGCAATCCAACGGTGCCGTAGAAAGGGTTAATCGAACCATTAGGCCAGTATTGGCGAAATTAGTTGATAAAAATAGGGGATTAGAATGGGACAACGTAGTACCGGATGCAGAATTTGCAATAAATAACTCAGTGAATAGATCAATTGGGACTAGCCCTAGCAAACTATTATTTGGGGTACAGCAAAAGGGCAGTAACATAGACTATTTAGCGGAATATTTATTAGAAGAATTGGGAAAAGAATGTCACGATGAATCAGATTTAGAGAAGAGATTGGAAAAATTAGAGAAAATTAGGAAAAAGGCAGAGCAACGAAATAAGAATGTGCAAGAATATAACGAGCGGAGGTATAATTTGAGACATAGAAGTCCATATAAGTATGGAGTCGGAGATTTGATTACCATAGTGAATGTTGATACAACAATAGGGGTAAATAAAAAACTAATTCCAAAGTATAGGGGACCCTATGAAATAGTGAAAATATTAGGGAATGATAGATATTTGATAAAAGATCCACGAGGCTATCAGAATAGTAGTAGACCATTTGTAGGAGTATTCTCCTCGCCGAATATGAAGCTGTATATGGCAGCTAGTTAGGACGATTAAACATTGGTGTGGTTTGTTTGAGAATGTGGATATCCTAGATCTGATTTGATCTTTTGCATATTAGAATGTATGAATAGAATTTGATAAAAAATTTGAGTTTTCAGTAGTTTGCGAATAAGTCGGGACGACTTATGGTCAGTATGGCCGAATTGTAGTAGATAAAATATTAATTTTAAATATTTGTTCAAAAATTATTTCTTGTTGAGATCGGCAACAATGTAAAAATTATCAAAAAACCCCAAAGATATAGAAAAGAATAAACTAGGCAACAATGTGACCTAGATAAACAAAATTTGAATTCCTGGAATAACAAAAATTGTAAATCCGTCCCCTAAAGACGAAAATACTGTTGAGTTGTTGTTGCATTTTGAGTCGAGAAATTAGGTCATGGAAGCAATAAAAACTTGTCAGGGAAAAAGTAAAAAAGGGTCAGCAACAGCCCAGCAATATTTTATGGACGGATGATAGGGAGTAAAAGAGAAAAGTAGTGAGGCTCTAAAAAATCATACGATGTAAAGTAACGGTAAAAGAAAAAGAATTTTGGATGCGAAGTTAAGAGTCAAGATTATTAGTTTGGAAGTAAGCGGAGATAGTCGTTTTGATGAAAAATTAGATTATATGAGGAAAGTGTATTTAAAAATTAATTAAGAGAAATAAATTGGAAGTAGTGAAAAATAAAGTGTATTATTTAAAAAGAGGAAAATTAGTCAGAAGTGGGAAGAGAAAATAAAACTAGAATTTGGAAGCTGTTTTGCAGATTTAAAGATTTATTTAAGAATTGAAAATCCCCCCGGCCACTACAATGTTATATGTGCTTTATTCACTATCAAAATTCTTAGCACAGTCCTGATGCTGTTGACTCTCTGCTGGTTCGACCAAGAGGAGGAAAAAAGGAAGTTCACATTATTCCCAGTTGTTGTTGGCGGTAGTTTTGTCTAGTACCCGCCTGTGGCGTTCTTGTTGAATTAAAGATTAAAGCCGCCACAGTATACTCCCCCCCAAACATCTTCACGGATGTTTTACTTTTCTTTTTTTTTAATTCTCAATTTTTAATTATTTTTATTTTCTTTTATTATTTGTTTCTTTTTTTTGTGTGTTTTTTTCATTTTTTCTGAAATATGTGTAACAATTGGTAGTTCGTACAATTCATATAAAATTTCTATATCTAAGGTAATCATGCAGACTATTATTTTAAATTCTACAAATTATTTCTATATTTGTTTGCTAATTCTAGGAAAATGAGTAAAAAGGAAAAACTATCATTATTACTAAAAACTTAGCCTAAGCTCCAAAAGCTAGTTGTGTTACTCACAAAATTCTTTGAACTGGCTTTACGGTTACAATTCATGCTACAAGCATCCTTTTTATTTTCTATTCAATTATTCCTGTTATTTATTATATTCTTTACATTTTACTATTAATACTCTTACTAACTTGACATTTAATTTATATTCATTTTATCATATTATGATTTTCAGTCTCACCTTTATGCAAAGTGTTTGTGAGTTGTCTTTTGTTTCAAATGGCGAATGTAACTTTTTTCATGCAATTCGACCTCGTTACGCTTTTTGAAGTAGTATTTGGATTCAAAATGAAAGCTGGTTTAAGTCTATCGAGGTTAATTTTCTCTTCTTTACCATCCATTGATATGACAAACTATTTGTTAAACTTTTCAATTACTTTATGGGGGCGCGTATAAGGTGGTGTTAAACTATTCCTTAATATTGGATCACGCACGAAGACGTATGTGCAATGATCCATTTCTTGCGGTATGAATATATGGTTCTGTTTCCGTGTTCTGGTAATACATGATTTTATTCTACGTATTGATTCTTGAATATTTTTGGCTAACGGTGAGGTAATTTGTTGATTTTGGTCTTTTTTATCTACTATGAGTTCTTCTGGTAAACGTAGAGTTTGTCCGTATAATAATTCGGCTGGAGATATACCTAAGTCTTCCATAATGGCAGATCGTATACCTAGGAGTATCCAGGGTAAATTTTCATACCATTTCTTAGGCCCATCTGTTGCTTTTATTGCTACTTTCAGATGCCTATGGAATCTCTCAATGAAACCGTTCGACGGGGGGTGGTAGGTAGTGGTTCTTATCCTGTGAGACCGGAGGAGTTTGGTAAGCTCTTTAAATAATGCCGACTCAAATTGAGTTCCTTGGTCAGTAGTGAGCGTTCTGGGTACCCCATAGCGATCGATCCAAGTGTGTAGGAAAGCATTTGAAATAGTGCTCGCGAGAATGTTCCTTAAAGGGATGACCTCTGGCCAACGCGATAAACGATCTCTTAAGGTCAAAAGATACGTGTGTCCTTGTGACTGCGATAGGGGTCCGACTATGTCCACGTGGATGTGCTGAAACCTTGCATTTGGTATGTCAAACTGTCCGTGTGGTGACCGTGTATGTTTCTGTGTTTTAGATTTCTGACACGAAACGCAGGTCTTTGTCCAGTGGTTACAGTCTTGATTCATTCCAGGCCAGAAGTATTTTGCTGTGACTAACTCGCGTGCTACCGAATGCCTGGATGATAATTGGTGAAGTAGATTGAATGTCATTCGGCGCATGGATTCGGGGACATATGGACGGTTCTTTCCAGTGGAAGTGTCGCACCAAACCTCTGTGTCTTCTGATAGTCTAAGATACGTAGAAGAGCGACCTTCACCGATCGAGTAACCGAATGAAATTTTTTTTCATGATTAATAATATGCTAAAAAAAGTAACGGGGATGGGTTGCCTAACGAAATATGTTCAAGGCTATATTTAATAGGCGTTTTTTTCGCCATTTTCCGCCTTTTTATCTATTTTGATGAGAAACTATGCATTTTGGTGAAAATACCAAAAGAGCAAAGTTGTAGACCATAAAAATTACTACAAACTTTGCCTTCACTGTTTTTTCGAATTCCGCATAGTTCGCAGATTTCCCAAATATGGCTGTAGTTAAGTTCCAGAAAGTGGCGAAATTTTTTAATTGCCACGTAGATTGCCAGCAGCTCTCTGTCAAAAGTGGAATATTTCTTTTCTGCGGGTTGCAATCTTCTGGAATGAAATGCTAGAGATTTCGCTTGACCCTGGTCACGTTGCTGTAATTCAGCACCTACAGCGTCGTTGGAAGCATCTGTCCATAAGCTAATATCGGCTTTTGTGTTTGGATGGGTTAATAGCGTTTGTTTAGCCAGGCTGTCTTTGATTTCCTTAAAGAATTTTTCGTGTTCCTCAGCCCAAAAAAAAATCTGATTTTCCTTTGTATTTTGAAAAAAAAATCGTTTCTAAAAAAAATTAAATATTTATTAGTAAAACTTTTATATTGTATATATATGTTTGTCTTTGGCTATTGTTTGTTCCAGCTAGTCCCCTTTCTGCAGATTGTTTCCTCGTGGTTCTTCCTTTCAGGAAACCGTTCTTTATGTTTAACTCCCACGCTGTAAGCATAACTGTTTTTCTTTATTGTAATTAGTTAAGCACACCAATGTGATTTTATTGGAGATGGTTTTGCACTATGATCACCTCACTTTTATTCGAGCACTTATTTTTTAAACTGTTTGCCTTCATGTGTCTAAAAAAATTTTTTTTGTCTAAAACAATGTTTTAACTGTTCTACGGACGATGAGATCATTAACTATGGAACGTGCATGACGACTTTCAATCCCGTTTTAATTTATTTTTGATAATTAACTGTACACTTTACTATTAAGTTCTGTTTTTAATTTTATTTTAGTTGTACTGATTAAATTATTATTATATGAATTTTATTTTACGTTTCGGGGTCACCATTGTAGTGAATAAAAGACTTTATTTTAGTTTTATATGTTACTAGCTGGGACCCGGTGCGCCTATGCTGCACCCATAAGCCAATAGTAGTAATCAGGTGATATGAATTTTAATATACAGTAGGAGAGTTTGAAAAAGGCAATTTTTGGTATTTTTGATTCCAAATAACAAAATGTGAAACTATTAGGGATCTGACATTTTGATCGAGACAATAAAAACCATCCATTGACATGGCTTTTTTCGAGATATGAATTTTCATACACAGATGAAGTGTCTCAATGAACCGCTTATTTTCTGTATTTTGGATAGCTGGGACCCGGTGCGCCTCGCTGCACCCAACGTTTAAACATATAAAATCAATCCAAACCTTCAAAATTCAACTCCTCTAACCATAACGAAAAAGCAACTATTCGTATAAAAGTTAGAGACATTAGATTCAAAATGCATTTATTTGAAGTATGACCAAAATTACCTGTGTATTATTTTAAAAGAAAGAACTTTAAAACATTTAAAATTAATGCAAATAGCAGGGCCCAGCACTCGATATTCGAGGGCCATTTTCTATAGCTTTTTTGGATTTAAATCTAGAAGCCTTCAATAACAAAATTTTTTGAGAACAATAAAACAAAATTGAAAAATGAAACAAATTTTTATAGTTGGAAAAGGCAATGCCAAAAAACCAACTTTTATTATCTCTTAATGTCACATAATACAAAATTGTGGTCATATATGGGAATTAAATGTAACAGATGCCATACTTTTCATATGGGAATTAGTTGTAAAATTATTTTCTATTTTTTAGCGCTGTATTGTGCCTTGTATAAATAAAATTGTGATTCTGCACTTCTTTGAGCTCAGCGCTACATGGTGAAACAGTTTTCATTACATTTGGAGAGCTTAATTTCTGAAAAATGGTGCTACAAAATAAGTGCTTGCCGTTTAGTTATATGATCTTCAAAATTAAACTCTGTATTCTTTAAAAACCACGAACGTTAAAACATTTAAAATTGACCCAACTTTTGAAAATGCAACATGCCATTCTTCAACCACTTTTCATAAAGACGAACCAAAAACAAATTATTCCTATAAAAGTGTGAGACATTAGATTCAATATACATTTATATGATGTATGACCAAAATTACCTATTTATTCTTGAAAAACCACGAACGTTAAAACATTTTATAATAATCCAAATCTTCAAAATTCAACTCTTCAACAACTTTTCATAGGAATATTACAAACATTTACAAAAAATAATTAATGCGTTCATCGCAACGCTTGGTGATGGACGATATTTTTTGTCTTTCCGTTCGGAGAGAAAACGAATAGCGCCGATGGTTTACCTACTCTCGAGTACACCACGTACAACTACCCAAGTGAAAAACATGGCAATTCAAGGTTTATTCCACACACTTCCAAAGATTGGCCTTGCGATTGGAGACAGGAAACTGGACACGCTTAAATTCAAAAAAGGTATAGAAAATAGCACTCGAATTTCGAGTGCTGGTTCCTACTAGTGTATGGGTGCCTTCCATTTAGACACAGAGAGACACAGTGTTACACTGTGTCCGAGACAGAAGTGTTCCATCAACAACACAGCTAGACACAGCCGGGCACAACTAAGACAATGCTACCAACCCTCGCCAATTGAAATGTGATCGTTAATTTATAATTACAACAATATTGTTTCATTTTTAAGATTCTCAGCATTTATAAGATGTCGGGTAATTAATTTAAAGAAATTATCAACATAAAATTTACGATTTACTTGCTAAACAAAAATAAAAACGAGGAAAGTGCGCCGTGGCGGATTTTTCATGAACTTATGTGTTCTATTTGGGCTTACACAGAACGACACAGATCGACACGCTGTGTCGGACACAATTGTCTTTCTGTGTCTAAATGGAAGGCACCCTATATTACTATCGAAACAAAGCTCTCTATGACAGCGCTCCCTAGGAGTGAATAGTGAAAGTAAGCAGCGACGCCAAAACCACTGTCTTAACGTAAATAATGTATGGGTAAATTTTTGTGGTGATCGGTTGAATGGTTTAGGAGGTGGGAACATACATCCAATTTTGTGCGTGCATGTACATTAATCGCGATTTAACAAATTTCTTTTCTAATTTTACCGACTTTTGGCTATAAACCTTCCACAGACTACTGCAAAAAATATAAAAAAAATCAAAGAAATCTGTAGAGCCATTCGTGAGTTATGGATTAACTAACGAACATTTTTTCATTTTTATTAGTACATATTGTATAGTACTTAGTACATAGTATCAGTCAACTTTAAAATCAACCTGAAAATATAACCGTTTTTTTATACATATACCTCAAAATTGAAATGAAATATTTTTTCGCACCGCCAACTTAAATTTTACTCAATGTACATAGTAGAAAAATAATTTTTTTCATATAAAAATACCATCCAAATTTCGGAATTTTCCCGTGTATTTTCCAAATATTTTCTTTCATATGATCCTTGTCCTGACAATAACGAACACAACAAAAAAATCAGCCATCAAGCCGTACTCAAGTGATGCTCCTTCATACATGAGGCAATTCATTTTTATATATATAGATATGTGCTTTATTCACTATCAAAATTCTTAGCACCTTCCTGGTGCTGTTGACTCTCTGCTGGTTCGACCAAGAAGGAGGAAAAACGGAAGTTCACATTATTCCCAGTTGTTGTTGGCGGCGGCAGTATTGTCAGAATAAAGCCGCCACAGTGACTTTGCGTAAAACTCAGTAATTAAATTTGTACGCGCTCACAACAGGAGTTCCAGTAAACACAAAATACAATCAACAAAGAATTATTATTTTACATGCACCAGCAGCCCACCACAAAAAGTTATTTTTCTCTAGAAGACTTTGTAGACGACCTATACGCTAAAACTGGTTGGCTTGTTGCTGTTTTAGAATTTCTCTTATGCTTCCTTGTCCTAGCAAAATGTAGTTTCAGAAAACACATTGGCTCAAATAGTTTTCAAAAAATTCGTTGAAATTGTCTGCTGAATACCAATACCCTTTCTACATAAACCAAATTTCATTTTAGCCGAGGTAGCTAGATCGATGTTAGCTCGTGTAAAACGAGCCACGGAATAGCTCTATTTATAATCATAGCTGTTTTCTTGCATACTTTCTGGGATACGCGAAATTTAAATTTCATTCACAATCAAAACTTAAGAGGGTAGTATAAGTTATTTAAATATTTTTATCACAAGAACAAGATATGTGAAGAAAGTTACAGATTCATATCGCAACTAGTTCACAAAACTTATTTTTTCCTATTCTATTAATATAGAATTTTGTTGTTTTTTATGCGAATGGGACAGTCGCGCTAAAGATAAACACTACGTAGTAAAACAATGGCCAAGAAGAGCGAGTTTAACGCCTGAAGTCAAAAATGTCTTTGAAGACCCTTAAGTGCAAAATGAAAAAATCTTTAAAATTCACTTTTTAGACCCGCACTTAGATTTCATTCCCGTAAATCTGATGAACATGTATCAAAGAGATCAGAAGTATCAGATGAACATGGTTCAAAAAGACATACTGCCAGGTTTCATAAAGACATCCTGCCCATAGAGAGACGATGCAACGGACGGACAATAGTCAGAAGGAATAAAGGAAGGAAGGGAAGGATTTGCCGCGAAACTCAAATGGAAAATGTGAAAAGAAAGAAAACTACGAAGTTAAATGCCATTATTATACAAAAAGCTGGTTTGTTTTGATGACTTTAATATTTTGAAACAACTTATAACAGGGCAAATTTTGTCTAATCGATTACGAAATCTCAAAAGAGGGCCATCTGTCGAACGATAGATCATGTTAAAAAACTGTCAACTGATTTTGATTTTAATTTAAGTTGAAAATTAATAAAAGTGGGTGTGTGTACTTATGTACGCGCATTAGAAGTTATACTTCTTTGGCGTGGTTTAAGACTAAATTTTAATTTGAATTTTCCAATTTTGACCACAGAATCGTCATTTGTGGCCCTAAAAACCCCCGATACCGATTTTTAATGGATTCAGAACACATTTCCAAAATTCATCCGCCAAATTGGCGCCGCCATTTTTAATTTTCAAATTTTGACCATAGAATCGTCATTTGTGACCCTAAAACCTCCCCGATACCGATTTTCAATAAAATTGGAACACAATTGAAAAATTCGTCCGCCATCTTGGAACCGCCATCTTGATTTTTTTTACAAAATTGTCAGATTGCACTGACACGTTAGCTCATTTTGTGTGCAAAGTTTCATAACAATCGGTTTAGTAGAAGTAGTTGAAAAAGCTGTCGCAAGATTTGAACCAAACAAATATACGAGGTCAAGCTAAATAAAATCAGTATAATCATTGTTTTATTTTCCCAAATAATAACAGTTAATATTTTGTATTATATATTCAAACTAATTTCTGATTGAATAATTATATTAAGTTTTAACCATTCAAAATCATTAGTAAAACAGCAAATAATTAAAGCTTGTTATTGTACAGTTGGCAGTGTAAAACTGGCCCTTAGAAACTCGCGCTTAGGTGATGGATAGAACACGGATCGGATTTCCCTCCTTAAGCTTCGCGACAGAACCCCTCACCCAGCAACTACGAATCTTCTTATACCTACAAAAAGCCCAAACCTTCGCTTGGCTGATAAATCGTACATGAAATTTATTTCCCTCCATAGCCTCAGGATAAAAACCCCCTCACCCATCGAAATCGTGAACAGACATCAGCTAAAGAATGGGAGTTGAAAAGCTTGCCCTCCATACCCCTTCGCCCATATTCTCCGTCTCGTGTTGCGCTCCGCGTCTCGATAAAAATTCACTCTCATAATATTTTCCAAACGCGCCTAAAGAAGTATTACTTGCTTCCATATTAAAAAATTAAATAATACTTGTTTCCATTCCATTAGAGCAACAACGTATCAAAGAAATAATTTTTTTTTATGTTTCGTTCTCTGAAATTTTTACTACACTACCACTTGTTACAACTGTCATAATAGCTGCGTTCCATTTCTGCTGGATGTCGGTCGAAATCCCGAAAGACAAAATCCCGAAACCCAAAATCCCGAAACCCGAAAGACAAAACAATCAAATGCGCAAAATAATTCTAGACTCAAAAAATTGACTTTCCTCTGGCGGATGTTAGTTGCGTAACTGTTTGTGCTTTTGCTCATATCTTAGAGCAAGAGTAACTGCAAGCATTCACGACCAAAAATAAGCGGAAAAGGAACGCAGCTAATATAATAAGGTATTTTAATGTGTGTCACCCCCTAAAGGAGTTCGTCATAAATTTCGAATTTTCGTTATATTATGATTGGAGTGAGGCTATAATTAAGTTACGAGGATCGAAAAAATTACGCTGTTAAAAAAATAAATAAAAAATTGTGACAAAAAATGAACTAAAAAGTCAAAAACAAGTTTTAAGTACCTACTAATATTATTATTTTATTATTATTATTTATTAGCCAATATTAGTACAAAACAATAATTCTTAAATTAGTACAATTAAATGTGTTAAGGAAATACTTAAAATATAGAGATAACATTAGAGCTAAAACTAAGATATATAATATAAATCATAAAATTCATAAAAAATAAAAGATAAGAAAGAAAATAAAAGTAAAATAAAAAGAGAGAGAAAAAAAAATCTAACAAAATTATTATTGAAAGGGAGGATGAAAAAGAAAAAGAAAAGAAAAAGTGAGATTTGAAATTTGAGAGGAAGATGATAAGAGTGCAAACAAGTTAAGATGTAATCGCATCCTAAGCCAAGGCGCGCACTGAAGTGGGGTGGCGGTGAAGTGGCTTTGGCCTGGTGATTAAGTTGCAAGAGGTGTGCCAGAGGAATGGCATCGAAGTGGTTTAATGCGCACCGAAGTGGTAGGTACCACTTCGTTACATCGATTTACCATGATATTTTCAATCTAAATGTGGTCGTCGGACGATGAAGATGCTGTTGCATGTGTGCAAATTATTAACCTTAACAATAAAAAAAACAATAAAGAAAAAAGTTCATTGGGTTCATCCACTGTGGCAAGAAAATGCAAAATACGGCATTTATAATGTTTATAAAGGTGATTTACACCTGGAAGAAAATAAGTTTAAACTTGTTTGTAGAATGAACAATGCCACATTTTGTAAATTACTAGAAAAATTGCGATCTATGCCCTCGTATACGTGTTTTCCCCCAAAAAAAAATTAAAAACCAAGTTGGCCGTGAAATGGCATGCCACTTCAAAATTAAACTTGTCGGAGACTAGTGGCAACCAAATGGGCTCCAGTCCACTTGCAAAACACCACTCCATCTCGATGCGCGCTGCCTCAATTGATTCCGTGTGATTAAAATATTTCACTAGCCACACCACCGCCACACCAATTTCTCATCACCTCAGTGCGCGCCTTGCCTAAGACGTTCTGCCCGTGAGGTATTCAAAAAGACGCCTTTTGAAAACACAGCTTGATTCAATAAATTACAGATTATATGGGAGAGATTTCCAAAGCAGAGCTGCATAAACAAAGTATGAACGTTGGCCTAACAAAGAACGAAACCGTGGAATAATTATATTGTTATTTCTACACGATCGCGAGAGGTGGAGGAATTTAGAGAGGTAGGAAGGTTTTCGCCGTCTAGGTATATCGTGAAAGAATCTCAGCCACCTCAAGTCTCTATAGGTTTTTAAGGAGCACCCCAAGACATTGTTCACAAAAGGCGTAGTGTGGTCATACCGACGTAGATTACAAATAAATCGTATGCAATCATTGTATGAAACTTCAATTTTTCGAGCACAAGAAGCGTCCAATGAGGGAAAGACTAAGTAGCCATGCATTAGATGGGGCAGGAGTAGCGCTTTTGCTAAGCGCAAACGAAGGGCACAAGTCATCAAGTTTCCATACAGACGGAGTTTCCTGAGAAGACAATAAGTTTTACTCACTATATAACGTAACGGGAAAAGCCTAGGGTTTACAGAGTGAGCAAAAACCAGATATTGTGACTTGCCTGGATTGAGTGACAGGCGATTGACCGAAGCCCATTGAAGAACATTTTGTAACCCCTCGGACAGTTTCCGCACTCCTGACACCAATTGATCCTTAGGCATAGAGAGGTACAGCTGTACATCATCGGCGTACATGTGGATTTTTGAGTTATTTACTACTGCGGGACGGTCATAAATGAATATACTGAATAAAAGAGGACCAAGAATTGAACCTTGCGGAACCCCACAGTAGAGGATGGTTGAGGTTGAAGCACGATTATGCAAATTTACCTGTTGCGAACGGTTACTTAAGAAAATATGCATAAGCTTGAGAGCAGACGAAGAGAAACTAAACTGTGTGTGGAGTTTTTCAAGAAGTAGAGAAGTCTAGCAGTGCCAGATAGCAGACTTGATTCCCATTTAAGTAATTCCTAATGTCGGTTGTAATTTTAAGAAGTGCAGTATCACAACTATGGATTTTCGAAGACCAGATTGGCAGGGATTTATAAGCTGATAACGTTCACAGAGCTCGACAATTTGTAGTGCAATCAGTTTCTCAAGAACTTTTGCTAAAAACGGTAAGATACTAATAGGACGGAAGTCAGCAGAGCGCACAGGGAGGAACATTTAGCAACAAGCAGTACAAAGGCATGTTTCCAAGAATAAGGAAATTTAGAGGTAGTAAGGCATGAATTAATCAAATGAGTTATAACAGGTAATAAGCAAGGTAACAATAATTTAAAAAATCTTGGCGATATGTTGTCACTACCTGTAGCATTAGATTGAATGCGATTTATGGCACATAGAACTTCAGAGTGGTTTACGCAGCGGAAACTAAATCCACTAGACGACGATTGAGGAATATGAGTATTACGGATGGAATTACTTGAAGTAAAGTACGAATTCAGACTTTCGACATCAAAGTCATTAGGTATAGGCTCATTTCTTGATTGAACCCCTAACTTCCTTAAGTTATTCCAAAGTTTGTTCGGTGGCAGTGACGTTTCGCTTGGCTTCCTTAATTTTAACCGTGATGATATTACGAAGGCGTTTATAGGAGTTTTTGGCATTTTTAGTTTTTAATTTTACGAATAAAGATACTCCGCTCAATAGTTAAGGACTTAATTACAGAACTGAACCAAGGCTTGGATTTTTCAGTAACGGTTTTTGTTCGAATAGGGACAAATTCGTCAAACAAGGGTTCCATAAGACCCTAAAAACTTGGTTTTATCATCAACGTCGGTTAATGTGAAAATAGTTTCCCAGGGTAAACGCTCACAACATTCAACTAGACTACGACGATCAGTGGTACTAAAGTCGCGGTAAGCAATTATTTCAGCAGGTTGAGATACAACTGGAAGATTGCAACAGACATATATAATATATCATGGTCCAGGAAACTCGGAGCGGAAATTTGGTTCTGGAAGACAATTAGGCGAGTGTCACTGGTGAGTAGCAAATCAAGTTGTGATGGATGTGTTGCTTTAAAGTACGTTGGCAGGGCATTTATTGTATTTAATCCGAGACGGTGCATAGTTCAATATAAAGAAATTGCTGCTGTTGACAACACGTCCTTAAAAGGTTCACATTAAAATCTCCACCAACTAAGATGTTAGTATATCTCCACGAAGCGCTTTCTATCGCTTGTTCCAGCTCGAGGAAATTTTCCGTATTAAACAAGCCAGGCGGGCAATCAACAGATATAAGAAGAATTTTATCCGAATTGCAGGACACTTCAATGCCCAAGAATTCAATCACAGAAGTTTTGGAATTACAGACAATTCTAGCATTTAGGAAATCTTTGACATAGATTGCAACTCCTCCGCCAATACGATCCCGGTCTCACAAACAAGAAATGCATGAACTCCTACATTAAGAAATATTTCCCAAAATTCATCAATTTTGTTCTTCAGGCTACGGGAATTGAAGGAGCAAATTTTAAAGCCACTATACCTAGAACTGAAAATTCTAAGTAGTGTCCCTACCTTGTTAGTGCAGCTGGAATACAAATGCATCACAGGTATTCAAATTCGCGAATCAAGGAGTGTTGGCCAGAGGCATGACAAATATGACAATTAACAGTTGGTATAAAGGAGCGCGTCTTAAAATGCAAGACCCACCACAAATAAATATTTAAATAAAAAAATATACGAAAAAATATACCCGCCCATCGCACTCCTCTCAAATGCACAATACTACCAAAGAATGAAATTAAAGCAGATAGATAAACGAAGAATAAAAAACAAGCTATAAAAAGATGTTTATAATAAACAACACTAACATAATACTCCTAAGCATTCATACGCTTGCGCTTTGCGGCTACAACGACTTCACGCAGGGGCGGCGGAACGCTTGGGGATGAAGGAAAAGTGCACACGCACTTTCGCTTTGGGTGGGGAAATCCACACCCAAAATATTTCAGGTACACCTAATAACCCAGAACATTGCAGAGCTGTCTAGGTCATTGCGTCGAAAGAACGTGGTCGAAGGGTCGCACACAAGCAAGGCTTTTAATACGAAAACTAAATATATTATATTAGAGCTATCAAGAACTTATATAACTGTATAGCCAAAACTTTTTAAACTCCATTCGACTAGCCTTTAAAAAAAGGATTGTCTCAGGGACTTGCCAATAGAAGAATTTCCGCGTAGGTTCCTCATGAGAACCCCATGGGGCAATGGGGCATGCCAAAAGAAGGCTTCTCATTAACACCACACAAAAAAAATTAGCGATACTGAAGTGAAGTATGCCTTATCAGTTTCTCATAAGAGCCCTATGAGGCAAACCAAATGAAATGGGGCAATCCCAGCACCTGCCTTACGTATTCGGAAAGCATACTCATACAAACTTTAGTTTTTGTTGTTACATTGCTTCATATTTCAGGAAATTATGTTGGTGACCATGAAGGGTGTTATTCAACATGCTCTATAGTCCGGCTCTGGTTCGATCACAAAGGTCAAGCAGCATTGGACATGATTAGTACTCAGTGGGGGGACCAAATTGGTAAAACCACACACGCGTTTAAAAATACATATAAAGTTTTCGACAACGGGGCAGTTATTACTCACATATCCACGCCGAAATTCTCAAATTAATAAATTGACCGACTAACATGCTCCCCACCCACAATCATTATGCTCCCCCCTGACTCCACGAACGGACACTCCAGCTGCGTTCCATTTCTGCTTTTGAGTACTCATGGGTAAAGCGGAAAGGAACGCGAAATTTGTGCTTATGAGTAAAACCTAACCTCAAATATTTGATGTTATTTTATTTGTATACAAATAAAAGGTTAGAATAATTTACAACATAATTTAAATTAATGCGGTAAAGGGAAGCCCTGGGTGCCCACATATAAAACTATAAGGAAACGATAGTATGAATTAAAAGAATGAAATGGTTAAGGAATTGGTTTAAAAAAAGTCCGGATTTTTAAGAAATACAGGGTGCCGCAAAAGTCCGGCAAAGGTCCGATATTTCCTGAAGGGCAGGTGATCGTGAAAAAAGTTTCGAGCGAAAGTTGCTCAACTTTGAGGGTGGAATCGTTTGCACATAAATCTCACCCCCACCCACTCACCCCCTAGCGGGTGGTGGAGGTGCATCTAAAATTTCAAATGCCAACCCCCATTTTTTCACCGATTCTGATTCTCCGAAGAAAAATATCAAACTTTTGTTAGAAACACTTTGTTATCCAAAGCCTCCCTGCCCCCAAATTTCATCAAAATTATCCCCAAAAATCATTCATTTGGGGGTCCGGGAAGCTTCGAATAAAAAAATGTTTCTAACAAAAGTTTGATATTTCTCTTAGGAGAATCCGAATCCGTGAGAAAAACTTTACTTTTTAGTTCGTTTTAAAATAAAAGCGTATTTTGTAGTTTTTTAAACTATATTTTTTATTTATTTTTGAATGCATTAAAAAAAAAAGAGTGATAACCTTCCAAAAAACATTAAAAATGTAAATTGGAAGTTAGTGGGCGCGAGATTGTTTATTGGAAAAGACGAATACACACTTATAACAAAAAGAAGTGATATGGATCAGACAAGCTGAATCGTAAATATTACGAAATAATTAATCACGTGTATTTACAAACAAATTCAGTGTGGCTCAGTCTATAGTTTTTCTAATGAAAGGAACCCGCAGAATCCTTATGGAAAAGGGGTCCCGGTCAAATTGACCCAAACTTTACTCACTGATAGCATTCGGTAAATAGATAAAAAGTGTCCATGGGCGCACAGCGTTAAAATCTCACGGTCGCGAGCTATCTTCGTCATGAATGATTTTTGGGCATAATTTTGAATTTTGATGATTTTTGGGGGTGCAGGGGGGCTTCGGATAAAACGTTACAAACAAAAGTTTCATATTTCTCTTTGGAGAATCAGAATCCGTGTAAAAAAAATTGGGGTTGCCATTTGAAATTTTGGATTCAGCAGTGGGATTCCGTAACGATTTAGAATTTAGGATTTAGAGTTTTCCTAAAAAACACAAGTTTTCTAACCTAGAGGGGGTTGGTATTCCGTAAACGATTTAGAGTGATGTACTAGATTTTTAGAAAAGATAGTACGTTTTCACATCAAAAATGTAAATAAGTATGAAGAAATTAAGTATATGAAATTTATGATCCTACAATTTAATTTAAACTATTTACATTTAAAATGTTTAACCCAAAATAAGGTATTTTTCTTTAGAATTTAAACCAACATTTATATTATGTAAATGTATTTTCACTTTCTCAATAATTCTATATACTTATTATTTGTTTCTAATAATTGTAGTTTTTTGGTTTTATAATTTTTATTAAATTCACATATGTCATTATATATATTATTTAAATTTTTTAAAGTTGTTAATATTTCTTCTTGGCTCTTGGTTAATATTTCTTTTTGCTGAAGATAAATATTCCATCTACAGGGTTTTTCCTTCGCTTGTGTTTAAACGATTTTTTGCTAATTCCGGGTGATTTTCTATAAAATCAATAACAATTTGAACTTTAAAAATTGTTTAAACTTACATATTTGCAAATTCCCAACCTTGCTCACAAGGCACCTTATATGTGAATGAAATCGAACTCTAAGTTAGCCAAGAAAAGTGTTACAGAATTCAATTTAGGGACCTCTTGTACAAAAGTGAGTGCCATCTAGTACAAAAAATAATAACCGGAATTTGCGGTAGGTGGCGCTGCCTTCGCCTTTTTTGCCAACTTAGAATGCTTAATGCCCTCTAAATTTTAGAATCTTTAGGCTTACAGAATACCAAACTGCTCTAAATTTAGAATTTTGACTCTAAAATCTAACTCTAAATCCTTACGGAATCCCAGTGCAAGTGTGTGGATAGGCGTGAGATTTGTGTGCAAACGTTTCCAACCTCCAAGTTGTTCAAAACTTTTTCACGAAAACCTTCTTCAGGAAATATGGGACCGTTGCCGGATGTATTAACAACGGTGTATCCGTTAAGTTTACAAAGCGGTCGCTTGTTGATAAGTTTTCGTTGGACGAATAAAAAATCGTATTGTAGGAGGGGGGGGGGGGGAATCGCAACAGTTTAGAATCTTGGGCGTTTTCAAGCTTTTTTTAGAGTTTGAGTTATCACCCTGTATTTTTGTGAATAAGGTATCAGTGAACGCAGAATACCCCCGCCTATCTAAAACTGTAAAAGTGAAGGTTCTACCCTACCAACTACCAGAGCAATGAGTCATCATGAGACAACTTCCTATGAATAATGTCTGGGCAATTTTTATGCTACGGCCTTTACTTTTGAAGTTATTAGCAAGTTTAATGTTCAAATTGGCATTATTTGGTACTATTTGGCCAAGCTTAGGTGAAAAAGTACGAAAAAAGTACGAAATAAAGCCAATTTTAGCATTAAAATTGCTTATCACTCCGTAGGATAAAAATTGTCCGGACATTTTTCATAGGAAGTTGTCCAAGTTTTCCAATTTTGCAAAAAAAAAAATTAGTTATCAGGTATTTTATAGAAAAAAAGGTGGTTTTAGTTGAAATTTTAGTTAAAAACCGAAACTTTTACAGTTTAAGATAGGTGAGAGTATTCTGCGTACACTGATACATTATTCATGAAAATAGGTTATACGGTTACAAAAATACAGGGTGATATGTAAAACTCTAGCGGCAAAGCCATTGCGATTTAAAAACGTAGCGGCTAAATTTAAAAACTTGACGATCTGATAGTACTATTTTGATAATTATCATTCTAAAAAACTTTTTTTATTTTGGTAACGTTAGAGCAGTTATCAGTTACAGTTGTCTTAAATTATCTCCTCTCATTCCCGCTATCTAAAATATGGATTTTACATTAATTCAGCATTTTTAATGTGATATAAAATAAGAATAAAATCTGTAACGAGCATCTATCTGCAGATGTGGTAAAAACAATATCATCACATATGCATATACCTTTATCAGAAAGCGAAACACCTTAAATAACAGTAGCATAAATTAATGAGAACTTTTTGTAGATTTCAGAACTTTTTGGAGGCATGGAAGTATGCGGCGTTTCTGTAGTAGTTGGCAAAGACGGGCGAGAACATATTCTGAGCGCTTGTGATTCCACGTTCCCATTAATGGGTGATACGCAAGAAGATGACCGACGACAAATTGCAGATCTGGTTTCGGGTAGAATGCAGGTAAAACATCAAAAAATTAAAATAGTGACGATTTTAGTTTACAATTATTTTTTAAGAATGTTTGTCGACCGCCAATGTCAAAAGCAACTTCTAGATCATCAATATCTTCGCGTGGCGGAAGTCCCACTGAAGACCTTCCACCAGCACCAACCGGACCAAGGCCAGCCCCAATGGGAGGACCACCACCAATACCAGAACGAACATCGCCTGCTGTTGGTTCTATAGGACGTTTAAGTAGTAGAAGCAGTGTGTCAGAAGTACCTGAAGAACCACCTTCTGAAAAAGCTCCTAATCTTGCTACAGCAGGACGCCGAGATTCTCAAGGTACAAAAAAAAACATCATCAATTTACAAGTAATTAACTCAAATAACTTTAATTGTAGCTTCTCAAGCGTCTAATGTCTCATCGTCAACTTCAAAAAGTTCTCAACGACCCCCACAAAGTCAAACTTCAGTAGTGGAAGATGCTGAAGATACAATGAAAAATCTAAGGAAAACTTTCGCGGGGATTTTTGGTGACATGTAGGAATTAGCAAAGAAAAAACGTGGAAGGACTACTAGTGATACTGGGGCCTCAATGTTGGGCAAACAATTTTCGTTTGCGGCAGCACAAAGTGATCTATCAGAATCTTCCAAGGCATCAATAACAACGGGCGCGATTGATCAAATTTCAAATGACAAAGCCAATTTTAAAGCAGTCACTGCCGATAAAGATACGCCACCAAGTAAAACAGAATATTGTGCAACAAGTGCGGTAAATGGTTATAACCCTAAACCTAGTAATCCTTCCAACGTTTTAGAAGCATTCGAACAAGAAAATAAATATAAGCCAGTCCCAAATTTTCAACCACAAGAGAGGATAAATCCATTTGATAAAGAAAACAGAACCGGAAGTGGATCACCAAGCAAAAGTGCAGTTGGAAATGCAAACAACCAAAAAGTACTTTTAACAGAAAGCCCCGTTAAATCAGCGGGCATATTGAAAGATACAACAAAAATCGAACATGCTGATAAGTCAATTGATATAAATTCTGACTTAAAGAAGGCCAGCGCATCAAAATATTGTGCTCCGATACCAGCGTTTTCTCCAAAGGTGTCATCATATTCTACAAGCGCTCAAGATTCTAAATCTGATACTCCGTCAGCTTATAATGGAAAATCGTCAGATTCGGTGACGGATAAACCAGTGTACAATAGATCTGAAAGCAGTAGCAGTAGTGAAAAAAAGGTGTCAGATCTTGATGTAATCTTTGGCGATAAGAAACCTTTTATTAGTCCGGGACCTGGCCACTTTACTAGATCTAGTGGATCCCTTACAGATGCTGATATTGTTTTTGAGGACCATAAAAAATCTGACCGTTACTCAACGAGTCATAGAAAGGATCATTCAACTTTTTCAAAAAGCATGAGTGTTTCACATGATACTTCATCGGATCGCACAACCTCATATCGAATATATGAAGGAATACAAAATGCAGCATTCTCCGATTTCGAATCACCAACGAAACCCAACACCACAACAGGTCGATGGAGTAAGCCTGTGGAAGATAGTGATTTAGATCTGAAGTAAGATTTTTGCTTTTTTTCAAATAAATTGTAACATCTTTGTGGGTAAAAAGCAATAAATAAGAAAAAACAATATAGTAAAAATGTGATAGATCTCTCACATTTTTCCCAATTAAAAGGTGTTTTAAAAAAAACAAATTAGTGAACACCTTTGAGAAACTTCCGCCTCTTAAAGTTTCCTGGTTTCATAGTTGAAGATCAGTAGAAATAGTAGAATTTTCGCTATGATTTAGAATATATCAAATTAAATTGTATAGAAACAGATTTTCCAATTTTAAAGTAGTGGAATTGTATAATTTATTTTCTTTCAATAATTTGTTATCTTTATTTGTTATTTTTGTAGAATTTTTGTGTCCTTGATAGTGTATACCGAGGCAGAAAAAGAGAAAAGATTTTCTTTCCTTTTTTAGTTCAGTTTATATCTGTTTGTTATTTTTCAGCTGCTGCTGCATGGGAGGAGTATATTTATAAATACACAATCCATATCAATATTTTCACACAATAATAAAATAAATTAAAGAACCCATTCATTTTAGGATTGGCCTCGAAGTATTAGATCCCTTTAAACTGGCAACTTAATTTCATTATTCGCTCACAGGCATAAATGACTTTTTGACGCATCTGCATATCGCCTCTTAATCATCAAATAGTTATTGAATCGCGAAGCACAAAGTTACAGGTCGCAAGAGAAGATTACTTTTTTCCAATAAAAAATTCCACTTCAAACTTCAGTTTCGTCAAAAAATAATCCATAGCACAATTAAATAAGGATGGATGCGGACGTACAATTAAGTCGCTTGGTTTGTAAGGAAACACGGCTAGATTGCTATGAGTAATCACCGAATCTATATATAATATTGTCTATGTACCTTTACTGATATCATAAAGGTAGTTTTGTTTGCAAGGGCGGATCCACCGTTGTGGGCACGATGGGCATGCCCACAACCCTAATAGGCTTGTGACGTCACACTTTCACGGTCTTTTGAAATTGATAGGCTGATGATATTATATATCCTATGCAAGCAAGTAAGTAAAACTTTTTTGCCCAACAACTGCCGCAATTATTAAAATATTAACCAGCTAGTAATATGCAATAGATGTAGTGGAAGGTCCGACGGATATATAGTACGCTCTCAGAAAAGTCAGGCCAACGAGGGACTTATACAAGTACAATTTCAAAATATCAATATTTATGAATTCCTATTTACATTAAAATCTAAAATCGAAACAAAGGTTTTATGATAACTGAAATATTTTCGATTGAAACTGGTCTAAAAATCGCGTAAAAACTGCATCAAGTGAGTTTCCATATGTCGTGGTACTTTTGTCAATATTGGGTCTGTTTAGACGCTTCGCTCCCAAGAACGTTCCTCACGAACTTAGTGGATGAAGGGAGAAGTGGGGTGGTACCTTTCATCATCAGGGCCGTCCTAAGATATTCGGCGCCCGTGGGCTACTAAAAATATTGCGCCCCTCTTGGTAAGGGAATACACGGGATGTCTGAGGGGAGCGGGGTTGCCGGTTAAGTGGCCGGCAAGTTAGACAAAAGTGTCAGAAATAGAAAAGGTCAATTTACACTAAAAAACAAAAAATTCATACAAAATTAAAAAAACAACATATTGTCCGAGGAAATTAGCAAAAAAACTGCACGAAAGGAGGCAAAATTCCAAAATGGCTGAAAATTGGTCCACAGCTCCTTTGGAACTTTTTAAGAAAACAATTTCGGAATCACAAAAAAAAGCATGGCCGCCGGAGATATCGCGTTTCCTTGTATCTCAGTTTCTATAGGTCGTACAACCTCGTGCGTGGACCCAAAATGTTGGCAATTAAATTGTCTACAATTTTAGTTTTTACAAAAATGCTGACCCGATTAACCTTTTTAAAGTTATTCAAGGTCAAAGTTATCAAAAATCACTTTTTGTTTTTCGACCAAAACGAAACACTATTGCCTAAAAGAAAACCCTCTTGTCATTTTTTCGAAAACGCAACCCTTTCGAAGTTATTCAAGATCAAAGTTTCCAAAAATTAGTATTCGGCCAAAAAATCACTCAACAATTGATTTCTGCAAAATTTGTTTTTTCATCTACTTATACAAAACATTATTGCCTACAAAATACCCCTCTTGTCATTTTTTCGAAAACCTTTCGAAATTTTGCAGTAAATAGTAAAAACTCTAGTAAATTTTGCAGAAATTAGTAAATACGTTTTAAAATAAAATAATTTGATTTGACGTTAGTTAAGCAGCACTTTGTAAGGATGTTAAAAATAATATTTAAAATGTTACAAATTAAAACAACTTAAAAATACATAAAGCAAAAAAACACGAAGAATATAATATCTCATTTGACATGTTAAATGTCATACCGTCATTTCCTTTACTATCGTAATGAAAGTAACCATCATAATGAAGGTATAGTGTGTCAAAAGTATTATATGTGGAATTCGTTATTGGCATCAAATTTAACTTCTTTCGGCATATTTTCGTCCTAATTTCTTTTCCTTTGCGTATTCGTTTGTACTCATCACATCCGGACAATTTTATACCTTCAGATTTGTAAACGTTAAATTATTTTGTATATAGTTTCGGGTGTACAGATTTTTTTAAAGAAGCGGATAAGTCAATAGTGCTTTCAGTTACAGTCAGGCCCGCCACATAGCCTTTCGGGGCCTGGAGCTAAAATATGATTGGGGCCCCTTTAAGGAGAATGAAATTTCAAAAAATCTTTTACTAAAAAAACGGTCGCTTCTTGATTTCCGAATAGGTCTTAAGTTACTAACTGCAGCTAGGTCCACATTTTGGCTTGCAATCTATTTTTGGGGCCTATGACCTTGGCCCGGGCAATTCGCCCCATTGTGGCGGGCCTGGTTGTAGTAGCAACTTTTTGAAGTGATATATTAGTTTTATCTATGATTTCTAATATTTCGCTCCAAAATGCTACCATAATAGCAGTTTCCAGGGATTTGAACTCATTTTACAACCCCTCAGCTTCAACTTTTGTTACAGGCTTTTGAAAGTTATATTCGTAAATTCTATCCAAAGCTTCTTTAAAATTTTCATAACCAATTCCCATAACGAATAACCATTATTTCTGTAATGAAAAGATTTTAAATAAAAATAACATAACTAAAAATAACAAAAAAAAATAACAAAAAAAATAAAACCAACAAAAATTGCCGCCCCGAAAAGGCTTGCGCCCCGGGGCTACAGCCCATTTAGCCCTGTGGTTAGGGTGGCCCTGTTCATCATCCCCACTTTCCCCTTCATCCACAAAGTTCGGAGCTATTGTCTAATGAAAAAATAATATTGAAATCGTCACTCAAAATCATGGGGATTTCGTTGAAGTTTTGACTTAGTAAAATTGAACCTTCAGAAGTGGAGATTGTCATGTATGAATTCCATTATTTCGCGTAAATTTTTATGCCGCGATACATAAATAACTACCATCAAATTCATTTGTCCTTTTTCTGCCATAGATCTGCCACACACATTTCATGGTGATTTATGGTGACTAAGCGAAAGCGTTTTTGTATATCTGTATGAGATGTTAAAACATTAGCGGAGTCCTCATCATATTTTTTATTTTTCATCCAAGATTCTGATAAAAGTAATACATTCATTTATTTTTACAACTTCGTCATCTAAATCTTGTACGTTCGCACCTATACTTTGACAATTTATCGAAAATATTGATAATCCTAGTCTATTCAAACCCGAGTAAAAATAATTTAGTTGGTTAATTTTCTTAAAATCATGCACGCGCCGCACCTAGGACGAATAGCGAACAAATGCGAATGCCACACGGGTATGCATGCTCCCGCTACAGACATGAACATTTATAAATGCATCCGCATCGACATAGACGATTCCAAACGCGGATGTTGTTTTACCAAGCAGTCCCCCAACTAAGCACTAACGACGTCCAATGCTGCTAGACCTATGCAATCGAACGAGAACCGCCGTACTGAGTATGCTATTGGTACCCTTTATGACCGCCAAGATAATTGACCGTGTTCTTCGTCCTATACAATTTTTTAAAGCCCCAATTTTAAAGGGAGCAAAAAGAAATGCAAAAAAAATGTAAATCTTCTTTTAAATTCAACTTTGATCTACGGGTAGTTTTACTCCCTTAAGGATTGAAGATAATTTATTTTTGGCTGATAATACCTATTCAACCAAACTTCAAGCAAAAAGCAGAAAAAATAAACCTGGATATCGATGAAATTTTCAACGTTTTCGCGAAAAAGAAACGTAAGCTTGAATTTGTAATTTAAGTACGCACTTAGATAAAATTATTTAATTTAAAATGTATACTAGCGTTTAATTTAATTTGATATCCTTTTAAGTTGTAAAAATTTCATCAAAATCCGTTCAGAAGTTTAGAGTCTAACTGTGACATTGTGATGTGCAGACAAACGCACATTTACTTTTGTAATTTTCGTGAGCGAACAAACTAACATTTTACAGGTTAATTAATTAATAGTGTTTGCCCTACGGCTTTGCCCACATGGAACTATACATTGTACAAAATCTTGGTCAGGACGTCAAATATTTTGTAAGCATCTCCTTTGTAGGAATGCACTCTATCAATCATGAGCGAGTTCATACTCCGACTCGCACTTGGCCGATTTTCGGATGGCTGTGACCACAACCTTTTTTGAGGGCTGGATCCGCCCCTGTGTTTATGTGATTGGTGTATTCATACCTTTTTGATATTTTCCCTTGGATCAGACTCCACTAGATAATATAAAACGTCATTTTACAATTCAAACGGTCGCGTACTTCGGGAGCTGTTAGAGAATTCATAGTCATCAATAACAAATATTAATGGGTCTAATACGTTTTAGATGACATTTAACGAAACTTCATTTTCATAGCTATAAAAAATTTCCCTTGTTGCTTCTACCAAGCTAACATCCGCCTTATACTGAAAAAAGACGCAAATACGTATATATGATTCTCATACCTACTGAGAAATCATATACTTAATTTTGTTACAATTTTGTAATAAAATACACTTTTTACAAAATACATACAATGTATTACACCCTTTACAATATTTATTTAACATGGTGTTTCTGTGGAAACTTTAATGAAGAAAAGAATTTTTCGTTACAGATGTGCATAAGTAATGGCATGTAAACTCTTTAAGAAATTCTTTAACTCCTTAGTATTTATAAAGGTGAAATTAACTTTTCTCTATCTGCGCAGTATCACTTTACCTTATTAGAATCCTTTTGTTAAAATTTTGCGTGTAGTTCAAATTTCATGACTGGAATCTCTGTTCCTTTTAATTTAAATTCTAGTTTATTAGTGCTTAAACGCAACTTATATAAAAAATATTATTATTATAAAAAAGAAAATGTATTCTTACTAATTATTATTTTAAAGAATTAAACAAAAAAATAAAAAAGATAAAAATATAATAAAACTGCAATACCCACCTAGAATTGGTATTAAGTGATAACCCTGAAATACACAAAAAAAAAAAATAAATCAGATAATATAGAAAATAAAAGTAATAAAATGAATGTTCGTGTTTAAACGTTTAAGATTTTAAGATAACTGAATAAAAAATGAACGGTTATAAACTGGCTAAATAAATAACAATGAGAAAAAAGGATAAATTCTCATCGCAAGATATTTATACTTAAAAGAATACTATTGATAATTATTATACACACTATTATATATGTAAATGCATACACATACTTAACTGTTGATGTTATAATGAATTTTTTAATACTGATTCAAGAACGAATTTATTTTCTTTTCAATTAAAAATATAAAATAAAATACAAAAAATTGTTTATACGTACAAAAGAGTCTGTTGTTTAATTTTAAGTTTAGCAACATATCGATTAGTTTTAGTTAAAATGTTTATCTATTTATTATTCAGAATATATTTCCGTAAAAAAATTAATTTTTCATTTCATTTATTAGATAAAAGCGAATAAAATCGTTTTTGAATAAACGTAGATTTATATATCATACATGACAATATAAAAAATATGTAAGCAAGATAAAAAATATTTATTGTTATAAAAAATATATATACATAAAAATTATTATATACCAAAAAAAGTTATATATAAACAATTTACAATACGTTTAAAAATATTATCCTTTAGCTAAACTTTACTACTCCAAACAAATGTTAAAAAAATTCACAAACCAACACCAAAAAAACAATTACTGTGGTATTACTCCAATACCACAAATTGGATGGCCATCTTACAACGAAAATTTGGATAAACCAGTATTAAAGAAAGACAACCCTAAAATACTCTTGAATAAAATAAGCGATAGTTTGTTAGCAAAAAATATATACTAATGTATATTTAAAAATTCACAAGAAAGAAGATAAAAAGTTATTTGTTGTGAACATTAGTTGCGCACATTGATCACTATTTATTTAAACAAGAAAATAATCAACCATCTTAGATTAGATAATAATCATGGTAATCGTAAATAATAAATAATAAAAAACAAAAAAAAACGCAAGAAATTTATTCACAAATAAAGACATACGCGCCAAAAAATGAAAATTCTTAATGGCGTTATGAAGCAGAAGCAGAAGTAAATTATCACTAATACATTGTAACCTATTGGAACTCTAACTCTATCTAAACCTTTATAAACAATATGTTCTCCATTAATTTACTGATTATGATTAAGTACTTGTATTACTGTTCAGCTTGTTTATGTCCTGGTACAAATTTAATCCCCATTTCAAATGTTACCTTGTAATTGTTGAACTTTCAAAGCTATTCCGGAATGCTCCGAAAATGTAACCACTAAAGCATAAAATAAAAACAAGAAACTATCTTACTCTGTGTTGTGTAAAGTTTCAAAATGAGTTAAATTAAAAATTTTTAAAACCCAAATGTGCCTTTCCTTTAATTTTACTTCAAGAATTTCCTAATAAAGTGAGTTGAAATCATATGCTTCGTCAGCATAGTAAGCAATGATCGTGGTATAACGTTGTTGAGTACCTCCTATAAGATATTCTGCGCCATCCTACAAAACAGGATGGTCCCATACTCTAGAAACATCATAGGCCAATACCAGTGTGGCTTCAGATTTTCACTTTGAGGCAGGCTATGGAAAAATGTCTAGAGTTTCAAAACTCAATCCAACCCCTCTTCATAGACTTTAAAGCCGCCTATGATAGCATCGCCAGAGTAGAACTCTACAAAGCCATGAGAGATTTCGGCATCCCCAACAAGCTGACAAGACTATGTAGGTTGACCATGACCAATGTGACAAGCCAAGTAAAGGTATCCGGAACACTGTCCAGGTCAATCAACATCTATAATGGCCTCCGACAAGGGGACGGTCTGGCCTGCCTCCTTTTCAACCTGGCGTTAGAGCAAGTGATCCGAGGTTCGGGCATGACATCAAGGGGCACAATCCTGCACAATTCCACCCAATTACTGGCTTATGCAAACGACATTGACATCATTGGAAGAACACCAACAGCTGTACAAGAAGCATTCACCCAAAATGAGCGAGCGGCAGAAAATCTGGCACTGCACATCAACGAAAGCAAAACAAAGTACATGGTAACTTTCCCTCAATTACTGGTGTCTAGGAAATGAGTCCTTCTTCTGTGAAATCTCTCAGGATTTAAAAAGAAAACCATACAAAATCGAAGATTCCTACGTTTCTTTTTTTAATAGCAACTTTATAAAAATACATACAATACATACTTGATGAGCGAAAGTAGCCTTGGTCTTGCAGTTTTGTCTTGTCTTGTATTGGTCTTGCACATTTAGCAATACCAAGGCCAAGACCAAAACTTAGCTATGTTTGCAAGAACAAGAATAAGACCAAAACTTAGCTATGTTTACAAGAACAAGACTTAGCTATGCGCGCAATAGCAAGAACAAGACTGACTGAGCAAGAACAAGACAAGACCAAGACTATATTAGTCTTGTCTTGTTCTTGCGTTTGCTCATCACTACCCCTTATGTGAAGAAGAGAGGAGGAGGAGGGACTCTACAATGACGAGATCTACGATCGCTATCGCGACATAGATGATTTCCATTATAGGTTTTATGATGTTACTGGGATTCCAGGCGAAATTTGACGCCATGTAAAAATAAAGAAACCAACTTTTGAAATAGAACATAGTTTTAGAAACCGAAAGGGATATTGGATATGGGATAGGATTTTTTTTAAATTCACGGAAGCTATTCTTCAACTGCAGCAATAAACTGCATTTACAAAAACATTTGTCGGTACTTTGGCTTAGGTATTCCCAACATAACACCTAAATGAAATAAAATAAGGGAAAAATAAAAATAGGACTATAAAAATTAAAATATCACAATAACTAATCAAAAATATCAAAATAAATAACCACAGCACCGAAAGACAATCAACTTTTTTAAAACTACTAGTTGGGACCCGGTACGCCTCGCTGCACCCAACCTTAAAACATTTAAAATTAATCCAAATCTTCAAAATTCAACTCTTCTACAAATATTTATAGCCATTAACGAAAAACCAATTATTCCTATAAAAGTTCGAGACATTAGATTCAATATGCTCCTACTAAATGATGTATTTGCCCTTGAATCTGCAATGGGATTCCGTAACGATTTAGAATTTAGAGCTTTCCTAAATCACACAAGTTTTCTATCTTAGAGTGGGTTGGTATTCCGTATGCGATTTAGAGTGATGTTTTTTTTTTATGTGGAAGACTAGAGCTCAGGGAAAGCCCTTTGTACTGTCGATTTTTAGAAAAGATAGTACGTTTTCACATCAAAAATGTAAATAAGCATGAAGAAATGAAGTATTTGAAATTTATGATCCCTTTAACTACAATTTTAATTTAAACTATTTACATTTAAAATGTTCAACCCAAAATAAAGTATTTTTCTTTAGAATTTAAACAAACATTTATATTACGTATACGTATTTTCACTTTCGAATAATTCTAAATACTTATTATTTGTTTCTAATAATTGTAGTTTTTTGGTTTTATAATTTTTATTAAATTTACAGATGCCCTTATATATATTATTTAAATTTTTTAAGGTTGTTAATATTTCTTCTTTGCTTCTTTTTGCTGAAGACAAATACTCCTTCGACAGGGTTTTTCATCCGCTTGTATTTAAATGATTTTTTGCTAAATTTGAACTTTAAAAATTTTTTAAACTTACATTTTTGCCAATTCCCAACCTTTCTCACAAGACACCTTATATGTGAATGAAATCGAACTCTAACTTAGACATGAAATGTGTTAGGGTCTGATTATGTTGGAGCTGCGATAAACGAGTAGAGAGCTGCGACAAAAGCTGTGACAAAAGATGAGAGTAGTGCTGTGCAGATTGGGTGTTCACGTTGGAGCTGAGAATAACGCAGTTTGAACCAGTATCTGACAAAAGCGCAAACAGAACCTTAAAAATATGAGTGATTCCAAAGCAGAAATCTTACTTTTTTCAAGTGCTACAAATTATCATTTACTTGAAATTGGAGAGCGCGAATACAGTGAACATTCTATCAATAAAGAAATTAATATATTCGGTGATTACCATCACCTTTATAAAGATTTAAGGCACCATCCTACAAAATTTGCACAATATGAGAATAGCAACCTTCGATTGGCCGCGTCGCCACACTGGTTGCGCCGCCATGGTGTCCCGGTGAAATGCGGCCCTTAGATCTTCAGCTCTGTTTTTTAAATTGATGAATGGCCAACTCCGAATTCGTGAATTCTACTATTACATCACCGTATGTTATGTTAGGTGACGAAGCTATCTACTTCTACCAAATTTGTTAACACCTTTCAAAACAAACAATTTAGATGCTGACAAAGCATTCTTTTATTCTCGATTATCTATGGTATTATGTGTTCTAAATGGAGGATCTTGGGCACGGCAATTCAAACAACAATAGATGCAGCTGATCATAGTGTGAAATGTATTTGCTTATTGCATAGTATTATAATCGACAGAGAAGGTACCCAAGCAGCACAATTTGGTTAGAATCCGGTTAATTAACCAGAAACTAGCCAGAGTTATTTAACCATCATAACTTAGTAAAACGTTTGTATAACGTTTCCTAGACATTTATTAAACCGTAAATGGTCAGTTATTTTGTAACTCTAGTTATTAAATTACCTATAACTAAGGTTTATAAAACTTCTAAAATATATCTCTACACAACTTAGCAGTTACAAAATAACCTGAAGCAAACGTTTCTAAAACTTCTATCATTAGCCTGATGTAAACATTGGCTAGTAAATAACCTAAAGCGAACGTTAGTAAAACCTCCATTAATAACCTTTTGTAAACATTGGTTAGAAAATAACCTGAAGAAATCGTTTCTGAGATTGTACATACTTACCGTAAATTAACCTAAAAGTAATTTTGTAACAGAAATCTAACTATCATGCAAAATCTCTAGTTACAAATTTGATATTTTATAACTGCTTTATAACAATACGACTGAAAAAAATGCAATGAATTTACGTAAAGAATATATATATGCTTTATTAAATAATAATAATAAAAATACAAGTACATATTGTTTTTACTAAATGAAACGTTTTAAAAAGATATTTGTAGATGGTTCTTCCTGTCCTATTACAGCAAACCTGTAGAGCATTTTTACTTAAAAATATAAGAAAATTAAAAAAATATTAATTTTATCAGAGACTTTAAATATGTATATAGAATTAATAGTAATTAAAAACTTACCCACGTTCGCTTTTTCTAAAAAAAATATTAATTGCAGATTATTAAATTCGCTTTTTACGCCCGTGAACTTCTTCTCTTCACTGATGCTTGCTTGTAAATGAACACGTTTCGACAAGCTTGTGCTTATATTTTACTTTTTCGTACAATTCTAACTCATAATATACACCTATGCATTAATAGCGAGTACACTGAGAGAAAAATACTTTAAAATTATTTGGAAACACTTTTGAATTAAAAATTTTCAAACACAAAAGAGAGCTAACCTTGAAAATCTTTGATTTAAAAATGAAAATTTTTGAGTAATTTGTGAAAGTATTCCATTTTTAATTTTCAATTATCCATTTTAATTTAATAATGGGCTATTTTGAATCAAGAGTCAGTTTTTTTATTTAAAACTATAGCACTTTTAATTTAAAAATGGAAATTTTTTAATTATAAAGTAAGACATATAGAATTGAAAGTAAAAAAATGTTGTTTCAAAATGCAGAATGCTGAAATAAGAGCGAAAAATTCTTCATTCAAACATAGTATATTTGAATAAAGGAACGAATTTTTAATTTCAATTTTAATTTAAAAATGGAAAATTTTTAATTATATAGTCAGCCATATTTATTCAAAAATGTAGGGTGTTGAAATAAAAGAGAAAAATTTTTTATTCGAAAATAGTGTATTTGAATTAAGAACCTGCGTTTTTGATTTAAGCATACATATTACTTATTCACATACATATATTTATCCACATATACATTATACATATAAGAATTTTATCATAGTTAATATATACACATTATTTGACATGCAATAAAATACAGCTTGCCATTTTTATTGAATCCAAATAAAGTCCTTTTAAGTAAATATTAGTAAGAGAGATTATTTCTTAAAACAAAGCAAATTTCCAGTTATAATTTTAGAAATTCTTAGGTTTTTCCGTATAGGTAATTACAAATTCTTATTTCTAACGTAAGTTTTACCGTTATTTATTTGGTGTATATTCATAGGCAAACTTGTAAAGGAAACAATTTTTATCATTTTTATTTCATCAATTTTTCTTCCAATCTGAAAGGATTGAAAATGATTATCAAATGTTCTAATTTCTATGGGATTACAAAAAACATAAATTTCACTCATTTCTATAATAAAAAACTTAATTTTGTATAATTCATATATACTTCCTTTGCTAATTGCTAAATAATTATTTGCCTTATAAACTGTTCCTTTAAATGTTATTAATTCTGAAATTTTGGCACAACTGTAATCAAAACCATCAAGTTTATCTATTCTGAAAAAATATTCTTCTTTTCTTAAGTCTAGTATTTTAAAATTGTCATAATTATAAAGTGGTGGAAAACCGTTCTTATACTTAATTAAAAAATATGCATTGGATAAACAACTCTTCATAGCCGCTGAATGTGCAGGATTAATCCTAGATGTAATGCTGTTGAAGTACATTTTTTGTTCTTTATGCTTTGCCTCGAAACGCATAGACCAAATATTTTTGAGAGGACCACACATTTTTATTGCTCGAGGGTAGTGCAATAAAAAATGGTGTTTCGGCTTTAAAGGTCCATAATTTTTGGTAAACACTTTGTTATGCTTTTCTATTAGATTCGTCAGTTCATTTAAGTCATTACTAGAAAAACATGTTTTGAACAATATGTCCAATATTTTTATTGTTAAAATGAGAAAATTCCAGTGTTTGTTTCCTCGGGGAATTAAGTCTCCTATCATCAAAGGTAAAAAGTTTACAAAACACAAGACCTCACTAGCAGTCATTTTCAAATTAAAGGACTTTAATCTTTCGATTTTCAATGCTTGAGATGTATTACCGACATTAGTATCACCTAAAGGAAAAAGTTGTTTTCTACTGTTTATATCATGTAAAGAAATTATGTTATCATCGATCAAACCTATCAACACGTTGCACACATTGTATACACATACTCCCTCCGCAATGTCGTGCATTAAATCGAAGTAGAAATTTTCAGCCACATGAAATGTTTTTAATGAATTAAAAATACAATTTTCTTTTACACCAGTTTCTTGAAAATCATTTTTTGAAAGATCATCTTCGTAATTTTGAATATTTCGTAGAAAATTTGCATTTTCAATCGTATCAATTTGCATTTGTTGTCTCGCTCTTCTGCAAGACCGACAGTATCGTTTGCTATTAAATGATTGTATAAATCCTAAAACACTATTAAGTCCTAAATTGTCCCCAACTACTAATCCTAGTATAAAATGCACTTTTATGGTCTTTTGTTGTACTTGAATAATAATTCCTTCTTCCAAAACTTTCAACTCTTCTATCAGATGATAAAAAGATGCTTCGTTACCACAGTCTTTTAAATGATTTGTGGCTATAAAACCAGCAGTAAAAATGAAATCTAATTTAGAGAGAAGGTACTGTGGAATTGTTGGGAAATTGTAATAACACCCGCAAATAGAAAATGTATGGCTGCCAAGGGCGTTATTAATCTGAAAATCATCGAAATATAAGTTATATGGTATAACATTCTCAGAACGAATTTTTTGTTTCTTTAATTTAAATATTTCGCCATTCGCAAAATTAGTAATTTCATTTTCTTCAAGCAGATTCCTAGTATTTTCTAAAGTTTCTTGTAGTACACCAGGTAATTCAAAAAGAGATTTAAATTTAAAACGTAAGGGCATTATTTCAAAAGTGTAAGGTTTTGGAGCTAATGTTGGATTTCCTTGAATGATCCTTTCGGAAACTTCATTTCTTATAATAACAGAATTGGGAGGTTCATAAAGTTTCATTTCTCTTAGAACTTTCAAAAATTTATGTTCGGTATTTATATCTTGAAATGGTTTTACGCCAAAATTTAAAATGCGATCTAAATCTTCATTCAGTGCATTTGCAGAAGAACTATTAACAACTAATTTTATGCAGTTTGATAAGGATGATAATAGGTCAGTAATAATGTTTTGAATTGTAATAACCTCTGCGCGGGGCATCGAACCTTTTGAATGCAACTTCAAAGATAATTTAATAGCTTCTATTTTTAAATTTTGTAAAGTACTGTCGATATTGTATGTTACATCGTTGTTATTATCAGTGGGTGACTCTGAAAGCATATCAGAAGCAAGCCTGTTTCTATTTTCCAAAACAGGTTCAATAAAGTTGAGCATATTTTCCCCAACTTTTATCTCCTGATTTGGAATTTCCCCATTCTTTTCATGATTTGTTAGATGACGTTTAAAAGTGCTATAATTAGTGAAAAGTTGTTTACAATGCATACATTTTAGAACTTCATTTTGAGAAATGAAATGATCAAATTTACAATGATTAATTAAAATTTTTGGAGACGAATAAGTCTTTAAACATCTGAAACATTGATACATGTTTAAATACAGACTTAATAGTATTAATAAAGTATATAACACGGTGTTATACAGTATTTAATTTTGTTCCATAAAACCTAAAATTGAGGAAAGTTTAGCTGTCTTTTGATCGAATTCAGTACTGATACCAAAAAAGAATTTTTGAATAAATAACCAAGGTAACTCACAAATTTTTGGATATTTCAAGAATAAGACTTGGTAAATTTTAAAGCAAATGTCTAAGCTCTCAATAAATGAATTAAATTTATATAAGTTTTTATCATAATACACATAAAAAGATTTTGGTTGGTCACGCTCAGGTCCTTCAATTATCAAAAAAGGCTGGATTGTTAAACTATTTGAATAGTACTTGCCAACTAATTCTGCAATGTGCCGTTGTAAATCGTTGATGGAGAACAAATAAAGGACTAGGCTGACGTTGGCATCCTCTATGGTCGCTTTCTTAGTAATTTTTCCACTTTTGTTGTTCTTAAATCTCCCAGATGGTGGCAGCACAGAATTCAACAAAATCGTTAATATATAATCTTCACCATCTAAAAGAAAACAGTTAGAACTTTTCTATTTCATAAATAAAAATACACCTTTATTTTTTGTTGTTTTTGCAACTTGAAATAATTTTTTGCAAGCTGTATTGTGGATATTAGTTTCGTAGTAGATTTTAATCCTTTCCTTGAATGTTTCCCACTTGCTCATAAGTAAATGGTCCTTATTCGTGTATAGAAGTTTGAAGTCAATATTTATCTGTAATACAAAGATAATTTAATTTTAATATATAATACTAAAAAGTGTTTTAATACCAGTTGTGGTGCTCTGGAATCCCTTAATTTAGGCCAGGCTTCTATAAATTTGGTACCTGACAACTTCTTAACATCGCTTTGTCGTAAAACAAAAGTTTTTTCCCACTTGTCTAGGATTTCTGACCAGTCAGAACTTTCCCTCTGCAGAACACTTTTTAAAGCTATAGAAATTGATTCATCTATTTCTTCAAGTGATGGTTCATGTCTATTTTCGGGATTTGTAGTAATAGATGAAGACTTTCCAGAATATTGACTTAACAATTTTTTCTTAGTTCTATAATTGTAGTATTTTCCATACAATTTTCCACTCGGATTTCTTTTCCGCCCTCTAGGAATGAAGTAGTAGTTCTTAAAAATATACAAATTTCTTTGTGACATAAATAAGAAAAATTTTATGTAAATATCTTACAGTAAAATTCTTTTCATTCGGAAACAAGAAAATAATTTCTTCAACAATTACGTCGAAATCAGGAGGTCGTAGAGTAATATTTGAAGACACAATATCTTCTACAATCACTTCCACTATTTGATTTCTTTGGTTATCAGTAAAAGATGCATTATTTTCGTAGATCTCTATCAAATTTCTGCCTTTTGCTGTTTGATTTAACACAGTTCCGACAGACTTAAATAATTACAGAAAAGAAATATTTTTATAAAGTTCTTATGTAAAATATGAATGTATACCTTTCGTAAATGCGAAGTGCTTTTTAGTGACGAGGATGATGTTGGGGTATCAGAAAAAGTTTCAGTTTCATTGTTTGAAATCCACTCATTTATTTTAGATTGAACTGAAATTGTGTCTCCGTCAATTCCAAACTGAAATAGTTATTAAAGTTGAATTTAACGTCGAAATGTAAAGGAAATATTGGAACATTTCAATTAGAAAAGTGACATATTTTTAAATTAAAAGTGTTCGGCTCTAAATTAAATATGTTCGCTTTTTAATTCAAAATTATTTCTTTAGAATTAAATTTGCTCAGTATTAAATTTAAAATGTTCGACTCTAAATTTAAAATGTTCGACTCTAAATTAAAAATGTTCGACTCTAAATTAAAAATGTTCACTTTGAATTCAAAATGATTACTTTAGAATTAAATTTGTTCAATATTAAATTTAAAATGTTCGGCGCAGAAATAAAAATGCTCACTTTTGAATTCACAACGATTAGAATTAAATTTGTTAAATATTAAATATAAAATTTTACTTTGATTTGCTATATTTCTTGGAAATGGATTTTTACAACTTCCGGACAAAATAACATAATTCCATAAAATCAAATGTTAGAAATCTTAAACTTGTACAATATAATATAAATGCACTTAATGTACCCACCTCTTTTTTTTCCATGCGAACAGCTTTTCACGGAATTCAATTCGAAGACCGAAAGGTTTTATTATTTCAGCTATATCGTCCTTGTTCATATATGTTAATGACTTGTATGTAACGCCCTTTGCTAGAAAGATTTCACAATTGATTTAATTATTAGTTTATGATGTATATTTTCTTATTTCAAACTCACACCTTTAAAATCAGAATAAAGCACTTCTAAATTGAATTCTTTTAAAAGATTTAACAGTTGTCTGTCGTCTTCACTTTCATTTTCACAAACAGTGTCAATCAATACAATTTCTGTGCCGTCAGTCAGAAAATTATTCTGTAAATCACTATTAAAATTACTCAGAATATCACTTCCCAAAGTTTCATCCATCTTTTCAGTTCTCACTTGTTACACGCCGATGACCGACTGAACTTATTCCGTCTTAACATGACATGCCAAAAAATTTCTTGTCATTTATCGCAACGCCTTTCAAATCAACTTTTACTACGTTTACATGCAGGGTTGAACCTGATGATCGATGTAATGCCTTGCATTCGGGGGTTGAGTTGTAACAATTGATTTTTCACCCACTACGCAACACAACGAATTCAGTTGCCGATGGCCATTACTCTTTTTTCGCAATAAGTGTGGAGAGCTTTGCGAAACAATTTTAAGTTAAGAAAGGTTGTATTAAAATTAAAAGTGCTGATTTTTGATTTCATAGCATTCATACATTCCCGTGAGAAAAGTTAAAAACAAATTTTTAACTTGAAAAATCCATTTTCAAATCAAAACATATACTTTTGAAAATGTAAAAATTTAAAGTATTCTGAGGAATTTTATTTTAAATATGTTCTCATTTAATTTTAAAGTATGAAATTTCTCTGAGTGTATGTTTCTAGCTCGTAATAAACTCTTATGTTACGCTTAGGTATATTTCTAACTCGTCCTAACCCATTCATTAATAACGAGTTATATTTCGAACTAGATATAAACCCTTATATTAATTTCGTTACATCGCGAAATACTGCTTCTCTTTTCCTTACTTTCATCGACGTCTGTTGGCTTTTTCACATATTCAAGTACTTTGTTTCATTTCAATCATCAGGTTATTTTCGAGTTTATTTTCAAACCGTTAGAGGAGAGTACATTTTTAACTCATAATATGATCATACGTTATTTTGAAGAATATTTCTAACCTACAAAATTACATGTTAAATCAGAGTATATATGTCTAACTTATAATAAACTCATACATTATTTTCGAGTTTTTTTCTATCCTCTGAAAAACCTAAACACGTTTGCAAGGTTAAGTTTGTGTATATTTGTAACCAAAAGAATTACAAATTAAAAATAAGTGCTGAAGTAACTCAGTAGCAACGAAATTTTGAAAGTTATATTCTAACTTAAAAAATAAGTAATATTCTACCTTAAAAACTAAGTTAGTGTTTAGTTAGAAGGTAATCTGGTTAGATTATAACGCTTAAGTAACCTGTTTGTAACAAAAGCGAAAGTTATAAAATAACCAAGGTTAGATTTTGCTACTTGGGTATGGAGCATAACCTTAACTAAATAACAACCTTCCTACTCAGAGCCATACCAAATCATGTTTCTAGTGGGAGAACAAATGATTCAGTAAATAATATTTGAAACCTATTCAAAATATATCTTTGGAAAAATCCATTATAAAATTTGTACATGATTTTGTCTACAAAAAATAAAATGGAAATTGAAAAAAAAATAGTTTAATTCATCATAATAATAATAAAAAAATTATAAAACATTCAACATCCATTTTGAATCAATCTGGATACTAACGATACTAGCGGAGAAAATGAACCCAAGCTTTTAGGCCATTCAAATTAGATTTTTTCGTGCCACCCGAGCCATCTGAAAAGTAAAATATAGGTAAAATAGGAAAAATTCCGTAGAATTTGATGAACTACTTTTGGCACTCCTAGGCCTTTGGGAAAGTTTCTAAAATGGCGTCAAAAGAGGGTCAAAAACAGATTTTCGCGTTTAAAAAAAACTACACATTGTACAAAAAAAGGTTTAAATAAAGTTTGTAGATATTTTTCATACTAATAAAATGACACCAGTTTGATGTCAATACATAAACAAATAAAGGAGTTATTGCAAAAAAACCGCTAAAAAACACGTTTTTTTTAAATGCTCATATCTTTTACCAAAAAAACGATTTTGTAATGAAACTCGTAGAAAGTGTAGCCCTTGGGGAGTGCAATAAAACGTTTTTGTAAATTTGCAAAATAATAAATAATTTTTACAAAATACGGGGTTTTCGAAAAAAAGACCTTTGTTGTCGAATTCGATTAGCTCATAGCCATCAACACCTACAGAAATGTTTTTGCGCTCAAAATGTTCTGGAAGAGTTGTGCTAATAGTTGTGTTTTGTGCGCACATTGCTACTTCATTGGAAACATGCGAAAAGATGGCCGGAAAAACGATAAAAACAATCTTGCCCACAAAATTCGATTATTTGCTCACGAAATTCGATTAATTGCCTATCGATAGGCAAAACAAAAATATATATTTTACGACCATCATAGAAAACTAACCCCTATAGATAGGCAATTACATCGAATACTATACGAAATGGACATTTTCTACCGTTACAACCGCCGCTACGTAAATTATGGGCCATTTTGTGAAAAATCTCTCATTTTGGTCGTTCTTTATAGATATAGATGAGAATTTCTCGGTATGTGTAGGTCCAAAGAAAGCGAAAAAAATTAAGGCTATTCATTATGATATTACCTATCAGCCGTTACAAAATGAAATTTTAATCTGCACACGTAACCTCAAAAAAAATTAAAAACTGGAAAAACTGCTAAATTTTAGTTTTTTAGTTATAACTTCGGATGTTTTGAGTAAAATTTTATGAAATTTTCAGAAATTATACTTTATAATATGAGCAATAACTGGTAAAAATTTTAAGTCAAAATATCTAACACAAGTCTCAAAAATTAACCTCAAATTTGAAAATTGATTGGCCAATAACTTTTGTGCATCGCATCGTATGAGATTTCTTTTTATTTTAAGTGTAGGTTTTTTTATGTACTTTATGATGGTGAACAAGAAAAAATTGTTAAACTTGAAAAAAGTGGAAAAAAACGAATCGAAAATCGTGAATTTTTGTATTTTTACGTCAATTTTCTAGAAAATTCTACTTTTTTTTGATAAAACTAATTTTTTTTGTCATATATCAAAAATGCATTATTAATACACAAAAAAAGTTCATCAAATTTCAGTTAAAACAGGCAAAGTTATAACCAAAAAACCAAAATTTGGCAGGTTTAATAGTTTTTATTTTTTTTGAGGTTATGTGTGCCTATAAAAATTTCATATTATAACCGCTGAGAGCCAATATCATAACAAATAGCATTTTTTTTCGGTTTTTTTGGACCTACACATACCGAGAAATACTCAGCTATATTTAGAAAGAACGACCAAAATGGTCGTTTTTTCACAAAATGGCCGTTTACTTGCGTAGCGGCGGTTGCTAGAGGTAGAAAATGTCCCTTCCGTATAGTATTCGATGTAACAAACATGTTTCAAAAAAAAATTTGAGAATGGAAACAATTCCTTTTCACTTAAATTTGATGCTTGTGCGACTCCACTATTAGTCAAATTTTCAAATTTATAAAACTGTACGTAGTTATTCAGTTGTGCTATCTACCAAAATAGAAAATATTAATTCCGTGACGAGCTTTTGAAGTTATTTCTATAATTTTCAAGTGTTCATTGCAGTTTGTTTGTAGTTTAAAAGTTTATAAATGTTGTGCTATTTCATTATGGGTCATTTTACACGATGAAACACGAAACAAAAAGTTTCATGCAACTTTGCTCGGTTTGAGGGGGAGAGGAGAGGGAGGGTTTGAGGGAACACGTGTTCCCTCCAGCCCTCTCTCTCCTCTCAACTTCAAACCGAGCCTATGAATAACTGTTTCATATGTGACAAATCTGTAACCGAAGATAAATCGGTAACTGCAGAGATACTTTTAAGAAATGTTCAGAACTGCACAAAATTATGTATAATGCGTTATGCGTTTATGCAATGGCAAAAGCCATAAGCCCGCATTACTTTTTATTGTAGTATTTCTTATCAGATATTTTTTTATTTTTTTTTCAATTTTATTTAATTCTTTTTACATTTTGTTTTATTTCTTTTTTCTTCAATTTTTTTATTTTTTTTTTTAAATTTTTTTTCACTGTTTCTGATCATCACTCTTTTTTTGCTCTTTTTTGGTTTTAAAAATACCCCTTAAATATTTCTGTTCCGGTAGTTTTGGACAATCTCGTTCTCTGTGTGACTTCATATCAAACCACAAATTGATTGCAGGCGTGGGATTCCATTATGTCAATGCAGGCATGTTGTAATATACGTAAAGGTAGCTGTTTTTAGTTTTCACTGAAAGTTTGATCTTAATATTTAGATTTCAAAATATTGTCAACGCTTATTAGTCTTTCAACATCAGCACTGTAAGGTTTCGCTGCTAAAACTCTCGCTAATATATTTAAATTAGAGTGGAAAATTTTAGTCATCATAATTTTCAACTGCACAGACTCTGGTTTCAGAACTGCACAAGTTGCTTTCCGAATTGCACAACTTGTGCAGAGCTGCACGTTAAAAATATCTCTGGGTAACTGTGAGAGCAACAGAAGTAAAATCTTTAATTGAACGAGCAATTGAGAAACGCCATCAGGATCATGAGCAGTTCCTACGGACAGTTTCGGAGGTTACTTTACACTCTAGTTTTTAAAAAGATTATTCTGATAGATAGCAGCAGCAGTTCAGTGTTTTGTACACTGGAAGCTCCTTCGATTTATTTCAATTTCCTTACCAACTGTTTCATTTGCTCTGAGGCGATTATTGATCAATCAATGTCTAAATCGACAACGACGTGTCTGTAATGTACATACGTAACAATTCATTTAGAAATACAGTTTTGACACAAATTATTTAAAAAATTGAAATAACTAATACATTATTCAAAGAATTTCATTTTTAACCATCGTACCTTGTAAAACATACCATAACAATAATAAAAAACAGCAATAAATTGCTAAACAATTTATTACATTACTCAAACATCGGCATTTCTTATAGCCTTATGACACTGGCTTTTTCGTAGGCTGAAAATGCTGCCTTGGCTAGGCTGAAAATGACGAAATCTGTTATACTGTGTGACAGAGATAGCATGTGAGAGTAAGTACGATTGTCTGATTATTATAACAGATAGTTGTGAGTGAATACAGAAGGAATCCCCCAATTCGCAACCCCCTCACGTTCTAATAAGAAAAATATGTCTTCCCCACCTTGAAATTACTATTGGGACATTCAAAAATCACGGTAAACACCTCAAAATTTTTTTTGGAGCGATTTTACTCCTGAGCCCCAATTCTAAACATTTACCCCTTCACTTCAAATATATCTATTGTCACTTCAATTATATTTATTTCCACTTCTTATATATTTATAATCACTTCAATTTATTGTTATTCACTCACTGTTATAAAAAGTCGAGAGATGCAGCAAACTGTTATAAAAAGCATAGAAAAAAGAACATGAATCTCATTCTTTTCCTATGCTTTTTATAACAGTTTTCTAGACTTTTTATAACAGTTAAAATCCAGCCAAGAGAAGTTTTAATATACTCCTCTCACTCTTACATATGGGAAAATCTCCTTTGAATTTTTTCTTTCAGGTTTCAGCCTAGCCAAGGCAGCATTTTCAGCCTACGAAAAAGCCAGTGTCATAAGGCTATTAGAAAGTAAAGTCATTCATTCAGTATTATTACTTGCTACCTATTGTTGAGAATTTCTAGGGAATTTCTAAAATCGTAAAAAAATTATTCAGAAAATTTTTCACTTTGATACCTTCGGGGCCCTGTAAATCATTCGTAGGAGATGAAATTAAAAAAAGGATGAATGAAAATTATTCGTTATGAAACCCTCTAAAAAACTTGTTATTTTTTTTGTTAAAATTGAAGGAAAAAAAGTTATAGCTTTTAAAAGAAAATATTGTGACTAAATTTTGTGTTATAAGGCTTATAACTTCTTAATCATTTAATTTACGACAAAACGCTGTTATAATAAATTGTAGATCATTTAATTCGAAACAAAAAGTCTCCGTACAAATTTTCTGTAAGATGTACTGTTACGGAGATATAGTGGAAAAACCATTTGCACACCTTTTCCAAGATGGCGGCCAAAAGGGGGGGGGGGGCGGCGAACTCGAAATATCAAATTTAAACTAACACCGACCCCCTACACAACCCAAAAAAAAATCTTGTCTTGCATTTTTGCGATGTTAAAGTACCATTTCCATGGACTATTTCTCCAATCGTTACTGATCTGTCCCCACCGTAATCGATTTCCGGATCTTAATGGAATGCCCCTCGTTCCAGGTTCAGAGGAGCACCGAGTCGGCGCAATCGGTCATGGTCATTTTGTTGTGCTCGCTGGCGTTGTGTATGATGTGCACGGACTTTTTGCATTCTCAATCTATCGTTTATTTTCAGTGGCTCTCGAACGTAATTCGGATATGCAAATACGACTATTTTCATTATCCGTCGGTCGCTGGTCATCAGTGCCGTTTGCACGTGAAGTAGCTCGCCGCGCATTTGACTGTCTTCGACGACTTATGCAAGCTCGTGTTCTCCTCGGCATTGTAATGAACAATGTAAAATGACCCGGTATTGTTTTCACAGTCACTCAAATCTGTCGAACTTTCCTTGAGAACTTTACAATATTGAAATCCTCAAACTAAGTCCAAATTTGTGGCTATGTCTAAGGCCGGCCGTATTCGAAAGCTTCACATTGCAGCTTTTCGTCACTTATTGTTTGGAGATTTATGTTGCAAAGCGGCATATGACGATTTCCAGCTTTGGTATACGGGCGGCCAAAGGCGGCGGAACAGGTCCAAGGTATGTGTTGAATTCGAATGTTTAAAAAGGGAGGGAAGTGTGGGGGAAGAAGAGGGAAAAATGTTATATTAGATCTACAAAAACTTCAATTTTACTGTGGACATTCAACTTCATTTTTTGAAAATATATGTACCTAGAAATATGTTTACACATTATGCAAAAGAATTAGCTAACTTTTTGCAAAGATTCATCATCATAAATAAGCAGCATTGTAAGGCTGTTCAACCTACGTTGACCCGTCGCCCGAAGGTAAATTTTCAGTCGTTTTAATACTGAAAAACTTCTTTCGTTCGTACACGAGGAATTGTCATGAGAAACCGGATAAATTTGGAAAATTCTGATAAAATATTGATCGACCAATCATTTTCACTTCCATTTGCTTATAAACGCATCTGGAGTTTCACTTTGGATTGAAGATCCGGAAGTAAAACTCCGCTTATAAACATGGTAATTTTGTGTAGCTGGGAAGTTGAAGTTGACTACTAAAAGCCAGTGGCGACTACGGGGGGGGGGGTTAGGGTCATTCCCCCCACCCCCAAGAGCTCTATGATACATGGATTACTTTAGTTTTGAAAAAAAAATGTCGAGTGAAAGCAATTGAAATTGGAAAATCACCTCTAATCATAAAAATTACTGTCTCTAGTGTTGATAAAAAAAACTTGAAAATTTTGCAATTGTAGCTGTGTATGGGAGAGCGGGGCATAGTGGGGTAGCGGGGCATAGCGCGGTAGTACCAAATCGATGTGAACAAATAGTAGTACGACAATTTAAACGACGCACTAGTTTTAGTATTAAGTCGTAGTATGACCTTCGCTAATGTTACAAGCATTCGCGACATCGGTTTTAGCGCTCGCAGCAAAAGTAATAATATTACGTATTTGTTAAAAAAAATTGTTGTTATTCGTGTCATAGTTAATGTATGAGCTAGTAATGTCTTGTTTATGATTGTGTGCTACATTTTACTGTAAACTATTCCGGATACGAATACGAAATAAAAAATTTGATTAAAACCAAAGGTAATATGTAGTTGTTAATATTTTATCTTGCAATGTGGGTAGGGGCAAAGTGGGGTATTCTAAATGGGGCACAGTGGGGTATTCAATCGACAAGGAGTTTAGTGTCACTTTGCCCGGTATTCATTCATAATTAGATATAACTTCATAGTTTACATAACTTCATAACTTGATGGTTTATTTACACAAACAATTGCTTGTTTCAGTTATTGTTCGCACATATAAGAAAAAAACGAATCAACACTCTTGGGGTCTATGGAGGCTATAGAAAAAGCAGTGCATAGTGTGGTGTCAGAAAATAAGAGTTACAAAAAAGTGCACAGTTACATGTTGTTCCACAAACTATACTCGAATGCTATGTAAAAAAAAATACAGGGCTAATCCAGATAGTACTTCCTACAATGCTCCACCTGGTACCCCACTTTGCCCCGCTGTACTTCACTCTGAATGTATTTTATTCCGTTAGCCAAACTGTTATTACTAAAATAAAAAATGGCGTGCCAAATAATGATAGACATGCTGTACAACCCAAAAAAAATTTTAAGTCAACCTAACGCCATTATTAGCTGAAAAATGATCCATAACATCTTAGATACCCCACTATGCCCCCTCTCCCCTACTTACTTTGAAATGTTATCTGTTCTGCATCTGAATTGTTGAAGTTTTAAAAACGTGGCTGAATAGAATATACTCATTTTAGAAACCTCTAGCTACAATAGCTTTGTGAGGTATTTGTTTATCATACTCCCAACGGTTAAGCAGGACTTACGAGAGGCAGTTATTTTGTCCCTTACACGACGGTAAATTGTACTGAGGCTTGAAATGTCCCACTTCAAAATTAATGTCCTAGCACTCTTGGTATGAGCGTGTAAACCCAAGGGATACAGGGATACAATCTTCCTATAAATTGGTACCGTAATCGAGTCACACTTTGGCCTAAAACATGGGTGTACACGGTTTTTTTTAAACCCAGTCAAAATAGACATTCAAGCGCGGCATTAACCGAGAATAGGAACAGCGTCGAATTTCTCCAAAGATCGGTGGGGAGCAAAAGAATCATTCAAATGGTCACAAAATCAGTTTTTTTTGTAAATATTTCTTAAACGCTCAGTCGTATTATAAAATAATTTGTATAAAATTTGTAGGTTATGCGATTATCTACAAAAAAGATATTATACATTTTCCACCTAGCGGTCGGTACACCTGCTTGTTCACCTGGTAGTATGGTACTGCCTGTGTCATTTTTCTGATCGGCTCGAGCGCTTCTCTTGCGAACCGGGCTTGAAAGCTTGAGGGCTCGAAATTGTGAAAGTTAGCCTTGTAAATATGTCTAAAAACAGTTTGTGGAAACATGAGGTGACTAAATTATTAATAAAGAAATTAAAGAGCGATAAAAGAAAGAAATATAATAATGACTTCAAATGTCAGCTCAAGATCTCAAGCTCATTTCAAGCTAATATGGAGCTTCAAGTAGGCAGAGCATATAGGCGCTCGAATTCTTGAGATTTTCAAGCTTTCGAGCACGCAAGCTGTCATGGAAACGTAGTAACAGCCTTTGTTGGCTTGTTAGCGGGATTCACTTGTTTCAGGAGGCATAACACTCCGGTGAGGCTGCCTCCCGCTAATTCCGAAGGTAGCATCTCTGGTTCAGCGGCTAAAAAAATGATCTCGTACAACATTCAAGAGTTCAAACGCGAGGCTCACTGCCTTCTCCTCATGCATCCTCCAGACTACTACTAGACATTGCACCATGACTTGAACGACATGACGGACTGGTAGGATAAGCCTAGACTTTCACATAAAAAAAAAATTCGTGACTTGTATACGTCATCACACCTTCAATAAAATCCTTTGTTGGACTACGTGGCTAACATATTCCGGGGCGATTCCTAGGTATAATTGAAGAAAAAAATTGCTCTGGAGAGGGGCTATCCCCAATATCCACTAAGACACAGAGTATTTACAAAAAAAAGAAACTTGTGTGGACTCCTTATAGAAGATCGTCGCTTCTCCAGAATAGTGGCACAACTCAAAAACAAATGATTTTACAGGGGAGCCATTTAAAAGTTTCTAGTTTCATACAAGCCCTTGTCATGATCTTGGAGTCCAGCGGGTTTCCTGCGCTCATTTTTGGAAGTAATAATATGGTGTTTTACCACATAAAAATATGCGGATTTAGCTATACATTTTCAAAATAAACTCGAAATTGGAAATTTTTGAGTTGTGCCACTATTCTGGAGAAGCGACGATATGTTCAAAGCATGAGAAAAATCCCAATATTCTTCGTTTTTTAGCATTTTGAGCGATTTGCAGTGTTTTTTTTCTTGTGAGTTATTTTATTCTTAAAGACTAAATTTTTTACTATAATTTTTAACCCAAACCCCCTGTGTAAGAAGTAAAGAGTCATTGGAGGGAACTTAATAAATGCACCTTGACCAAAACAACCTGGCCCTCTTATGATCTCAGGCGGACCCTTCACTACTGAACCTCGGCAGACAAGACCTCTCAGTTATAGTGGGAGTGCTGACCCGACACTGTCTGAAAGGGACGCATGGGTCCTGCTTAGGTCTCGAGACCTACGATTTTTGCAGAAGCTGTAAAGATCCCGACGGGGAGGAAAGTGTACTACCTACATCTCCTCTGTCACTGCCCCGCCCTAAGCAGAAGGAGACTAACCACACTTGGTAAACCCTCTCTAACCATGCTTGCGGAAATCTCGAATATTGGGGTCCCGCCACTTAGAAGATTCATTACTTTCTCGAGATAGTTTAGCGAAGAAACGACACTTTAACATCAGGTTTAAAGTGGGATCACTATGGCATCACAATGGGCCTATCATTTTTGCCTAAATGTATGAACTTAAACCAACAGCCTTATCTAGCCTAACCCAACCTCACCCTACACCGAATACTATTTTAGATAACATTACCTCCAGATTTTGGGTAATTCCCACCCCCCCACCAAGAATTGTTTCTGGATCCGCCACTGTAAAAGCACATGCGTTCCTGCATCCCTGGCAGCAATTTCGCGCGCTTATTTAAAACTCTTTTTACACGTACATATTTTGCATGCACGAGTGCAGTGCCGCCTTAAATAAAAGAAACAAGTTAGGAACATTTTTTGAAGACCTAAAATAGAAACGGGATCTCATGTGTTGATTTTCAACACTTGGGAGAGCTCATGTGTTGAATGGTCAACACACACAACAGGTGTTCCGCCGCCCTTGCGGGCGAGCGGCAAAGTCTATTTACCTTAATAGAATGGCTGAACAAAATGAATGTTCGCAAAATGCAAATAAATTCGCTTTAACCAAAGCTATTCTCGAAATCCACTACCTTTTTTTATTAAAAACCGATGTTTAATGTAATAACAATTAATAATAATGAAATCGGTCATTTCAAAACCCTCATGGGTCTGTTATCACATAAGTCAACCCATTCCTTCCTTTTCAAATAATACCGCGTAATCATTTGCGCCTTCGACATTATATGAGTTTTCATTATGATTCAGATAAAAAGCTACTATCACAGCCAGGGAATTTATTGATGGATTCATTAAACATTCATTTATACTAAAGTTAAAACTCATAGCTCATACGTATTTTTATCAGAACATATTTATGGCCAACTATAAATGTTGAAGGTAATCCAGATAAGAATGATGGAGAATATGATCTTGCACCTTAAAGATGTTAATACGATAATGTTTAAGTGTAATTTTCAATCTATATATATAAAAATCAATTGCCGTGCGTTAAGGTGCGCTTACTCGGGCAATTGTTTGAGCAATAATCTCCGGGCAACTGTAATGGAGCAATCTGGAGCAATTAGTGGAGGATTCTGGAGCAATTAAAATGAAATGCGGCAATTGTTCGGCAATATTGTTTCTAATTGCTCCATCATATATTCCATATTGCTCAATGTTGTCGACACAAATTGTCGAATATCCAGTAGGTATGGAAATTTAAGTCAATTTTTCTTTTCTATCTCGCAATACAACTATCGGAAATTCTAAACAGATACATTAAACTTTTGTATGAATCAGTAGTAGTCAGAAAACGAAGGGTTAAGGCAAGCTTCGTCGATGCAGAAATTGGTTCTCTCATATTGGTCTTCTACTTCGTAATTAATGGGCCAACTTTATTCAAAAGAATTTCAAAATCACTTCGGGACATTCGAGCAAAGTTTTTGAATAAAATATCATCTAATTCACAACACAATGAAGATTGCTTCCCTCTTGCTAAAAAGGTAGCACCCAAATACGTCTATTCCTTTTCTTCTTTTTTTGCTTTTGACTTATGATAATAAAAGCGCTACAAGAAAAACGTCGTCCATAGCGAGCAATAGTTATTGAACATAACTGCTCGTGTATGAAAATATTGCCTAGTTTCTTGGAGTTGATCCATATCGCCCAATACTGTTGTTGCAAAACATTTTTTCAAATTGATGCTTGTTGCCGTTGCCGTAAATTGCTTGAATTGCTCCAGATTGGTCCATTACTGTTGCCCGGCGGTTTTTGCTCAAACAATTGCCCATGTAAGCGTAGTCAGAAAACGAAGGGTTAAGGCAAGCTTCGTCGATGCAGAAATTGGTTCTCTCATATTGGTCTTCTACTTCGTAATTAATGGGCCAACTTTATTCAAAAGAATTTCAAAATCACTTCGGGACATTCGAGCAAAGTTTTTGAATAAAATATCATCTAATTCACAACACAATGAAGATTGCTTCCCTCTTGCTAAAAAGGTAGCACCCAAATACGTCTATTCCTTTTCTTCTTTTTTTGCTTTGACTTATGATAATAAAAGCGCTACAAGAAAAACGTCGTCCATAGCGAGCAATAGTTATTGAACATAACTGCTCGTGTATGAAAATATTGCCTAGTTTCTTGGAGTTGATCCATATCGCCCAATACTGTTGTTGCAAAACATTTTTTCAAATTGATGCTTGTTGCCGTTGCCGTAAATTGCTTGAATTGCTCCAGATTGGTCCATTACTGTTGCCCGGCGATTTTTGCTCAAACAATTGCCCATGTAAGCGCACCTTTAGTCTCGCAAAAACTCGAAAATGGCTCGCCTCAATACAGGGGTGGTTTTAAAAAAATAAGAAAAACCCAAGGGAACTACTGAAAAATCTAAAAAATTGGCAATTTTGGGATTTTTCACTTCACATTAGTTTCAATAGCTTCATGGCCTACCTATGTATATATTGTTTGAGAGCAGCGTAAATGTGAAATTGTCATTAAATTGGAGCTTTTGAGAAATGATCGATTCAATTTAATGACAATGCTGTCAAACAATATATAGGTAGGTCATGAAGTTATTGAAACTCATCTCAAGTTAAAAATCCCAAAATTACCAATTTTTTCGATTTTTTAGCTGTTCCTTTTGGTATTTCCTAATTTTTTTTTCTAAAACCACCCCTGTATTGAAGCGAACAAAACAAAAAAAATATTCTTGAAATCGGTCGAACCATTTTCGAGTTTTACAAGACTAACGCACGGCATTCATTTTTATATATAGAATAGATAGATAGATAAAGCAAAATGGTTGGCGAGAACTAAGTCAATTATTATTTGAGTTGTCGAACTCTACTCACCCGGTGACAGAAACACCTCGGGTGAAAATGACATCACCATGACGTCAAAACGACTTTTTCAGTCGAGAAAACGAGAGACTTGAGTTACAGAAACGAGCTACAGGTCATCAGCTCCTAGCGCGCACTTAGGTATTTGGGGGTGATGATTGACCGAAGGCTCAATTTCGGGGTACACTTGGCGGGCATAGCGGAAAAAGCTTCCAGCAAAGCAGGGGCTTTGGGCAGAACGGGCAATAGGAGGAAAACAAACTCTGCGTATCGGTTAAGTGCCCTTCGGGCATGCTGTGCATACCGTACTACGTCTGACGAAGCAGCATCCGTGATAGCTCGGATGATCCCCATTGAGTGAAATTACACGGCCATTCACTTGGGACTCACGTCAAATCTGTCTGTGTATGATTTGAGTATTACACGATGCACCTAATTTTCAGCATCTTTTCCATGTAACCAAGGGCGGATCCACCGTTGTGGGCACGATGGGCATGTCCACAACCCTAATAGACTTGTGACGTCACACTTTCACGGTCTATTGAGATTGATAGGCCGATGATATTGACCATGTTTACGCGAAGCCTCTAAAACTCTTTAGAACAACCTTAACTCTGATTTTCATACGCGTAAACGCCCCTTAACATTGCTTTCGTTAGTGGTGTTAAGCCTTAATAAATGTGTTAAGGTAACACATTTATTAAGGAAAACTGAGTTAAGAGCCGCGCCTAAACGGAGTTGTGATGCTACAGTACAGGTCAGCTGACGTAATACACGGTGTACAATTTCCCTATGATGATTTATACGCCCTTAAAACTACTACTGATAACGATGTTAAGAGCTTAAATATCTTCGCGTAAACATGGTCATTATGTCCTATGCCTTAATAAAATAAAATAAAATATGAGTGTGCTTAAGACCACACTTTAGAAGTAAAACTTTTTTACCCAACAAATGCCGCAATTATTAAAATATTAACCAGGTAACAATATGCAATTGGTATACTGGAGGTCTGTCGGATATTTAGTACGCTTTCAGAAAAGTAAGGCCAACGACAGATGCAGGAAGTATAGTGACGAGCCTACCGAGGGACTTGATACAAGTACAATTTCAAAATATCAATATTTACATTAAAACCTAAAAAGCAAAGCAAAGGTTTTATGATAACTGAAATATTTTCGATTGAAACTGGTCTAAAAATCGCGTAAAAACTGCATCAAGTGAGGTTCCATATGTCGTGGTACTTTTGTCAATATTGAGTCTGTTTAGGCGCTTCACTCCCAAGAACTTTCTGGATGAAAGGAAAAATGGGGTGGTGCCTCTCATCATCCCCACTTTCTCCTTCATCCACAAAGTTCGGCCCTGGTATCTAATAAAAAAACAATATTGAAACCGCCACTCAAAATCTTGGGGATTTCGTTGAAGTTTTGACCTAGTAAAATTGAAAATTGAAGTGGTGATTTTCATGTATCATCATCATCAGGAGCTCCACAGCCTATTGTTGGCCTTGGCTTCCTCCAGCATTCGCCTCCATGATTCTCGATCTCTGGCTCGACTTTTCCAGTTTCTTATTCCCAACTGCCTCAAGTCTTCTTCGACGTCATCTATATATCTTTTCTTAGGCCGGCCGGGTCTGCGTTTTCCTGACGGTACTTTCCCCAGCACTATCTTTGTCGGGTTCCGTTCCGCACCTCGTTGGACGTGACCAATCCATCGCAGTCTGTTTATTTTGATCACTTTGACAATGTTTGGAATCTTGCTGATTTCATACAACTCTGAGTTGTATCTTCTTCTCTAAACGCCATCAACCTGTATTCCTTTGTAGATCGAACGAAGAATTCTCCTTTCAAATCTTCCTACCAATGCTTCGTCTGCGTTTTTCAATGTCCACACTTCCGAACCATATAGTAGGACAGGCCTTATTAGTGTCGTGTAAAGTGCCAGTTTCGTCTTCCTTGATATATTTCTAGACGTCAGGTGCCTGCGTAGACCAAAGTAGCATTTATTAGCCAGTGCTATTCGTCTTCTGATTTCGGCCGATGTATCATTACCTTTTGTTATAATCGTGCCGAGGTACACAAACTCATCTACTGCTTCTATATTGTAGGTGTCTATCGTTATGTTCTGTCTGCTACTTCTGGCGTTTTTTGTGTACATATACTTTGTTTTGTGCTCGTTTATTTCCAACCCGATTTTTTTTGCGGCTTGCTCAAGTGCTACAAAGGTCTCCTTCATGCTCTCAAATGATCTTCCAAGGATGGCTATATCGTCGGCAAAGGCTAATATTTGCACTGACCTATCGAAGATGCACCCTGATGTGTTAATCGATGCATCTCTTACTGCTTTTTCTAGGGCCACGTTGAATAACAAGCAGGATAGTGCGTCGCCTTGCCTTAATCCTCTATTTGTTCTGAGGGGTGGGGATAGTTCACCATCTATTCTGACTCTACACCTTGCATCTTTCATCGAAATTTTCGTCAGTTCTACTAGGTGATTAGGTAATCCGAGCTGCTCCATAGCATCAAATAACTCATTACGGTTCACACTATCGTAAGCATATTTGTAGTCGATGAATAACATGTGGATGTTTATGTTAAATTCAACAGCTTTTTCTAGGGTTTCTCTGAGTACAAATAGCTGGTCGGTTGTGGATCTTCCAGGACGAAAACCGCATTGATACTCTCCTAATATTCTTTCCACGTATGGTCGTAGTCTAATATAGAGTACACGTGAAAATACTTTGTACGTTGTGTTCAATAGCGTTATTCCTCTATAGTTGTTGCAAGATAGAGGGTCTCCTTTTTTGTGTAAGGGACACACTATGCCCTCGTTCCACTCATCAGGCATTTCTTTCCGTCTCCAGATTTCCACTATTACTTCATGTAGTTTTTGGATAGTTTCCTCTCCGCCTTGCTTAATGAGTTCTGCAGGTATGCTGTCAGACCCTGATGCCTTATTATTTTTTAGTGCTCGCAATGCCAGGCGTACTTCCTCTATGGTGGGGGCTGCTGTGCTGTCATTCTCATCGTCCGCGTTCATGTTCTGCACACTTCGGGTACCAATGTGCTCCTGCTCTGGGTTCATTAGTAGTAGTTCCTCGAAATGCTCTGCCCATCTAGCCAATACTTCGTCCTTATTACTTAATATCTCCCCACTTTTATCCTTGCACATTGTCACTCTAGGCTTAAATTCTTTCCGTTGTTGGTTTACCTTTTTGTAGAAGTTTCTTGCATCATTTAAGCTTGCTGATTCTTCTATTTTTTTCATTTGTTCTTCCCAATACTGCCTTTTTTTCGCTTTGTGCATTCTCTTCTCAGCTCGCCTCTTTCCTTTATACTCCTCTTCAGAGTTTCTTGTTCTGTGCCTACTTAGCATGACTTGGTAAGCTCGGTTTTTCTCCATTGTCACCTGGGCGCATTCTTCTTCAAACCATTCTACTCTTCGTTCTTGTTGAACGAAACCTAGAATATCTTCTGCTGATCTTTTCACTGCTCTTTTTATGTCATTCCATTGGTCGTTCAAGTTTTCATGTGTGTTTTGACCAATTTCATTTATTCTTATGTTGAGCAGGTTCTCATAATCAGCCCTAGTTTGCTCTTCCTGCAATCCTGCCACGTTGTATTTTCTGTCTCTGTTTCCTCTTCTTGTTTGCTTGCTTGTCGATATCCTGGCCCTAATTTTCGTTCCCATTAAGAAGTGGTCAGAGTCTACATTTGCGCCGCGGTATACTCTCACATCAAGCACATTGGACTGGTGGCGCGCGTCTATAAGGACATGATCGATTGCGTTGTTGGTTACTCCATCTGGCGACTTCCAGGTTGCTTTTTGAATATCCTTATGCTGGAATTTGGTGCTGGATATAACCATATTTTGCGCCATGGCGAAGTTTATAAGTCTTAATCCATTATCATTGTGGTGTTCGTGCAAACTAAACTTTCCAATTGTAGGCTGAAACGCTGCTTCCCGTCCTATTTTAGCATTGGCATCTCCAATGACTATCTTTATGTCATGACGGGGACAGTTTCTGTATACTCTCTCTAAAGAGTCGTAGAACATCTCCTTTTCTTCTTCCGGGCTCTCTTCTGTTGGAGTGTGTACATTTATGACTGAATAATTGAAGAATTTGCCCCTTAAACGAATCTTGCACATTCTTTCATTTATGGCTTCAAATCCTATGACAAGGTGCTTTATTTCCTTCCGAACAATGAATGCTGTACCTAGTATGTGGTCTCTTTCTTTGCAGCTATAAAATATGTTATGTGTTCTTTTTTCGAATATTCCCTGTCCAGTCCATCTCATCTCCTGAATGGCCGCTACGTCCACTCTGTATTTCATCAATTCGTCTAGGAGAATTTTTAACTTACCGGGTTGGTATAGTGTTCTTACATTCCATGAAAATAAGTTCAAATCGTTGGCCTTTGTACGTTTGCCGGGTCGTCTCCGTGAAATCTGTCCATTCCGAGGCTCTGCCGTAGGTTCCATAGCAAAAGGTTAATGCCAGGAAGAGTTGCTAGCCCTTCGCTGGTAGGCGAGAATATAGCGTCTCACACTCGCTACTACCGTCGTTAGTTGGTTATCCAGGGGGCACCACGTGGAGGTGACGGTTCGATTTTGCCCCCCTGATTTTCATGTATGAATTTCATTATTTTGCGTAAAGTTTTATGCCGTGATACATAAATAACTACCATCAAATTGCAAATTCATCTGTCCTTTTTCTGCCGTAGATCTGCCTACACACATTTCATGGAGATTTATCGTGACTAAGCGATAGCGTTTTTTATATCTCTATGAGATGTTAAAACATTAGCGGAGTCCTCATCATATTCTTCATTTTTCATCCAAGTTTTTATAAAAGTAATACATTAATTTTTTTTACAACTTTCGTCCTCTAAAACTTGTACATTCGAAAACCCCTAACCTATCCCTAACCTATCCTTAAAATAAGCTTACTACTAGAAATTGCACCATGACTTGAACGACATGACGGACTAGTAGTACAAAGGGTGATTCCTAAGCTTGATTTTACCACATAAAATAAATGCGAATGCCACACGGGTATACACGTTTCCGCTACAAGCATGGCATGCATGCTCCCGCTACAGGCATGGTATGCATGCTCCCGCTACAGGCATGGCATGCACGCTCCCGCTACATGCATAAACATTTATAATTGCATCGGCATCAGCATACACGATTCCAAACGCGGGTGTTGTTTTACCAAGGAGTCCCCAACTAAGCACTAACGACGTCCAATGCCGCTTGACCTATGCAATCGAACGAGAACCGATCTACTGAGTATGCTATTGGTACCCTTTATGGTCGCGAAGATAATTGCTCGTTTTCTTCGTCCTATACAATTTTTTAAAGCCCCAATTTTAAAGGGAGCAAAAAGAAATGCAAAAAAAATCAACTCTGATCTAGGGGAAGCTTTACTCCCTAAAGGCCCGTCCTCACTACGCGGACTTAGATCCCACGCGCTTTTGGCCGTACGGCCAGGCAAAAGCGCGCGTGATCTTTTAATTTTCTGAGTCATGAGTGAGAAAAAATCAATTCTCATTTGAAACGGCGTACGCGCTTTTGAAAAACTCATAGTGTGTGGACGCGCAATGTACCTTTTTAAGCACAGCCTTTTGTCCTCGTTGTTTTGCCGCACGGCCTTTACCATGGACAAAGTCGTAAAAAAGTCGTAAAAAAGTCATAAAACTCTATATGAAAAAAAAGGCAAAAGCGCGTACGACCCAAGACCGCGTAGTGTGGTCCCACCATTAAGGGTTTTTCTGTTCTTACAAATACTGGTAACTCCCCCCGTCAGCATAGCTACCGCAGAGAGATCGTTTTCTACTCTTCGCCGAGTAAAATGTTGGTTGCTTGCCTCAATGGCACCGGAAAGATTATCCGGGGTAGCTCTCCTAAATATACACAAAGATGTGAACCTGGATATCGATGAAATTATCAACGTTTTCGCGAAAAAGAAACGTAAGCTTGAATTTGTAATTTAAGTAAGCACCTAAGCAAAAATAATTAATGTAAAATGTATACTAGCGTTTAATTTAATATCCTTTGAAGTTGTAAAAAATTCATCAAAATCGGTTCAGTAGTTTAGATTCTAAATATGACATTGTGATGTGCAAACAAACACACATTTACAAACTAACATTTTACAGCTTAATTAATTTACCTACTAGTGTTTGCCCCACGGCTTTGCCCACGTGCAACTATACACCGTAGAAAATCTTGGTCAGGACGTCATATATTTTGTAAACATCTCCTTTGTAGGAAAGCACTATATCGATCATGAGCGAGTTCATACTCCGACTCGCTGTGACCACAACCTTTTTTGAGGGCTGGATCCGCCCCTGCATGTCTATTGTCTATCCGCCCCTGCATTCTATTGTCTATGTGGTTGTGTACAAAGCAACAAAAATTTTCATAATTTTCGCAGCCCCAGCGAACAAAGTTATGCTTGTGTTAGTGTAATTTGCTGCGAGACCGAAAATTTTTTGGATTTACAAGTGAGGCTCAACACATACCCTTCCCCGCGCTCCCTTGTCTAAAAAAACGGTTTATTGGAAATATTGGAAAGTGAGTCTGGGAAAGTGATAGGCCGTGTAATTTGGCTCATTGATATTCTTGCAATCGAGTGCAAGAAGTTGTACGACCCGGAATATGCCAGAGGGGAGTTCAAGGAAGTGCGACGGACTTTGGCGCGCAGCCAGTCCATCGCAATATGGCAGAGGAGGTGGGACGAGTGTACTACGGGCCAATGGACCCACAGACTCATACCAAATGTGGAGAAGTGGGCTATAAGGGAACATAGGGAAGTGAGTTACTACATCACACAGTCGCTGAGTGGGCATGGAGGTTATAGGTCATACCTTCACTGCTTCAGTTTGGACGATTCACCGTTCTGCCCGGATTGCCCGGACGATAAAGAGGACGCGGAGCATGTCTTCTTTAAATGCCCGAGGTTTGCGGAGCACAGGACTGCGTTGGAAGCAGTTGCTGAAGTGGGGCTAATTCCTGAGAACATCCTGGACCATATGATAAAGTCGGAGGATGTGGGGAGAATGATAGAAGTGGCGCATTACGAAGCCCAAAGAAACAGAGAAAGGCAAAGAAATGCAGGGAGAGATCAGCAGCTAGGTAGCTAAATGGCTAGACTGTTCCGGCTCTGGTGAGCACCTTTGAGGGATCCCTTTTTAAGGGTCATGCTGATGACGCCAGACTGAAGTAAAGCCTTTACGGCTCGTACCGGTCTGGACTTGAACGTCATGTAAAAAGGGTGGGTGAATTTAGTCAGTAGGTGTCTGACACTACCGTCTGGGTGCGCACCGCCAGCGGTGTCTCCTGTCGTAGGCATGGAAGCCTTAGTGCACGGCGACAACGCAGCCTACCTAGCCCAGCACTGCACATAACACCATATAAGTTTAGTGTGCGATGGTCAAATTCTGTTCTTGCTAGGTGCGATGACTGCGTTGTGGCCGTGCACTTAGGCAGGCGTACGCGGTCACACACATTCCCTGCTGCTATACCGATGTAAGATTCTCATCACTCCCTCGTAAAAAAAACAACTCTGGAACAAATGCTAACTCTCTTACCGCTACAGCCGGGGCTGTACCTCTAAAACCACCACTTCAATCCTTAGGGCGGCAACCTCCCCAGTCTAAAAGGCTAGCAAAAAGGGGGGGAATATAATCCCCTAAGGAAATGAGCACCAATATGAAGCTTGTAAAAATAAACCTTCCGAGAACCGAGCAATGAAGCAGTGTCAGTGAACACGGTCACGCGAAGAGAAATACAAAGAGCTCAGAAAAGAAGAAAAGAGACCGAGTAAGAAATTTTACGTAAATAATGTCTAAAAAACATTTTTGTACGATCAAATTCCTGGGAGATGCGAATTTGTTAATTAAAGCCTGGTATGCTGTTCGTGCGGAATTCCGCTCTGAAGAGAATCCATATAATCAGTCTGAATTCCGCTTAGCTGGGAGAGTTATGTAGACAATGTAGACCTGACTGATATAACAGTGACTGTTTGGACACCACAAGCTGCCGAAACCACTTTTCTCCGCATATAAATGATAAACGTCAAAATTTCCGCTCGAGAAAATAAAAATTTCATTTCTTGGCTTGCGGAAAATGAAACGAGAAGTATCAACTCAGAAAAACGCCATCCATTTTCTAGAGAAACGAAGTTCATTTACGGTCTGAATTCAGACTGAACTACGTACTGATTTTATGGACGGAATACATACCGCCTTCCAATCACCACTACACCGCCTTCCACACACTTTTTTTACATGCATTTTTAAGGGGAGTCTGAATTCCGCACGAACAGCATACTAGGCTTAGGCCGGCCGCACATTGGATACGAATTTGTATCGTACGTAAACGTACATTATTGGACGTCCGAACTGAGCGCGCACACTGGTTGTGTTTTTCTCTATTTGAGTGCCAGTAGTAAATGTGACCTGGGGCCTGTGACATAGTCGTAATGAATAATTTATATCTGCTAGATAGTTCTTCGCTGATTCGAAGACTGCGGCGGTGGCGCAATAGCCATCGTAGGACCGAATGGGTGCGTGAAATTTATTTAAAAAGAGATGAATATGGCGAATTCTATCTTGTTATGGCGGACTTCAATAAGGAGCCCGGGCTATTTCATGGTTATCTACGCATGAATAAAGAGACCTTTGAATATATTCTAACCACAATACGATCCAATCTGACTAAATACAGTAACTTTCGCAAGACCATATCTCTTGAAGAACGACTAGTTTTAACCTTGAGTAAACGTAATAAATTAACTTACCAGGTATTTTTATTTCTTCTGATATTTCCCGCCAGGCTTACCGGTCACGTAAGTGATATGCCGAATCATTTTGATCCCATAAACTTTGTGTCCACACACCAAATAAATAAATTTTTCTATATCCATTTTGTATTTTTAACGTACGAACGCATAAAAAATCCGATCATATGGGATTGATTTCGGACGTCGGAAGTATACGCACGTAAGCTGATATTTCGCATTGTACATAGTGTGATACGCAGTTAAGAACGTATGAACACTCGCTAGCCCGGAGAATGGGCCCTTTTGTTGATAGAGGGTTTTGTTGATAGAGGGGGTAAAAAAGGAGTTAAAATTGAAAAAAATGTAGATGCAATCTCCCCAAGCCACCCCTAGCTGAAGTTGCCGTTTCACCCCTCACACCGCAACAAATGGTTAAAAATGTCTGCCATTAGTATTTAACGGTTTTTTAGCCCTAATAGATCTTACACGCGCAGCGACAGACATTTTTTTCAATTTTAACCCCTTTTTTACCCCTCAACCCCTCTATCTACAAAAGGGCCCATTCTCCGGGTTAGCGAGTGTGCTTACGTTATTAAGTGCATATCACACTATGTATATACAAAATATCAGCTTTAAGAAAATGACGTAGTCTGGCGGCCCTATAAGTTTTGATTGGTAAAAGCAAATGTAAAAAAAAACAAAGTTCTTATTTTGAAGAAAAATATTTGTCTTTCTCGATCCATATATTTAAATGATAGAAAACATATTTAAACAATTATTGTTAATTAATAATTGGCGACATATCACTTGTTTCAGTAAATCTTCTGCAAATTGTTAAAAAGCAAAATTATTTTTAAATTTAATTTGTGGATTGGTTTCCTGAAATGATCATAATTAAGATAAATGTATTGAAAAAAATGAAAAAAATCGTGTTTTTTCAATGCGGACTGTTAATATCGGAAGCAAAGAAAAGAATAGCTGCGTTCCATTGGGCAATATTTGCTACTCCGGAGTACTCCCGAGTACACTCAACTACCGCTGCTCTTGGTTTAGTGTATTTTGCTCCTTTATAAAAAAAATAATTATTTCACATTTCTTTAAAGGGCAATAAATTAATTTGAGGTTATGTTTTACTCGTATTTTCCTCTGATATCAATAATCGTGTTCCAATAGCCATGTACTCCGGAGTACTCGGGAGTAGAAAATTTCGCCCAATGGAACGCAGCTAATAATAACGCACTTTTTAAGACAATGCAATTTTATTTCTGAGATATGCGTGTCACGGAGGTTAACAGAGCACTTAAATTCTACAGCTAGAGCAATTCTACAAAATATGCAGGCAACCAAAATTAACAGTAGAGATCTATTGTTTTAGTTTAAAAATGTGTAAGTAAGAAAGCAATCAAAAAAGGTTACAGTGACTTGTAAAATTACGAATTTAAATAAGTACGTTGAATTAATAAATATAATGTAGATTTATGTCGCCAGTAGGTTGACTTTAGGCACAGACCTTTTATTTCACGAATTTCGGGAAAACTTTATTTCCATGCGTAATTGCAAAATACTTATTGATATTTAGTAGGTGGTCAATTTATAGCTGAAAACCCATACTTTACGATAGGGTAATTTATTTTATCAAAAAATATAAATTTTAATGATTTATTTATGAAATAGTAACAAACAAATTATTATTCCTTAAAAATATGCAATTTTTTAGAGCAATTAACCGTCTGTTATTAGGCGAAAAAACTCTTATTAATATTCTAACTATATAGAGGTTGTAGCTGAGATCAGTACCTTTAAATATGTGCTTTTTAGAATTTTTAAATAATTCGTTAACCATTGTTTGTAACATTATCTTGTAAAAAATGTGGAGTTCTTTGAAGATCGTGTAAAATGGAGCAGAATTTACCTAAACACATAAAAAATTGTCACTGGCGTCTATATCTTTTAATGTAGGCTTGCTTTGATATTTTACATAATTATTTAACCATTGTTTATAACATGATTTTTTAAAAAAGGGGAATTCTTTAAAAACCGTGCTAAAATAAAATTCTATAGCTGAAGCTATTCTAACTGCGATTCGACCAAAAACTTTTAACTCGCCCTTACAAGTTGCGTTAGCAGTAATGCTGCGTCGAAAACATGGATAAAGATACGTTATAAATACGCAAACGCTAGAAAATTTATATATGGGCTGACGCAATATCAATAAGAAATTTCATCATTGCGCCATTTTGGATCCGACCTTTTGAATTTTAAACATCATATTCGTAATCAGCGACCTCCTACTAGCATTTTTTCCGGTTTCATAATTCCGGTTTCATAATTACAATTTCGCATTTAATTTTGCAATAATTGTTTATAATTGCAACAATAAGGAATTAGAGGCATTTTTTAAGGGTTGGAATTTTATACGTAGAGCTTTTACAAAAATTTAAAAAAAGTTCGAAGACGATACGACCTACGATAGTTAAGCCCGTTTTTTGCCTTATTTTACTGGACTTCTAAACGTGAATTAGTGTCATGTCTGCAATTAGTGTGAATTAGTGGAAATTTTTTACTATTTACTTTAGAAGTTCATGAATCCACAAAAAATTAGTGAACAGGTCCATGCTAACTAATGCAATTAGTAAAATTTAATTTATTGTTGATTTTATTTAGTAGAAATAAAGGGTTATTTCTTCTTTTAACAAGTAAGATTATTTAAACAATTATTATATACCATTTATATAGAATTGGCAACAAAAAAAAATACTATTATATGCGCATCATTACCGCTATGCCGCAAATGGATTCCACACAAGGTTTTGAACGCTAGGTTTGAAGAATAGAGGAGAATAGGAAAGGTTAGAGGGGATCTGGCGGTGCTCGAGGAAATGTCGATGAACCTTACGTTCAACAGTTGAACGACTACATTCCTACGGTGGCTTGAATGGTCTATAGAGGCGCGAAAGGTGCCATCACCAATAGTTTGTCGCCCGATTTTGCACCTTGTCGACGTAAGCCAAGGTGGTTTTTGGGGCGCCTGCCCATATATACGAATTGTATTAAGGCGGTCCCGAATGTAGAATTTGTAGATTGTAGTCAAGGCGGCTGGCTGGAGGAGGAACTTTCATCTCTTGAGAAATCCAAGGCATTGGGAGGCGATTGGGAATATGTGATCATTCCTTTGCAGAACGTTATGTTATGATTTTTTAACTTTTTTTTATACATTTATTGTAATTATGTTGGCGGTAGATGATAAAAATGGACAAACTACCCTGACTAACTTTTTTTTATGTGACAGTGCTAAGCTTGTACTACCAGTCCGTTATGTCGTTTGTCACATCATGGTGCAATGTCTAAAAGTAAGCTTACTACGGGGGAAATTGGTTAAAGGTTATGACGGTTCTGGAGGACGTTGAAGAAGGTGGCGATGAAGCCTGCGTTTGAATTCTTGGATGTTGCAGGAGCTCGGAAAAACTGACTGCGAGAAATTATTCCACAGTCGAGTACTACTTACAAGTATTAAAATACATACAGGGTATATACGCTAAGTTTACAAAGCGGCCGGCTGTTGATAGGTTTTAGTTAGACGAACAAGAAATCGTATGGGAGGAGTGAATCGTAACGGTTTAGACGCTGTTAAAAATATTCGGCTAATTCTGTTAAATTGAGCAAGAAGCGGTACACATATTAAAATCCTAAAACATTACAAGTCAGTCTCGCGCTGATACTCATACAGTTCATTATTATCGAAATTAAGACTTTAATTTATTAAAACGATTGTATTCTTATTTTCTAACCCGTTCCCGGTTCAATATTCTCTCAACGATCAGTCGCTAGGGCGTTTTGAAGTTTTTTTAGTGTTTTGCATATTACTCTGTATTTTTGTAGCCCTATGTCCTACTTTCCTGAATAAGGCAGCACTGTACGCAGAATACCCACCTATCTAAAACTGTAAAAGCCAAGGAGTTATGAGTCGTCGACTTCCAGAGTTATGAAACGTCAAAATACGTAGTTGACCTATTTGGTACTTTTTTACCTACGCTTATATCGAAAAGTACCAAATAAGGTCAATTTTAACATCAAAATTGCTTATATCTTCAAAAGTAAAGGCCGTAGCATAAAAATTGTTATTCATAAGTAGCATCAAAACTATTTCTACTTGCTTTTACGAACTATGTACCGCCTAATGCCGGCTGATATTACCACTATAACCACATTTTGTGTGTTAATACAAGTAAGCGAAATTTGGCCAACGTTGAGTTCGATATGTTAGGGCGGCCTGCCCCCCCAGAAAAAATCTCTAGTTACGCCCATGATGACAATATTTATTGGTTATTATATTGAACTAGTTCAAATAGTCAATTCTTAGTCATTTTTCACTAATTCAAAATGTGCCATGTCTGCAACTTTGAATTAGTGAAAAATGACTAAGAATTAGTGAATTTCCACTAATTCATTTTTAGAGAGCATGTGTATCTGCAAAGTCTTCAAAGAAGTGTTCAAAGTTTATTGTCTAAAAGCATACTGTGGAGAAAAATGTTTGCAAAGCATGTCTGGCAGGTTGCGACAATATGGTGTTCAAATGCGTTTTCAAATCTTTGCAAAGTCTTCAAAGAAGGGTTCAAATCTTTGAAGCTATATCTGGCGCCGCCGGCCGGCTTAAAATGTGCAAATGTCAATTAGGCATCAAATTATTAGCTGTTTCGATTTTTTAAGTGATTTTTCACGTCCAGTTTAAACAATTGATCAATTCATCGTTTACATACTTACATCATGTCATCATATAGGTGCGTTCATCAAACAAACCTCATAAAAATACGAGCATACTTAATGTGTAAATTTACACGTTTTCATGAATACCCTTAATATAACAAAAAACGTATTGTAAATCAATATTTCATATCGCGATTTGTAATTTTACTGTACATTTGCACTGTGAATTTAATTTTTTTTTACAATGTAAGAAAGAACCGTGAAGTATATAGCAAAAGTGAAATCACACGAAAACTCGAAGAATTTAAGGAATCAAATTTGTGTTAACAAAAATATGTTTCAGTTGGTCAGTTTATGAGAAAAGTAGCCGTGAAACTCAGCTCGGCCGGCGGGCGAAGGGTTCAACTACGTGCATAAACTTATTATAAAACAGATAGTAAATTTACCTTGTTCTTATTCTTAGTGCAAAGTTTGAAATGTGTATCGAAGAATCGTGCTGCCTAAGCAAGATAGGTTCAATCAAAAATGAAACAAATAATTCATTTTCAATTCGGTAATGATTTCAGTTTATAATGAATATTTCAATTCCTTTAAAATATTTCCCCTTAAGACAGTCTGCATTTTCTATGCATAAGGAGGACCCAATAAACACATTTTACGAGAAACAAATAATTGAGCAGGTATTAGACAGGCAGATATCAGCAATACTGCTGCAGATTTACAGAAGAATGTGATCTTTCGAGAACCCCAAACTCTCAAACACCCTCAACTGCGTGTGTTTATTGCACGTTATCACTTACTTTCAGACGTGTCTTTTAGGATGTGTAAATGACAAAATCATATTTTACCTGAAGGCATCCTAACTGCCCCACATTAACTTAAACGAATCGTTAACTTCGTAAATGGTACGCAGGTAGCAATATGACTACCTCTTCATTGTCGCGGCGCATTCACCTTAAAGTTGAAGAAGGCTTCTTGCATTTCTCGTCTTTTACCCACCTCAAGACTGATTGTTTTTTGCTCAACTACCCCTGCTATAATTCTTTTGTTTTCTTGACATGCTTAAGATAATGCCGAAGACGTCGTCTTTTGCCAATGATAACAAACAGACGCAGTGCCTGCCTCTAGTTTGACTCAACTCTAAAGTATTTATACAACCCGAAAGACGGCAATTCTTTTAGTTTTGTTTCAGCCATATTGAAGTAGTAACCTCGTGAAATCTCTGAAAATAAAAAAGTGTATAATGGCGATGTTAAAAATCATATTTTTTGTGACCTTGATTATGCTTGTTGAGTGCAGTGAATCGAATGAAATCGTGGAAAGAGGCGACAAATCGCGAACCTGGTTGAGGGGCGCACAGGATATTTTGGCAGGACCTGCAGGGCAAATGGTAGTGCAAGTAGCAAAAGAGTTGATAAATAGATCGCTTGGAAATAGTCAGGTAATTTATTTTACTTGGGGTGATTTCGCATTTCGAATTGTTTGATTTTTTTTTAGATTTTAAGCTTGAACTTGAGCAACTTACTGGTTTTAATCTTATTGAAAGTGCTGATATTAAGTGTTGGATTCCTGGGAGCCGGGCATTGGAGTCATTACGCTCGAAGACGTAGTTCAAGTGGTAAGACATTTATTTCAATTAATCTAAATTTCAAAAACAAATGTGAGTTTTTTTAATCACTTTATTATTCTCTTAAATCATTGAATATAATTGTTTGTACGAGTTTGCATAACATATTTGTGTTAATACTCAAGGTCATTAATTACTGTAATTGAGATTGAAGGATATTTTGAGCAACTATAAAATCTGCAATAATCGAAATCCACATATTTAGCAAAAGGAGTGAAATAAGAGTTTATTTCTCTAATAACGCCTACATTATGTCTGACCCCACCCTGAAACTCTCTAAACAGAAACTCCGGGTTCATCGAATAGCTTTGCACGAACGACGAATGACGTACGCCTCTATTCTATACACATTATTCGTCGTTTAGTTCGCAGAATACCATGAACGAAGATACTTTTTTGGCAGTAGCGGCGGTTCTTGTTGGAAAAAATTGTAGGAAGAAAAACGGGTATGGGGCAAACCCTTTTTTGTGCACAACAGGTACATACTTCATTGCTTATCAACGAACGACGACACACAGTTTTCATCCACACTATCGTCGTACAGCGTACCTACAGCGAACAGCGAACGGAGAAAAATCAAAATGGATTTGATTTTTCGCTATGGCGAAAAACGCGGCGGCGTTGTCATCCACACTACAATTTTCTATAGTCATTCGTCGTTCGGACAACGCTGTTCGAAGAACGCGGAGTTAAACGACGATAGTGTGTAGCGGGATTTAGGCCGATGTTACAATTGGGGCTTTGACTTTACTTTGACTTAACTTCGGGCTTTGATTACATGTAATGTCATTAAAGCAGATTAAATAAAAGCTTCGACTGAACTTTGTCTGCGACTGTATTTCGACTGCAGTCCGGCTTTAAGAAAATTCAAAGTTTCGTCCGCCTGCAGCCAACTTCACTTTATCTGAGAGAACTGAAAACAACTTTTTTAAAGGGAAAGGAACAGTTTTGAATTCCGAGTATTTTTTATAGACTGCGAACAACATTAAAAAAAATTCCAATTCCTTTTCAGACATTTTAAAATTTTGATTTTTCTACTTTGCTTCTGCTTTGAAAGGAAACAGCTGATTGCAGAAGCTACAATTTAATTTTGAAGTCGAAGTCTCCGGGGACTTTCTTTGCAGCCGGAGTTGAAGTCGAAGCCAAAGCCTCAATTGTAACACGGCCCTTATAGTACCTACAAACTTCGTCGTGAGTACATAAAATTGAGAAACTCCTATAATTCCATCAACAGGAAAGTCAAATCATCATTTGATGATAGGTTGAGAAGTAAGATTCTCAACATCACTACAGGCAGTTTAAATTTCTGGTCCTTGGTAACTTCCATTAAGAAAAAAATTAATTCTTCCTCAACACCTCCTCTCATTTACAACAAGGAAGTGATAACAGAAAGCAAACCCAAGGCCGACTTATTAGCATCTCTATTCACCTCTAATTCTTCTTTACGCGATACTGCTATGACACCCCAACCTCGAGAAAACCATCCACTCAATGGACGGGGTTTACTTCAGGACTCACGAGGTATATAGGTGTCTCAAAGTGCCTGACGTCAATAAATCCACTCCTTTAATCCCTCATGGGACATAGGGCGGAAACATTTACCCTCCAGCGGACTCTGTTTTTTGCGACAGCTCTCAGCTCTGACCAGGATCTCCCGGTTGTTGCCGCCTCTGCTCTTAGGCTTCTCCTCCAAGTTGTTCTAGGTCTTCCGACTAGTGATGATCTTGTTCTTGCAGTCTTGTCTTGTTCTTGCACATTTAGCAAGACCAAGAACAAGAACAAGACTTAGTTATGCTCGCAAGAACAAGACTAACTCTGCAAGAACAAGACCAAGAGCAAGACTTTAGCAAGAGTCTTGCAAAATTTTCACCTAAATTCATTCTTTTAAAAACAAAAAATATAAAATTGATTAGGAATTTCAAGTAATTATGATATTAATATATGTGTGCATTGTATATACTTTTTAGTATGATAATTGTAAAAGCAATTATTCACATTTGTACATAAGTACATAATGACTTTGCATGCATTGTGCGTCAACGAGATTGACAATCAATATTTCTGCATTTCGAAACAAAATTTGCCGATATAATTTAGGTAGATGTTTCACACTTTTTAATCAATTGGGTGCTCTGTTACTTTCCTTCAATTACTGGTTTCTAGGAAATAAGTCCTTCTGTTAAATCTTTCAGGATTTAAAAAGAAAACCATACAAAAATGAAGATTCCTACGTTTCTTTTTTTAATAACCAATTTATAAAAATACATGCAATACATACTTGATGAACGAAAATAGTCTTGGTCTTGCAGATTGCACATTTAGCAAGACCAAGCCCAAGACCAAGACTTAGCTATGTTTGCAATAACAAGACCAAGAACAAGACTTAGCTATGCCCGCAAGACCAAGAACAAGACTGACTGAGCAAGAAGAAAACAAGACCAAGACTATATTAGTTTGCTCATCACCACTTCCGACTCGTCGGGTTCCTTGCGAACTCCAGCCGAGGGCCTGTTTGGCTAGATTCTCGTTTTCGCGTCGCGAGGTGTGCCAATCCAATTCCATTTCCTTCGCCTGATTCGGTTGTCTATCCTTTCTTGGCCGGCCCGCCGCCATAGTTCTTCATTTGTAATTCTATCTTGCCAGCGGATTTTTAGGATACGACGGAGGCATCTGTTGATAAAAACAGATTCCCCCTATGGTACTAAGAAAATGTGCCTCACCTTTTGGGTAAACCTCTGCGCCAACTTTTTGCCTGTCTTACTACTCCGGAGTGAATCTTGACTCTCGGAAACTTGCTCATGGTTAGCCCATTCCAAAGAGATGAGAGCTGTCGCGCAAAACAGTGTCCGCTGGAGGGCAACTGTTTCCGCCCTATGTAACATGAGGGATTAAAGGAGCGTAAGTAAATAAGTAAGCAATAGCAATTACTTCTGTGCTCTCCAAAATCGTGGAGACAATAATCGATAGAAAGCTGATGAACTATCTAGAATCCAACCAAATTATACACCACAGGCAGTACGGCTTTAGATCAAAACGGTCTACTGGCGATCTCCTTGTGTATTTAACCGAGCATATCAACCAAAGCATTCATCGCTTTGGTGAGTCTGGTCTGGTTGCTCTAGATCTCAAAGGCTTTTGCCAAAATGTGGCACCCTGCTCTGTTGACCACACTTCAAGCTATTGGTATAAACTTAGTTCTAAGGAACTGGATTAAGAGCTTCCTTTTTGGCCGTTCAGGGGTCAATTCTATCATCTGCGCTTTTCCTAATCTTGCTTTCAATCCCCTCCAACCCCTTCCCTGCTTCGCTGATGCCGGCACTTTGCGTTACTCTTACGCCTTCGACAATATAAGATCAGCACGTGCCAGGCTTTGTCTTCACCACCGTGAATTGATGTCCACTTCGATCAACCGGGATATCGAATCGATTCTTGATTGGGGCCTCATGAATCGTGATGAATTTAACGCCACCAAAACGAAGTACTGCCTCATCTCCACCAAAGCTAACACCGACATTCCTCCTATCTCAGTGGAGAAGAAAATGTAACGGCTGACTCAACTCTCAACATCCTATTCCAAATCGCCAAACAAACCTCCCAAGAGATGCAAGGTCCTCCTCCAGGCCGCCGCCCTGGGTACAATCTACAAATCCTACATTCGGCCCCGCCTTGAATACAATTCGTATATCTGGGCAGGCCCCTCAAAAACCACCTTGGCTTGCCTCGACAAGGTGCAAAATCGTGCCATCAAACTTATTGGTGATTGCAACTTTCGCGCCTCTATAGACCCTTTAAGCCACCGTAGGAATGTAGCAGCCCTCTCTATACTTAATCGCTATTACCATAGCGACTGTTCCACTGAAATTCAGGACCTTGTGCTTGCACGGCAATATTTTTCCCGCAACACAAGACTAGCCCGCTCGGCTCACCCCCATATCCTACAGCCCCCGCTTTCGCGAACAAACGGTCAACAAGTTCGTTTATGAATAGAACAACTCGACTGTGGAATAATCTCCCGCAGGCAGTATTTCCGAACTCGTACAACATCTTAGAGTTCAAACGTAATATTCATCGACATTTCCTTGAGCACCCTCCAGACCCCCTCTAACCTTTCCTATTCTCGTCAATTCTTCAAACCAAGCTTACTACCAGAAATTTCACCATGACCTTAACGACATGTCAGGCTGGTAGTACAAAGGGTCACCCTAAGCTTGGTGTTTTCATATAAACAAAAAAAATGGTTATTAATTTTGTCAACATTGTGGCAGTGTTGTCGTAACATTCGTAAGAGTCGGCAGCATTTTTTTGGCACTGCACCCAACACGTAACCTAAAAAGTCAACTGATGATGCGGCGTAAAACGGCGTGGGGATGGAAGAAAAAGTGCTGCACACGCACTTTCGCTTTGGGTGGGGAAATCCGTTCCTAATATATTTCATGTACACCTAATAACCCAGAACGTTCGAGGGCAACGAAAGAACGTGGTCGAAGGGACTCACACAAGCAAGGCGTTTCATACGAAATCTAAATAATTATATTAGAGCTAAAGAACTTATAATTGTGTATCCTAAGATTTTTTAACCTCACCCGACTGGCATTTAAAAATGAGATTGCCTTATGCAGCGTGTGGGCCCCATTTGGCAAATGAGGGACATGCCGAAAGAAGTTGTTCCCCTTAGTTTCCTCATGAACACCACACGAAAAAATCAGCGAAACTGAAGTGAGGTATGCCTTATCAGTTTCTCATAAGGGTCCTATGGGGTAACCTCGTTACAATTGAAATGGGGCAATCCCAACATCTGCTTTACTTTTTAAAAAGCTTTAAGGCAGATGCCACACCTAACTAGTGATGTGGTGATGTGTTGATGTTGATGTACTGATTTTGATATTGCAACAAAATCACATCACCAGTTAATGCCACATCTAAGAAGGCGATCAAATGAAAATGTTTGGTCAAAATTGAAATGGAAAACGGAGAACTTTCGTTGTTGTTATTACTAAAGAGGAAAATGAAAAGAAAAAATCGAAAATTTTGGATTCATCGTTTTATACGGGCTTTTATTCCCTTGTGCTTTTGGCTTATCAGCAGACGCCAATGCAATATTTATTAATATTGACGTGGGTGAAGTTGTGAAAAATACTGATGGAGGTACAATGTATATTCCAGAATTCAACTTCAAATCAATGCTTGCAACGTGGAAGTTAACATATTCTGTGTTAGCGCCACTACCAAATGGCAATGAAGCTTTCCCTTACTACTTTTCAGGTTCCATATGTCGTGGTACTTTTGTCAATATTGAGTCTGTTTAGGCGCTTCACTCCCAAGAACTTTCTGGATGAAAGGAAAAATGGGGTGGTGCCTCTCATCATCCCCACTTTCTCCTTCATCCACAAAGTTCGGCCCTGGTATCTAATAAAAAAACAATATTGAAACCGCCACTCAAAATCTTGGGGATTTCGTTGAAGTTTTGACCTAGTAAAATTGAAAATTGAAGTGGTGATTTTCATGTATCATCATCATCAGGAGCTCCACAGCCTATTGTTGGCCTTGGCTTCCTCCAGCATTCGCCTCCATGATTCTCGATCTCTGGCTCGACTTTTCCAGTTTCTTATTCCCAACTGCCTCAAGTCTTCTTCGACGTCATCTATATATCTTTTCTTAGGCCGGCCGGGTCTGCGTTTTCCTGACGGTACTTTCCCCAGCACTATCTTTGTCGGGTTCCGTTCCGCACCTCGTTGGACGTGACCAATCCATCGCAGTCTGTTTATTTTGATCACTTTGACAATGTTTGGAATCTTGCTGATTTCATACAACTCTGAGTTGTATCTTCTTCTCTAAACGCCATCAACCTGTATTCCTTTGTAGATCGAACGAAGAATTCTCCTTTCAAATCTTCCTACCAATGCTTCGTCTGCGTTTTTCAATGTCCACACTTCCGAACCATATAGTAGGACAGGCCTTATTAGTGTCGTGTAAAGTGCCAGTTTCGTCTTCCTTGATATATTTCTAGACGTCAGGTGCCTGCGTAGACCAAAGTAGCATTTATTAGCCAGTGCTATTCGTCTTCTGATTTCGGCCGATGTATCATTACCTTTTGTTATAATCGTGCCGAGGTACACAAACTCATCTACTGCTTCTATATTGTAGGTGTCTATCGTTATGTTCTGTCTGCTACTTCTGGCGTTTTTTGTGTACATATACTTTGTTTTGTGCTCGTTTATTTCCAACCCGATTTTTTTTGCGGCTTGCTCAAGTGCTACAAAGGTCTCCTTCATGCTCTCAAATGATCTTCCAAGGATGGCTATATCGTCGGCAAAGGCTAATATTTGCACTGACCTATCGAAGATGCACCCTGATGTGTTAATCGATGCATCTCTTACTGCTTTTTCTAGGGCCACGTTGAATAACAAGCAGGATAGTGCGTCGCCTTGCCTTAATCCTCTATTTGTTCTGAGGGGTGGGGATAGTTCACCATCTATTCTGACTCTACACCTTGCATCTTTCATCGAAATTTTCGTCAGTTCTACTAGGTGATTAGGTAATCCGAGCTGCTCCATAGCATCAAATAACTCATTACGGTTCACACTATCGTAAGCATATTTGTAGTCGATGAATAACATGTGGATGTTTATGTTAAATTCAACAGCTTTTTCTAGGGTTTCTCTGAGTACAAATAGCTGGTCGGTTGTGGATCTTCCAGGACGAAAACCGCATTGATACTCTCCTAATATTCTTTCCACGTATGGTCGTAGTCTAATATAGAGTACACGTGAAAATACTTTGTACGTTGTGTTCAATAGCGTTATTCCTCTATAGTTGTTGCAAGATAGAGGGTCTCCTTTTTTGTGTAAGGGACACACTATGCCCTCGTTCCACTCATCAGGCATTTCTTTCCGTCTCCAGATTTCCACTATTACTTCATGTAGTTTTTGGATAGTTTCCTCTCCGCCTTGCTTAATGAGTTCTGCAGGTATGCTGTCAGACCCTGATGCCTTATTATTTTTTAGTGCTCGCAATGCCAGGCGTACTTCCTCTATGGTGGGGGCTGCTGTGCTGTCATTCTCATCGTCCGCGTTCATATTCTGCACACTTCGGGTACCAATGTGCTCCTGCTCTGGGTTCATTAGTAGTAGTTCCTCGAAATGCTCTGCCCATCTAGCCAATACTTCGTCCTTATTACTTAATATCTCCCCACTTTTATCCTTGCACATTGTCACTCTAGGCTTAAATTCTTTCCGTTGTTGGTTTACCTTTTTGTAGAAGTTTCTTGCATCATTTAAGCTTGCTGATTCTTCTATTTTTTTCATTTGTTCTTCCCAATACTGCCTTTTTTTCGCTTTGTGCATTCTCTTCTCAGCTCGCCTCTTTCCTTTATACTCCTCTTCAGAGTTTCTTGTTCTGTGCCTACTTAGCATGACTTGGTAAGCTCGGTTTTTCTCCATTGTCACCTGGGCGCATTCTTCTTCAAACCATTCTACTCTTCGTTCTTGTTGAACGAAACCTAGAATATCTTCTGCTGATCTTTTCACTGCTCTTTTTATGTCATTCCATTGGTCGTTCAAGTTTTCATGTGTGTTTTGACCAATTTCATTTATTCTTATGTTGAGCAGGTTCTCATAATCAGCCCTAGTTTGCTCTTCCTGCAATCCTGCCACGTTGTATTTTCTGTCTCTGTTTCCTCTTCTTGTTTGCTTGCTTGTCGATATCCTGGCCCTAATTTTCGTTCCCATTAAGAAGTGGTCAGAGTCTACATTTGCGCCGCGGTATACTCTCACATCAAGCACATTGGACTGGTGGCGCGCGTCTATAAGGACATGATCGATTGCGTTGTTGGTTACTCCATCTGGCGACTTCCAGGTTGCTTTTTGAATATCCTTATGCTGGAATTTGGTGCTGGATATAACCATATTTTGCGCCATGGCGAAGTTTATAAGTCTTAATCCATTATCATTGTGGTGTTCGTGCAAACTAAACTTTCCAATTGTAGGCTGAAACGCTGCTTCCCGTCCTATTTTAGCATTGGCATCTCCAATGACTATCTTTATGTCATGACGGGGACAGTTTCTGTATACTCTCTCTAAAGAGTCGTAGAACATCTCCTTTTCTTCTTCCGGGCTCTCTTCTGTTGGAGTGTGTACATTTATGACTGAATAATTGAAGAATTTGCCCCTTAAACGAATCTTGCACATTCTTTCATTTATGGCTTCAAATCCTATGACAAGGTGCTTTATTTCCTTCCGAACAATGAATGCTGTACCTAGTATGTGGTCTCTTTCTTTGCAGCTATAAAATATGTTATGTGTTCTTTTTTCGAATATTCCCTGTCCAGTCCATCTCATCTCCTGAATGGCCGCTACGTCCACTCTGTATTTCATCAATTCGTCTAGGAGAATTTTTAACTTACCGGGTTGGTATAGTGTTCTTACATTCCATGAAAATAAGTTCAAATCGTTGGCCTTTGTACGTTTGCCGGGTCGTCTCCGTGAAATCTGTCCATTCCGAGGCTCTGCCGTAGGTTCCATAGCAAAAGGTTAATGCCAGGAAGAGTTGCTAGCCCTTCGCTGGTAGGCGAGAATATAGCGTCTCACACTCGCTACTACCGTCGTTAGTTGGTTATCCAGGGGGCACCACGTGGAGGTGACGGTTCGATTTTGCCCCCCTGATTTTCATGTATGAATTTCATTATTTTGCGTAAAGTTTTATGCCGTGATACATAAATAACTACCATCAAATTGCAAATTCATCTGTCCTTTTTCTGCCGTAGATCTGCCTACACACATTTCATGGAGATTTATCGTGACTAAGCGATAGCGTTTTTTATATCTCTATGAGATGTTAAAACATTAGCGGAGTCCTCATCATATTCTTCATTTTTCATCCAAGTTTTTATAAAAGTAATACATTAATTTTTTTTACAACTTTCGTCCTCTAAAACTTGTACATTCGAAAACCCCTAACCTATCCCTAACCTATCCTTAAAATAAGCTTACTACTAGAAATTGCACCATGACTTGAACGACATGACGGACTAGTAGTACAAAGGGTGATTCCTAAGCTTGATTTTACCACATAAAATAAATGCGAATGCCACACGGGTATACACGTTTCCGCTACAAGCATGGCATGCATGCTCCCGCTACAGGCATGGTATGCATGCTCCCGCTACAGGCATGGCATGCACGCTCCCGCTACATGCATAAACATTTATAATTGCATCGGCATCAGCATACACGATTCCAAACGCGGGTGTTGTTTTACCAAGGAGTCCCCAACTAAGCACTAACGACGTCCAATGCCGCTTGACCTATGCAATCGAACGAGAACCGATCTACTGAGTATGCTATTGGTACCCTTTATGGTCGCGAAGATAATTGCTCGTTTTCTTCGTCCTATACAATTTTTTAAAGCCCCAATTTTAAAGGGAGCAAAAAGAAATGCAAAAAAAATCAACTCTGATCTAGGGGAAGCTTTACTCCCTAAAGGCCCGTCCTCACTACGCGGACTTAGATCCCACGCGCTTTTGGCCGTACGGCCAGGCAAAAGCGCGCGTGATCTTTTAATTTTCTGAGTCATGAGTGAGAAAAAATCAATTCTCATTTGAAACGGCGTACGCGCTTTTGAAAAACTCATAGTGTGTGGACGCGCAATGTACCTTTTTAAGCACAGCCTTTTGTCCTCGTTGTTTTGCCGCACGGCCTTTACCATGGACAAAGTCGTAAAAAAGTCGTAAAAAAGTCATAAAACTCTATATGAAAAAAAAGGCAAAAGCGCGTACGACCCAAGACCGCGTAGTGTGGTCCCACCATTAAGGGTTTTTCTGTTCTTACAAATACTGGCAACTCCCCCCGTCAGCATAGCTACCGCAGAGAGATCGTTTTCTACTCTTCGCCGAGTAAAATGTTGGTTGCTTGCCTCAATGGCACCGGAAAGATTATCCGGGGTAGCTCTCCTAAATATACACAAAGATGTGAACCTGGATATCGATGAAATTATCAACGTTTTCGCGAAAAAGAAACGTAAGCTTGAATTTGTAATTTAAGTAAGCACCTAAGCAAAAATAATTAATGTAAAATGTATACTAGCGTTTAATTTAATATCCTTTGAAGTTGTAAAAAATTCATCAAAATCGGTTCAGTAGTTTAGATTCTAAATATGACATTGTGATGTGCAAACAAACACACATTTACAAACTAACATTTTACAGCTTAATTAATTTACCTACTAGTGTTTGCCCCACGGCTTTGCCCACGTGCAACTATACACCGTAGAAAATCTTGGTCAGGACGTCATATATTTTGTAAACATCTCCTTTGTAGGAAAGCACTATATCGATCATGAGCGAGTTCATACTCCGACTCGCTGTGACCACAACCTTTTTTGAGGGCTGGATCCGCCCCTGCATGTCTATTGTCTATCCGCCCCTGCATTCTATTGTCTATGTGGTTGTGTACAAAGCAACAAAAATTTTCATAATTTTCGCAGCCCCAGCGAACAAAGTTATGCTTGTGTTAGTGTAATTTGCTGCGAGACCGAAAATTTTTTGGATTTACAAGTGAGGCTCAACACATACCCTTCCCCGCGCTCCCTTGTCTAAAAAAACGGTTTATTGGAAATATTGGAAAGTGAGTCTGGGAAAGTGATAGGCCGTGTAATTTGGCTCATTGATATTCTTGCAATCGAGTGCAAGAAGTTGTACGACCCGGAATATGCCAGAGGGGAGTTCAAGGAAGTGCGACGGACTTTGGCGCGCAGCCAGTCCATCGCAATATGGCAGAGGAGGTGGGACGAGTGTACTACGGGCCAATGGACCCACAGACTCATACCAAATGTGGAGAAGTGGGCTATAAGGGAACATAGGGAAGTGAGTTACTACATCACACAGTCGCTGAGTGGGCATGGAGGTTATAGGTCATACCTTCACTGCTTCAGTTTGGACGATTCACCGTTCTGCCCGGATTGCCCGGACGATAAAGAGGACGCGGAGCATGTCTTCTTTAAATGCCCGAGGTTTGCGGAGCACAGGACTGCGTTGGAAGCAGTTGCTGAAGTGGGGCTAATTCCTGAGAACATCCTGGACCATATGATAAAGTCGGAGGATGTGGGGAGAATGATAGAAGTGGCGCATTACGAAGCCCAAAGAAACAGAGAAAGGCAAAGAAATGCAGGGAGAGATCAGCAGCTAGGTAGCTAAATGGCTAGACTGTTCCGGCTCTGGTGAGCACCTTTGAGGGATCCCTTTTTAAGGGTCATGCTGATGACGCCAGACTGAAGTAAAGCCTTTACGGCTCGTACCGGTCTGGACTTGAACGTCATGTAAAAAGGGTGGGTGAATTTAGTCAGTAGGTGTCTGACACTACCGTCTGGGTGCGCACCGCCAGCGGTGTCTCCTGTCGTAGGCATGGAAGCCTTAGTGCACGGCGACAACGCAGCCTACCTAGCCCAGCACTGCACATAACACCATATAAGTTTAGTGTGCGATGGTCAAATTCTGTTCTTGCTAGGTGCGATGACTGCGTTGTGGCCGTGCACTTAGGCAGGCGTACGCGGTCACACACATTCCCTGCTGCTATACCGATGTAAGATTCTCATCACTCCCTCGTAAAAAAAACAACTCTGGAACAAATGCTAACTCTCTTACCGCTACAGCCGGGGCTGTACCTCTAAAACCACCACTTCAATCCTTAGGGCGGCAACCTCCCCAGTCTAAAAGGCTAGCAAAAAGGGGGGGAATATAATCCCCTAAGGAAATGAGCACCAATATGAAGCTTGTAAAAATAAACCTTCCGAGAACCGAGCAATGAAGCAGTGTCAGTGAACACGGTCACGCGAAGAGAAATACAAAGAGCTCAGAAAAGAAGAAAAGAGACCGAGTAAGAAATTTTACGTAAATAATGTCTAAAAAACATTTTTGTACGATCAAATTCCTGGGAGATGCGAATTTGTTAATTAAAGCCTGGTATGCTGTTCGTGCGGAATTCCGCTCTGAAGAGAATCCATATAATCAGTCTGAATTCCGCTTAGCTGGGAGAGTTATGTAGACAATGTAGACCTGACTGATATAACAGTGACTGTTTGGACACCACAAGCTGCCGAAACCACTTTTCTCCGCATATAAATGATAAACGTCAAAATTTCCGCTCGAGAAAATAAAAATTTCATTTCTTGGCTTGCGGAAAATGAAACGAGAAGTATCAACTCAGAAAAACGCCATCCATTTTCTAGAGAAACGAAGTTCATTTACGGTCTGAATTCAGACTGAACTACGTACTGATTTTATGGACGGAATACAGACCGCCTTCCAATCTGAATTCCACACACTTTTTTTACATGCATTTTTAAGGGGAGTCTGAATTCCGCACGAACAGCATACTAGGCTTAGGCCGGCCGCACATTGGATACGAATTTGTATCGTACGTAAACGTACATTATTGGACGTCCGAACTGAGCGCGCACACTGGTTGTGTTTTTCTCTATTTGAGTGCCAGTAGTAAATGTGACCTGGGGCCTGTGACATAGTCGTAATGAATAATTTATATCTGCTAGATAGTTCTTCGCTGATTCGAAGACTGCGGCGGTGGCGCAATAGCCATCGTAGGACCGAATGGGTGCGTGAAATTTATTTAAAAAGAGATGAATATGGCGAATTCTATCTTGTTATGGCGGACTTCAATAAGGAGCCCGGGCTATTTCATGGTTATCTACGCATGAATAAAGAGACCTTTGAATATATTCTAACCACAATACGATCCAATCTGACTAAATACAGTAACTTTCGCAAGACCATATCTCTTGAAGAACGACTAGTTTTAACCTTGAGTAAACGTAATAAATTAACTTACCAGGTATTTTTATTTCTTCTGATATTTCCCGCCAGGCTTACCGGTCACGTAAGTGATATGCCGAATCATTTTGATCCCATAAACTTTGTGTCCACACACCAAATAAATAAATTTTTCTATATCCATTTTGTATTTTTAACGTACGAACGCATAAAAAATCCGATCATATGGGATTGATTTCGGACGTCGGAAGTATACGCACGTAAGCTGATATTTCGCATTGTACATAGTGTGATACGCAGTTAAGAACGTATGAACACTCGCTAGCCCGGAGAATGGGCCCTTTTGTTGATAGAGGGTTTTGTTGATAGAGGGGGTAAAAAAGGAGTTAAAATTGAAAAAAATGTAGATGCAATCTCCCCAAGCCACCCCTAGCTGAAGTTGCCGTTTCACCCCTCACACCGCAACAAATGGTTAAAAATGTCTGCCATTAGTATTTAACGGTTTTTTAGCCCTAATAGATCTTACACGCGCAGCGACAGACATTTTTTTCAATTTTAACCCCTTTTTTACCCCTCAACCCCTCTATCTACAAAAGGGCCCATTCTCCGGGTTAGCGAGTGTGCTTACGTTATTAAGTGCATATCACACTATGTATATACAAAATATCAGCTTTAAGAAAATGACGTAGTCTGGCGGCCCTATAAGTTTTGATTGGTAAAAGCAAATGTAAAAAAAAACAAAGTTCTTATTTTGAAGAAAAATATTTGTCTTTCTCGATCCATATATTTAAATGATAGAAAACATATTTAAACAATTATTGTTAATTAATAATTGGCGACATATCACTTGTTTCAGTAAATCTTCTGCAAATTGTTAAAAAGCAAAATTATTTTTAAATTTAATTTGTGGATTGGTTTCCTGAAATGATCATAATTAAGATAAATGTATTGAAAAAAATGAAAAAAATCGTGTTTTTTCAATGCGGACTGTTAATATCGGAAGCAAAGAAAAGAATAGCTGCGTTCCATTGGGCAATATTTGCTACTCCGGAGTACTCCCGAGTACACTCAACTACCGCTGCTCTTGGTTTAGTGTATTTTGCTCCTTTATAAAAAAAATAATTATTTCACATTTCTTTAAAGGGCAATAAATTAATTTGAGGTTATGTTTTACTCGTATTTTCCTCTGATATCAATAATCGTGTTCCAATAGCCATGTACTCCGGAGTACTCGGGAGTAGAAAATTTCGCCCAATGGAACGCAGCTAATAATAACGCACTTTTTAAGACAATGCAATTTTATTTCTGAGATATGCGTGTCACGGAGGTTAACAGAGCACTTAAATTCTACAGCTAGAGCAATTCTACAAAATATGCAGGCAACCAAAATTAACAGTAGAGATCTATTGTTTTAGTTTAAAAATGTGTAAGTAAGAAAGCAATCAAAAAAGGTTACAGTGACTTGTAAAATTACGAATTTAAATAAGTACGTTGAATTAATAAATATAATGTAGATTTATGTCGCCAGTAGGTTGACTTTAGGCACAGACCTTTTATTTCACGAATTTCGGGAAAACTTTATTTCCATGCGTAATTGCAAAATACTTATTGATATTTAGTAGGTGGTCAATTTATAGCTGAAAACCCATACTTTACGATAGGGTAATTTATTTTATCAAAAAATATAAATTTTAATGATTTATTTATGAAATAGTAACAAACAAATTATTATTCCTTAAAAATATGCAATTTTTTAGAGCAATTAACCGTCTGTTATTAGGCGAAAAAACTCTTATTAATATTCTAACTATATAGAGGTTGTAGCTGAGATCAGTACCTTTAAATATGTGCTTTTTAGAATTTTTAAATAATTCGTTAACCATTGTTTGTAACATTATCTTGTAAAAAATGTGGAGTTCTTTGAAGATCGTGTAAAATGGAGCAGAATTTACCTAAACACATAAAAAATTGTCACTGGCGTCTATATCTTTTAATGTAGGCTTGCTTTGATATTTTACATAATTATTTAACCATTGTTTATAACATGATTTTTTAAAAAAGGGGAATTCTTTAAAAACCGTGCTAAAATAAAATTCTATAGCTGAAGCTATTCTAACTGCGATTCGACCAAAAACTTTTAACTCGCCCTTACAAGTTGCGTTAGCAGTAATGCTGCGTCGAAAACATGGATAAAGATACGTTATAAATACGCAAACGCTAGAAAATTTATATATGGGCTGACGCAATATCAATAAGAAATTTCATCATTGCGCCATTTTGGATCCGACCTTTTGAATTTTAAACATCATATTCGTAATCAGCGACCTCCTACTAGCATTTTTTCCGGTTTCATAATTCCGGTTTCATAATTACAATTTCGCATTTAATTTTGCAATAATTGTTTATAATTGCAACAATAAGGAATTAGAGGCATTTTTTAAGGGTTGGAATTTTATACGTAGAGCTTTTACAAAAATTTAAAAAAAGTTCGAAGACGATACGACCTACGATAGTTAAGCCCGTTTTTTGCCTTATTTTACTGGACTTCTAAACGTGAATTAGTGTCATGTCTGCAATTAGTGTGAATTAGTGGAAATTTTTTACTATTTACTTTAGAAGTTCATGAATCCACAAAAAATTAGTGAACAGGTCCATGCTAACTAATGCAATTAGTAAAATTTAATTTATTGTTGATTTTATTTAGTAGAAATAAAGGGTTATTTCTTCTTCGTAAGATTATTTAAACAATTATTATATACCATTTATATAGAATTGGCAACAAAAAAAAAATACTATTATATGCGCATCATTACCGCTATGCCGCAAATGGATTCCACACAAGGTTTTGAACGCTAGGTTTGAAGAATAGAGGAGAATAGGAAAGGTTAGAGGGGATCTGGCGGTGCTCGAGGAAATGTCGATGAACCTTACGTTCAACAGTTGAACGACTACATTCCTACGGTGGCTTGAATGGTCTATAGAGGCGCGAAAGGTGCCATCACCAATAGTTTGTCGCCCGATTTTGCACCTTGTCGACGTAAGCCAAGGTGGTTTTTGGGGCGCCTGCCCATATATACGAATTGTATTAAGGCGGTCCCGAATGTAGAATTTGTAGATTGTAGTCAAGGCGGCTGGCTGGAGGAGGAACTTTCATCTCTTGAGAAATCCAAGGCATTGGGAGGCGATTGGGAATATGTGATCATTCCTTTGCAGAACGTTATGTTATGATTTTTTAACTTTTTTTTATACATTTATTGTAATTATGTTGGCGGTAGATGATAAAAATGGACAAACTACCCTGACTAACTTTTTTTTATGTGACAGTGCTAAGCTTGTACTACCAGTCCGTTATGTCGTTTGTCACATCATGGTGCAATGTCTAAAAGTAAGCTTACTACGGGGGAAATTGGTTAAAGGTTATGACGGTTCTGGAGGACGTTGAAGAAGGTGGCGATGAAGCCTGCGTTTGAATTCTTGGATGTTGCAGGAGCTCGGAAAAACTGACTGCGAGAAATTATTCCACAGTCGAGTACTACTTACAAGTATTAAAATACATACAGGGTATATACGCTAAGTTTACAAAGCGGCCGGCTGTTGATAGGTTTTAGTTAGACGAACAAGAAATCGTATGGGAGGAGTGAATCGTAACGGTTTAGACGCTGTTAAAAATATTCGGCTAATTCTGTTAAATTGAGCAAGAAGCGGTACACATATTAAAATCCTAAAACATTACAAGTCAGTCTCGCGCTGATACTCATACAGTTCATTATTATCGAAATTAAGACTTTAATTTATTAAAACGATTGTATTCTTATTTTCTAACCCGTTCCCGGTTCAATATTCTCTCAACGATCAGTCGCTAGGGCGTTTTGAAGTTTTTTTAGTGTTTTGCATATTACTCTGTATTTTTGTAGCCCTATGTCCTACTTTCCTGAATAAGGCAGCACTGTACGCAGAATACCCACCTATCTAAAACTGTAAAAGCCAAGGAGTTATGAGTCGTCGACTTCCAGAGTTATGAAACGTCAAAATACGTAGTTGACCTATTTGGTACTTTTTTACCTACGCTTATATCGAAAAGTACCAAATAAGGTCAATTTTAACATCAAAATTGCTTATATCTTCAAAAGTAAAGGCCGTAGCATAAAAATTGTTATTCATAAGTAGCATCAAAACTATTTCTACTTGCTTTTACGAACTATGTACCGCCTAATGCCGGCTGATATTACCACTATAACCACATTTTGTGTGTTAATACAAGTAAGCGAAATTTGGCCAACGTTGAGTTCGATATGTTAGGGCGGCCTGCCCCCCCAGAAAAAATCTCTAGTTACGCCCATGATGACAATATTTATTGGTTATTATATTGAACTAGTTCAAATAGTCAATTCTTAGTCATTTTTCACTAATTCAAAATGTGCCATGTCTGCAACTTTGAATTAGTGAAAAATGACTAAGAATTAGTGAATTTCCACTAATTCATTTTTAGAGAGCATGTGTATCTGCAAAGTCTTCAAAGAAGTGTTCAAAGTTTATTGTCTAAAAGCATACTGTGGAGAAAAATGTTTGCAAAGCATGTCTGGCAGGTTGCGACAATATGGTGTTCAAATGCGTTTTCAAATCTTTGCAAAGTCTTCAAAGAAGGGTTCAAATCTTTGAAGCTATATCTGGCGCCGCCGGCCGGCTTAAAATGTGCAAATGTCAATTAGGCATCAAATTATTAGCTGTTTCGATTTTTTAAGTGATTTTTCACGTCCAGTTTAAACAATTGATCAATTCATCGTTTACATACTTACATCATGTCATCATATAGGTGCGTTCATCAAACAAACCTCATAAAAATACGAGCATACTTAATGTGTAAATTTACACGTTTTCATGAATACCCTTAATATAACAAAAAACGTATTGTAAATCAATATTTCATATCGCGATTTGTAATTTTACTGTACATTTGCACTGTGAATTTAATTTTTTTTTACAATGTAAGAAAGAACCGTGAAGTATATAGCAAAAGTGAAATCACACGAAAACTCGAAGAATTTAAGGAATCAAATTTGTGTTAACAAAAATATGTTTCAGTTGGTCAGTTTATGAGAAAAGTAGCCGTGAAACTCAGCTCGGCCGGCGGGCGAAGGGTTCAACTACGTGCATAAACTTATTATAAAACAGATAGTAAATTTACCTTGTTCTTATTCTTAGTGCAAAGTTTGAAATGTGTATCGAAGAATCGTGCTGCCTAAGCAAGATAGGTTCAATCAAAAATGAAACAAATAATTCATTTTCAATTCGGTAATGATTTCAGTTTATAATGAATATTTCAATTCCTTTAAAATATTTCCCCTTAAGACAGTCTGCATTTTCTATGCATAAGGAGGACCCAATAAACACATTTTACGAGAAACAAATAATTGAGCAGGTATTAGACAGGCAGATATCAGCAATACTGCTGCAGATTTACAGAAGAATGTGATCTTTCGAGAACCCCAAACTCTCAAACACCCTCAACTGCGTGTGTTTATTGCACGTTATCACTTACTTTCAGAGGTGTCTTTTAGGATGTGTAAATGACAAAATCATATTTTACCTGAAGGCATCCTAACTGCCCCACATTAACTTAAACGAATCGTTAACTTCGTAAATGGTACGCAGGTAGCAATATGACTACCTCTTCATTGTCGCGGCGCATTCACCTTAAAGTTGAAGAAGGCTTCTTGCATTTCTCGTCTTTTACCCACCTCAAGACTGATTGTTTTTTGCTCAACTACCCCTGCTATAATTCTTTTGTTTTCTTGACATGCTTAAGATAATGCCGAAGACGTCGTCTTTTGCCAATGATAACAAACAGACGCAGTGCCTGCCTCTAGTTTGACTCAACTCTAAAGTATTTATACAACCCGAAAGACGGCAATTCTTTTAGTTTTGTTTCAGCCATATTGAAGTAGTAACCTCGTGAAATCTCTGAAAATAAAAAAGTGTATAATGGCGATGTTAAAAATCATATTTTTTGTGACCTTGATTATGCTTGTTGAGTGCAGTGAATCGAATGAAATCGTGGAAAGAGGCGACAAATCGCGAACCTGGTTGAGGGGCGCACAGGATATTTTGGCAGGACCTGCAGGGCAAATGGTAGTGCAAGTAGCAAAAGAGTTGATAAATAGATCGCTTGGAAATAGTCAGGTAATTTATTTTACTTGGGGTGATTTCGCATTTCGAATTGTTTGATTTTTTTTTAGATTTTAAGCTTGAACTTGAGCAACTTACTGGTTTTAATCTTATTGAAAGTGCTGATATTAAGTGTTGGATTCCTGGGAGCCGGGCATTGGAGTCATTACGCTCGAAGACGTAGTTCAAGTGGTAAGACATTTATTTCAATTAATCTAAATTTCAAAAACAAATGTGAGTTTTTTTAATCACTTTATTATTCTCTTAAATCATTGAATATAATTGTTTGTACGAGTTTGCATAACATATTTGTGTTAATACTCAAGGTCATTAATTACTGTAATTGAGATTGAAGGATATTTTGAGCAACTATAAAATCTGCAATAATCGAAATCCACATATTTAGCAAAAGGAGTGAAATAAGAGTTTATTTCTCTAATAACGCCTACATTATGTCTGACCCCACCCTGAAACTCTCTAAACAGAAACTCCGGGTTCATCGAATAGCTTTGCACGAACGACGAATGACGTACGCCTCTATTCTATACACATTATTCGTCGTTTAGTTCGCAGAATACCATGAACGAAGATACTTTTTTGGCAGTAGCGGCGGTTCTTGTTGGAAAAAATTGTAGGAAGAAAAACGGGTATGGGGCAAACCCTTTTTTGTGCACAACAGGTACATACTTCATTGCTTATCAACGAACGACGACACACAGTTTTCATCCACACTATCGTCGTACAGCGTACCTACAGCGAACAGCGAACGGAGAAAAATCAAAATGGATTTGATTTTTCGCTATGGCGAAAAACGCGGCGGCGTTGTCATCCACACTACAATTTTCTATAGTCATTCGTCGTTCGGACAACGCTGTTCGAAGAACGCGGAGTTAAACGACGATAGTGTGTAGCGGGATTTAGGCCGATGTTACAATTGGGGCTTTGACTTTACTTTGACTTAACTTCGGGCTTTGATTACATGTAATGTCATTAAAGCAGATTAAATAAAAGCTTCGACTGAACTTTGTCTGCGACTGTATTTCGACTGCAGTCCGGCTTTAAGAAAATTCAAAGTTTCGTCCGCCTGCAGCCAACTTCACTTTATCTGAGAGAACTGAAAACAACTTTTTTAAAGGGAAAGGAACAGTTTTGAATTCCGAGTATTTTTTATAGACTGCGAACAACATTAAAAAAAATTCCAATTCCTTTTCAGACATTTTAAAATTTTGATTTTTCTACTTTGCTTCTGCTTTGAAAGGAAACAGCTGATTGCAGAAGCTACAATTTAATTTTGAAGTCGAAGTCTCCGGGGACTTTCTTTGCAGCCGGAGTTGAAGTCGAAGCCAAAGCCTCAATTGTAACACGGCCCTTATAGTACCTACAAACTTCGTCGTGAGTACATAAAATTGAGAAACTCCTATAATTCCATCAACAGGAAAGTCAAATCATCATTTGATGATAGGTTGAGAAGTAAGATTCTCAACATCACTACAGGCAGTTTAAATTTCTGGTCCTTGGTAACTTCCATTAAGAAAAAAATTAATTCTTCCTCAACACCTCCTCTCATTTACAACAAGGAAGTGATAACAGAAAGCAAACCCAAGGCCGACTTATTAGCATCTCTATTCACCTCTAATTCTTCTTTACGCGATACTGCTATGACACCCCAACCTCGAGAAAACCATCCACTCAATGGACGGGGTTTACTTCAGGACTCACGAGGTATATAGGTGTCTCAAAGTGCCTGACGTCAATAAATCCACTCCTTTAATCCCTCATGGGACATAGGGCGGAAACATTTACCCTCCAGCGGACTCTGTTTTTTGCGACAGCTCTCAGCTCTGACCAGGATCTCCCGGTTGTTGCCGCCTCTGCTCTTAGGCTTCTCCTCCAAGTTGTTCTAGGTCTTCCGACTAGTGATGATCTTGTTCTTGCAGTCTTGTCTTGTTCTTGCACATTTAGCAAGACCAAGAACAAGAACAAGACTTAGTTATGCTCGCAAGAACAAGACTAACTCTGCAAGAACAAGACCAAGAGCAAGACTTTAGCAAGAGTCTTGCAAAATTTTCACCTAAATTCATTCTTTTAAAAACAAAAAATATAAAATTGATTAGGAATTTCAAGTAATTATGATATTAATATATGTGTGCATTGTATATACTTTTTAGTATGATAATTGTAAAAGCAATTATTCACATTTGTACATAAGTACATAATGACTTTGCATGCATTGTGCGTCAACGAGATTGACAATCAATATTTCTGCATTTCGAAACAAAATTTGCCGATATAATTTAGGTAGATGTTTCACACTTTTTAATCAATTGGGTGCTCTGTTACTTTCCTTCAATTACTGGTTTCTAGGAAATAAGTCCTTCTGTTAAATCTTTCAGGATTTAAAAAGAAAACCATACAAAAATGAAGATTCCTACGTTTCTTTTTTTAATAACCAATTTATAAAAATACATGCAATACATACTTGATGAACGAAAATAGTCTTGGTCTTGCAGATTGCACATTTAGCAAGACCAAGCCCAAGACCAAGACTTAGCTATGTTTGCAATAACAAGACCAAGAACAAGACTTAGCTATGCCCGCAAGACCAAGAACAAGACTGACTGAGCAAGAAGAAAACAAGACCAAGACTATATTAGTTTGCTCATCACCACTTCCGACTCGTCGGGTTCCTTGCGAACTCCAGCCGAGGGCCTGTTTGGCTAGATTCTCGTTTTCGCGTCGCGAGGTGTGCCAATCCAATTCCATTTCCTTCGCCTGATTCGGTTGTCTATCCTTTCTTGGCCGGCCCGCCGCCATAGTTCTTCATTTGTAATTCTATCTTGCCAGCGGATTTTTAGGATACGACGGAGGCATCTGTTGATAAAAACAGATTCCCCCTATGGTACTAAGAAAATGTGCCTCACCTTTTGGGTAAACCTCTGCGCCAACTTTTTGCCTGTCTTACTACTCCGGAGTGAATCTTGACTCTCGGAAACTTGCTCATGGTTAGCCCATTCCAAAGAGATGAGAGCTGTCGCGCAAAACAGTGTCCGCTGGAGGGCAACTGTTTCCGCCCTATGTAACATGAGGGATTAAAGGAGCGTAAGTAAATAAGTAAGCAATAGCAATTACTTCTGTGCTCTCCAAAATCGTGGAGACAATAATCGATAGAAAGCTGATGAACTATCTAGAATCCAACCAAATTATACACCACAGGCAGTACGGCTTTAGATCAAAACGGTCTACTGGCGATCTCCTTGTGTATTTAACCGAGCATATCAACCAAAGCATTCATCGCTTTGGTGAGTCTGGTCTGGTTGCTCTAGATCTCAAAGGCTTTTGCCAAAATGTGGCACCCTGCTCTGTTGACCACACTTCAAGCTATTGGTATAAACTTAGTTCTAAGGAACTGGATTAAGAGCTTCCTTTTTGGCCGTTCAGGGGTCAATTCTATCATCTGCGCTTTTCCTAATCTTGCTTTCAATCCCCTCCAACCCCTTCCCTGCTTCGCTGATGCCGGCACTTTGCGTTACTCTTACGCCTTCGACAATATAAGATCAGCACGTGCCAGGCTTTGTCTTCACCACCGTGAATTGATGTCCACTTCGATCAACCGGGATATCGAATCGATTCTTGATTGGGGCCTCATGAATCGTGATGAATTTAACGCCACCAAAACGAAGTACTGCCTCATCTCCACCAAAGCTAACACCGACATTCCTCCTATCTCAGTGGAGAAGAAAATGTAACGGCTGACTCAACTCTCAACATCCTATTCCAAATCGCCAAACAAACCTCCCAAGAGATGCAAGGTCCTCCTCCAGGCCGCCGCCCTGGGTACAATCTACAAATCCTACATTCGGCCCCGCCTTGAATACAATTCGTATATCTGGGCAGGCCCCTCAAAAACCACCTTGGCTTGCCTCGACAAGGTGCAAAATCGTGCCATCAAACTTATTGGTGATTGCAACTTTCGCGCCTCTATAGACCCTTTAAGCCACCGTAGGAATGTAGCAGCCCTCTCTATACTTAATCGCTATTACCATAGCGACTGTTCCACTGAAATTCAGGACCTTGTGCTTGCACGGCAATATTTTTCCCGCAACACAAGACTAGCCCGCTCGGCTCACCCCCATATCCTACAGCCCCCGCTTTCGCGAACAAACGGTCAACAAGTTCGTTTATGAATAGAACAACTCGACTGTGGAATAATCTCCCGCAGGCAGTATTTCCGAACTCGTACAACATCTTAGAGTTCAAACGTAATATTCATCGACATTTCCTTGAGCACCCTCCAGACCCCCTCTAACCTTTCCTATTCTCGTCAATTCTTCAAACCAAGCTTACTACCAGAAATTTCACCATGACCTTAACGACATGTCAGGCTGGTAGTACAAAGGGTCACCCTAAGCTTGGTGTTTTCATATAAACAAAAAAAATGGTTATTAATTTTGTCAACATTGTGGCAGTGTTGTCGTAACATTCGTAAGAGTCGGCAGCATTTTTTTGGCACTGCACCCAACACGTAACCTAAAAAGTCAACTGATGATGCGGCGTAAAACGGCGTGGGGATGGAAGAAAAAGTGCTGCACACGCACTTTCGCTTTGGGTGGGGAAATCCGTTCCTAATATATTTCATGTACACCTAATAACCCAGAACGTTCGAGGGCAACGAAAGAACGTGGTCGAAGGGACTCACACAAGCAAGGCGTTTCATACGAAATCTAAATAATTATATTAGAGCTAAAGAACTTATAATTGTGTATCCTAAGATTTTTTAACCTCACCCGACTGGCATTTAAAAATGAGATTGCCTTATGCAGCGTGTGGGCCCCATTTGGCAAATGAGGGACATGCCGAAAGAAGTTGTTCCCCTTAGTTTCCTCATGAACACCACACGAAAAAATCAGCGAAACTGAAGTGAGGTATGCCTTATCAGTTTCTCATAAGGGTCCTATGGGGTAACCTCGTTACAATTGAAATGGGGCAATCCCAACATCTGCTTTACTTTTTAAAAAGCTTTAAGGCAGATGCCACACCTAACTAGTGATGTGGTGATGTGTTGATGTTGATGTACTGATTTTGATATTGCAACAAAATCACATCACCAGTTAATGCCACATCTAAGAAGGCGATCAAATGAAAATGTTTGGTCAAAATTGAAATGGAAAACGGAGAACTTTCGTTGTTGTTATTACTAAAGAGGAAAATGAAAAGAAAAAATCGAAAATTTTGGATTCATCGTTTTATACGGGCTTTTATTCCCTTGTGCTTTTGGCTTATCAGCAGACGCCAATGCAATATTTATTAATATTGACGTGGGTGAAGTTGTGAAAAATACTGATGGAGGTACAATGTATATTCCAGAATTCAACTTCAAATCAATGCTTGCAACGTGGAAGTTAACATATTCTGTGTTAGCGCCACTACCAAATGGCAATGAAGCTTTCCCTTACTACTTTTCAGGAGATGAAGCATTTCAATTGCAAGAAAATTTCTTAAGGCCATTTCCACAAAGACATGTGACAAATGAGTCGTATAGTTCCAAAACGTGTTTTTTCTCCACTTTCCTTACTCTTTCAGAAATAAGGAAAAGCTGATTTTCATATTTCATATTTATATTGGATAAGACACAGTTTGGAAAAATACCCAGTTTTGTTTTATTAAAACGGGCTGGAGAAGATTTTTTTTAACACCCTGATATATAGAAAAGTTGAGGAAGTGGTCATAGATTGTAGTAGTGTAAAAAATTTAGGATATTTGAAACTCTAATTTGGTGAAAAGAGCACTCTATACACTATATAATAAAAGCTGCATGCGTTTTATACAACTTTATTAAATTACGTGAAGGCTCTTTTACACCTGCACCAAATATTCCACCAAGGTGTGTTCCGGACGACTATAACAATATAGCCGCTTCCTTTATCAATGACAGAAAGATCAATAAATTAGCGAATTATTTTCTAAAGGAAGAGAATGCACTACCACGGCAGTGGAATTATTGCGTAAAGCCATAAAAATATTTTAAAAACAGGAAACGTTTTTAAAATATTTTATTTATCATTAATATTTACAATCCTTGTGTTTTAAACTAAATATGTACAGTACATACATATATTATGAAAGAAAACCTAATAAAATATGTGAACGAATATATACCATCTTTTCCTGTCTCGTGCGAAACTATTTTCCACGATTTTTCTAATTTATCCCTTTTACTATATTCTTCCGATGCCGTATCCCACAAGCTTCTTTGATTTTCTACACTTTTTACTAGTTTTGAAAATAAAATATTTGTTTTCCTCCATTACAAATATTAAAAATCAACTGACTTTTTCAAAATTATATCTGACACCCCGATCACTTGCTGATTAATAACTGCTGACTAAAATGTCACCACATCACATCACTTATAGTGTGGCATAACTCATTACAAAACCAATGCTGCTGATAATCAGTAGATCAACACATCACTACATCACCTCATCACTAATTCGGTGTGGCATATGCCTAAAATAATACCCTTAAGCTTTAGTTTTTGTTGTTGCCTTGTTTCTTATTTCAGGCAATTATGTTGATGACCATGAAGGGTGTCATTTAGCATACTCAATAGACCGGTTCTAGTTTGATTACATAGGTCAAGCAGCATCGGACGTGATTAGTACTCAGTTGAGGGACCGCATTGGTAAATCGAAACTCGCGTTTAAAAATATAAAGCTTTCCACATCGGAGCAGTTATTACTCACTCACATATCCACGCCAAAAATTCTCAAATTTTTCCACTCGGGATTCGGACGAGGCCCGAATGAGCCAAGGCGTTAGATGTCCTTTATTGGCCTGATAGGGCAATGCAGACGGGTTCCACTTGAGGGAGTGGGGCTGCCCTCATAGGGGCCCTATCTACACCCAGCCCCAAATGCTAGTGGAGCATAACCCCATAACCAAAGAATTTGAAACCATACAAATCAGCCGGAAGCTGGTAAATAAAATTGACCGGTTAACTTTTTACATTTTAACAGTTATCTGTTCACGTGCTCCCCACTAGTGATGGGCAAAAGAGTAACTAACTTTAGGAATCTAGTTAGTTACTTAAAAAAAATATGAGTGTGCTTAAGACTACACTTGAGAAGTAAAACTTTTTTGCCCAACAACTGCCACAATTATTAAAATATTAACCAGCTAGCAATATGCAAAAGATATATGTAGTGGAAAATCTGTGTCGGATATATAGTACTCTCCCGAGTAAAAATAAATGATGGCCTTAGAACGGACAAATACCGACTGTGATTGAAACATAGTCCTCGGCCATCTGGCGGTTAACAGAAGGCTCGTTGCAGGACAGTACGGCCGTACAGGGGACGACTGACGGTGATACAACGGCCTACCAGTTCCAATAACGGCCAGGGCTGCAACGTGGATATTCGCCCTCCTATAAGAAAATATATTTCACTGCAATTAAATGTTTGATTTTTTTCGATTGTGTTTTTTTCAAGCCGTTAAATAACAATATTTCCCACTAAAATATAAATCAACACGCACCACACACTTCACGTACAACAAACCGACGACTGGCGAGCTCGTTTCTCTTGTGCACCGATATCTTTAAGTAGGATAAATCGAAAGAACCATTGTACATAACGAGAATGATGAAGTTCCCATAAAACACATTCAACAATACATTTGGTGCGGATTCTTTTTTTGGTTCAAATTTCCCGTCGAATGCCCGTTTCTACAGCTCAGTACTTGGCCTTTTCAATCTTTTGGTCAAATTTGCTGTCGTAAGGCCGTATGTGCTCCCATTAAAAATAGTTAAAAACTCTACGTCCATCATATGCCCCTTAAAAAGTCAACCGGCCGGTGTTCGCCCTTTGTAAGGCCGGTTTTTATTTTTACTCGGGCTTTCAGAGAAGTCAGGCCAACGGCAGATGCAGGATGAATAGTGACGAGCGTACTGAGGGACTTGATACAAGTACAATTGGAAAATATCAATATTTATGAATTCCTGTCTAAAAATCGCGTAAAAACTGTATCAAGTGAGGTTCCGTATGGCGTGGTACTTTTGTCAATATTGGGTCTGTTTAGAAGACGCTTCGCTCCCAGGAACGTTTCTCACGAACTTGGTGGATGAATAAGATAGAAGGGCGGTGGTACCTCTCATCATCCCCACTTTCCCCTTCATCCACTAAGTTCGGTCGCGCCGTTTTTGATGAAAAAGCAATACATATTGAAATCGCAACTCAAAATCATGTGGATTTCGTTGAAGTTTCGACCTAGTAAAATTAAAATTTCAACCTTTTTTCAAATTCAAGTAATTTTCCTCCCTTAAGGGTTGAAGATAATTTTTTTTGGCTGATAATGCCTAGCCTACCAAATTTCAAGCAAAAAGCAGAAAAAAAAATTTACAAATTTTTTGTACTTTTTTTTATTATTTAAAATTGATTTTTTAAATTGTAGGGGTAGTTTTAACCCCTTAAGGGTTGAAATTAATTTATTTTTGCCTGACAATACGCATTCAATAGAATTTGAATCATAAAGTTGGAAAAACAATATTTTACAAAATGTTATATTTTCAGTCGATGTAGGGGTGGTTTTAACCCTTTAGTATTATTCGTTATCATAAAATTTGGCTTGATTTGGTATAAATCAACCACCTCCGTAAATAAATATTGAAAAAAGTGTATTTCATTGGATTGCTTTTGATTTATTATTGAAATTATCGCGAAAATCCCTTAGAAATGGGTGTTTTTTTGCATTTTTAAGGTTGACACCCATATTTAAGGATTGCGGGACCTCGATTTTTGTAATCAGCAACCCAAAAAACATGTTTTGACACCCCCTCCCCATCCCACGTTTTCAATGAACTATAACGCATAAACGATTCGTCGATTTGTTGTAAGTTACAAAAATTTGTAATTTTAAAATTTATAAAATTATAGGGTAAATCTCAGGATGGAGCGGTTGTGGCGGTGTCCATCAAATCTCACCAAAGGGGAGATGGGTGCCAATTTAAAACAAAAACACGTCACGTATTTAATTAACCACCCCCTTCGGTACTCTAAACACTCAGCCACAACAAAAATCTGAAATAATTCACCTCTAATGGTGAATTTGTATCCGTATAATGAGATAAAAGCCAAGTCTGGGCGACAACGTAGCAAACATGCCAGAAAATATAATGCAGTAAGGCAGAGTTTATGTGAACTGTTGCACACATATACTGAGTTTCCATGAGAGTTCAACCAGAGTTGAACCCGAGTTATACGTCATGGAAACAGACACAGTTAAGAGTTTTCGTTAAAGATTTTCAACTCTGCTCAACTCAACGAAAATAGGTAGGTTGAATTGAGTTCACGCGCACAACTAAAAACGGCACACTGGCAAAGGTACAAATGGTGAAAATGTCGCACACTTTATAATTAATAAATACTTTTAAAGGAAAATCTATAATAAAATTAATTGATGGAACAAGATGGAGGAAGACGGAAGGCAGAAATGGAAACGCATAGAGTTAATCGTTGAGTTGAAGTGTCATTTCAACTCAACCACAACTCAACTCGACTCCCATGGAAACTCGGTAATAGACTCGAGTTTCTTCGCCTCTTGTGCCCCGTCATAACCTTCCATATTACAAGCCATGAACAAGGAAAATATTGAGAGCGACCATTTCCTAGCGTTATACGAAAGCTCTGACGATTTTTCAATGTGTGAGAGCGTGATGCGAATGAAATTAATTCACTCTCATAGAAATTTTTTAGGCTAAAGGCCCAACTATGCATGGCATAAGCGCATATGCCAAGTGCTTATGTCAAGTTCGGTACCAGAAATTGTTATGAAGGTGGCTACGGTTGACATAACACGGCATAAAAGCTTTCGTTAAACATTCGTTAAACATAATGAATGCGACTTGGGTCGAACGTGACATGACAACATTAGGAAAAGCAAGGTTATGTTTATTGCAGTTTATTGTTAGAGCAAGTGATTTTTGTTCATTGTTGGAGAAATAAAAATATCTACATATATACATAAGTATATATAAATCAAAATTAATTTTCACTTTCACAGCGCAGATTTTACATCAACTTTATGTTGCTTATGTTATGCATAGGCGGTAATAAGTTTTGATTGACATAATGCTGACTTTCGATATTTTTTGACGTTTTGACATATGCGCTTATGCGCTTAGTTGGGCCTTAAGGCGCGCCTAAAGAAGTTTTACTTCAAAAATATAGTTACTTAGTTACTAGGGTTTGCAGCCCCGGAATCCCGGGATCACAAAATCCCGGGATCCCGGTGTTTCTGCAAATCCTGAAATCCCGGGATTATTAAATAACTAATCCCGGGATTTTATTTTTGTCCGAATTATATTTTGAAATTTTTTTCTCATAAAAATTTTCTAAGAAATTATTTATCAGAAAATTGTTTTTAGGAAATATGTACGTAATAACAAAAGGTCAATACTAATGCAAGTCCATCAAATTTTCTTCGTGTTGATCAATATATGAATGCCTCAGTTGCCAAATCGATCAACTCCACTTTTGAATTTTATTAAATCTTAATGTCAAAATAATTTATTGGCTCTTAACTGTACATATTCAAAACAAATTGCTCTGATAATAGTCATTTAGAAGTGTTAATACTTCTCATTATCAGAGCAATTTGTTTTGAATATGTACAGTTAAGAGCCAATAAATTATTTTGACATTAAGATTTAATAAAATTCAAAAGTGGAGTTAATCGATTTGGCAACTGAGGTATTCATATTATACCCCGGCTTCACCGGTCGAATTGCACAAGTTCGATTTCCCATACATTTTCACATTTTGAAGTCAGGAAAAATAAAGTCTGATTTCGCCCAAGAGAACATGAAATCAAGCTTGAAAATAAAAGCTCGCTCAAAAGAGAGTAATCAACTGGAATAGTGAATGCCATTCCAGGGAACTTTTGCATTTCTGACTTCTGGCGAAAAACCAACAACAATTTCAAGCACTGAACTCGAGTTTAGCCGGTGAAGCCACTTATGCGGATTGAATTGAACTAGATTAAACTGTGGCCGGTGAAGCCGCGGTATTAGATAAGGAACTGCCCGGCTCCACCGGCCGGAACTTCACAAGTTCGAGCAAATTGGTATACTGAACTTCTTCAGTTCAGACCTCAGTTCCCATATATTTTCACATAATGAACTCAGGAAACATAATGAACTCGCATCGAACTGAGGTTGAACGTAAAAGCTTGCTCAAAAGAGAGTAATAAATTGGAATATTGGAATGAACTCTGAGTACTAGACCTCTAGACGCATTTTAATATTTTGCATTTATTATTCAGTTTACAATTAAAATTGACGTGTGAACAGACCTAAGTGTAGCAGAAGAACTAGATAAAGTTATTAAAAGGAATTAGCACCAATGCAGCTTATTAGAATTTGAGACATTGTCGCCAAAAATTCAAAAAGAAATGTCTTTTTTTGAAAATGGAGCGAGACGTACTGATTACCTGGAACGAATATACTCTCTGAACGAGCATTTGCTACGCCAGGACAATTTGTAACAAAAATAAGAAACGGTTTGAGCGATGAAACGCTGGACGAGCTATGTTTTCTAAAATCTTATTTACAGAAACACAAGATTTGAAGAAATATTTTTAATTTCTTTATGTACTATTTTTTATTTGTTTCTTATGATAAATTGGGTTTTGTTTTGTTTTGTTTCAATAAATAATCAAAATAAATCAATCTTTTAATTATGTTTCCAGTTTTATTATGTAATTTCAACTATGATAATGTGTAAACATTTTTCATAAATATTCCAATCCTAATCCCGGTACAAATCCCGGGATCCCGGGATTTGGATAATGTAATCCCGAAATCCCGTGATTGAAAATATAACACGAGATTGCAAACCCTATTAGTTACTTTTTATTTTGCTAAAACTTTACTAGAAGTACAAATAGTGAATGTTAAATAGCAATTGTTTGGTGAATCAATTTCTTTCTTGCTCTTGTAGCTGTCCTTCAACTCTAAAAATAAGAAGAAGAATTGATGTCAAAATTCCGTTTAAGGATTTCTTCTCTAATGAATAGCAAACTTTTTTGAAAAGCTCGTTGATACATATTTTTGTCACGAACTATAAAAATCTGAACTAAAAATTTAAAATATAGACCAAAAAATCTTTATTTTCAATAAAACAAAAAAGATTTTTATAGTTGGTGACAAAAATATGTATTAACGAGCTTTTCAAAAAGGTTTGCTGTTCAATAGAGAAGAACTCTGACACAGGTACCTGGTAACTATTAAAGTAACTAGTTACTTATGCCTCCGGTACCGGGTACCTATAGGTATCCCGATGTAACAACTAAATTTCCCATCACTACTCCCCACCCACAATGATTGTGCTCCACCGCCCCTGATTATCGATTTTCTTAACATTATAACGGTCGTTACACCTTTTCCCATCAATCTCTCAATTATTTATATCCTGTAGCGAATTGTGTGCGTTTGATTGCTTCCAAATCTCTACACTGATACTCCTTCGCGGGTTTAATTTTTCTTCTCGAGTATTTCCGGTTGTCTTCTTGGATCTTCGAAGGTTCTGCTTAGTTTCTTGTCTGCATACTTCGCGTTCACTTTCGAAAATTGAGATAATTTCTCCTCGACTATTTTTGCAAATCAAAATGCTTTTCATGCGCTATGATTGCTCCGAACATAAGGCGAAAGGGGGTTTTTCTGATGGTCTGTCTACTATTGGTTGAATTAAGGACTCGTTGCAACATAGGGACATGCTTATACCATTTTCTAGGATCGTCTATTTATTGTCATTTTTGTTAGAACGAGTTTTCACAGGACCTTGTCTGTCTGATGACTTTACTGGATATATCCATGAGAACTTTGTGAAGTCATCTACCATGACGAATAAGTAATTGTAGTATTTTGCAGTTGATCTTAATGACCCAAGGTGATCTAAATGGCAAGTGTGTGTCATGTCCAAATCCTCTATAGCATTGAGGCAACTTTCTGGTTTTCTTTTTTTTCTAGACGCTGATACATTTTACACAATATTTCATTACATTCTGTACCCTTTTGACTAGGTTTGACTTGAAATATTCCTAAGGCAGCATTAATATGTCCACGTTCATGAAATTTACTGATAAGTTATTATCTCTAACGGCTTAAGGCCTCCCGAGACGGTCAAACGGTTAACTCAAACACGTAGATTTTGCTTGAGTCAAACCAATTTTATCGTTTACGCGGTTGGTTTGAGAGGTTTGACAAAGATTTACGTGTATGAAGCCCCATCAAACAGACCGTTTGACCGTCTCGGAAGCCTTTAGGCACCACAAGTAAATAGTTTCCGTTTACAAATTTGAAAAGAGCTTTACTTCTTAGCAAGAAATTGCCATATTCTCCATTCTCCAAACACCTTTTTAACCAGACGGCAATAATAGTCATCTTCTTCAGCCCTGTTGACCTGCTGTATAGAATGTTGTCTTCTAGGAGGACCGATCATAGAGGATCTGTATTTGAGTCCTAGCATACTTGCGAAGGTCGAAGTTTTTTCAAAGACTTTCTGACCGCTAAAACTTCTAGCTCACAATTCGAGTGTGGTTGTTCAATTTCCGAGGTCTTAAATCTTATGTGAAAACCCGGAAACCCTGTTTCAAAAAAATGTTGCAGCAATACTGCGCCTTTGCCATCCTTGCTTTCATCCATATGTAACTCGGTTTCAGCTTAGTGCTAAAATAATTTTAAGACAAGTTGAGGAGATTCTTATTCTCTTTCCTCAAACTGGAACGATACATCCTTTCTAATCAAATCCGGCAATGGCTTTGCGATAGTTGAATAAATTGCTAACGGTCGTGTCAAATTAGCATGATTTAGTGTAGAGGTACCCACTTATTTTAAGCCTAAAAGAAATAGCCTAATTTTTTTTGGAAAGTGTTCAGAACATTTATTGATCAAGTGCTATATGGTCTGAGGGTGTGCAAACCTTTTTATCCATTATTTATTTAACAAATGGCTAATGTCAATGAACAATTAATGTACCATTAATTAAGAAATTAAAAATCTCAGAAAATATCTAACGAAATGGACCCAAAATCTATACCCGGGGGTTTTCGAGGTCGCTGAACACGAATCTGAGGTCCAAATTCCAAAATTCAGGTAAATCTTACAAGTCGGCCATATTGAATCTGCCATTTTGAATTTTCAGTGTTCAGCGACCTCTAAAATCCGCGAGTATAGATTTTTGTTCAATTTTGAGGTTTATCTTTAACAAAAATGTCACGGCCATATTGAACCCGCCATTTTGAAAACAATTCAGACTCCTTTTTATTATCGATGATTCTCCTCATTCCACCGTCAGCTTGGCGCACTTTAAAATGTCAGCACCTAGAATAAAACACACTGTAAAAAAGTATGTAAATTCACAGTGCAAATGTACAGTAAAATTACAAATCGGGGTCGGGGTAGTTATTGTACCGGCGAATTACCTTTTTCTTTACAACCACTCCATGTGGGTATCAAATGAAGGGTTATGATAATAGTCCAGGAGGGATAGAAAAAAAGTTGAAATAAATCTACCCTGCGATTTTTCGACGCTATAATTAAGAGAAAAATCGTAGGAATTCAATGAATGTGTTTTGGAAAAAATCGGTCCAGGAGAACAGGTGGAAAAAAGCTAATAATGGTAGCGAAAACACGTTTTTCAACGTTTTAGGTGCGAAAAAATTTATGTTTTTGGAATACAAAAAATAGTACGTAATAGCGCTTAAAAAGACGAAAATTACGAGTTTTGGGCAATTGAAATCGGTCAACAGGTTTTTGCAAAAAAAAATAAAAACCGCGAAATATGGCCATTTTTTGACATTTAATTACAGCGACTGTAATTATCGTACAACCTTGTTTCATGGCTTAAATTGTGGCTTCTGTTAGTGCCTATCTACAATAAAAATTTCATGCAAAAATAATTACAACTTTTCGCGTAAATCTCAAAAATGTAAAAACAGCCGTTTCAGGAAAAAAGTTTGAACAAGGCCTACAGTGGTGCTAGAGTTATTTTGAAAAGCCTTATTTATTCTCGAAGAGTTGCTCTACCAACCCATTTTCATGAAAAGTTGGTGAGGTTCGATTTAATATCTCATAAACGCGCTTGAAAACAGGCACTTTTCTTGATTTTCAGAAAAAACACCTTTCAGCGAAGGGGAAGTGAAATATGGTGTGGGCAAGCTTTATGTCGGCCGAGCTTCCTGCGATGGAAATTTTCGAGCGTTTTCATATATGCCTGACAGGAAAAAAATTTGATTTCTCGAAATCTACTGAATAGAAATCCACACCATATTCCACTTCCCCTTCGCCTAAAGGTGTTTTTTCTGAAAATCAATAAAAGTGCCTGTTTTCAAACGCGTTTATGAGATATTAAATCGAACCTCACCAACTTTTCATGAAAATGGGTTGGTAGAGCAACTCTTCGAGAATAAATAAGGCTTTTCAAAATAACTCTAGCACCACTGTAGGCCTTGTTCAAACTTTTTTCCTGAAACGGCTGTTTTTACATTTTTGAGATTTACGCGAAAAGTTGTAATTATTTTTGCATGAAATTTTTATTGTAGATAGGCACTAACAGAAGCCACAATTTAAGCCATGAAACAAGGTTGTACGATAATTACAGTCGCTGTAATTAAATGTCAAAAAATGGCCATATTTCGCGGTTTTTATTTTTTTTTGCAAAAACCTGTTGACCGATTTCAATTGCCCAAAACTCGTAATTTTCGTCTTTTTAAGCGCTATTACGTACTATTTTTTGTATTCCAAAAACATAAATTTTTTCGCACCTAAAACGTTGAAAAACGTGTTTTCGCTACCATTATTAGCTTTTTTCCACCTGTTCTCCTGGACCGATTTTTTCCAAAACACATTCATTGAATTCCTACGATTTTTCTCTTAATTATAGCGTCAAAAAATCGCAGGGTAGATTTATTTCAACTTTTGAATACTTTTCCGCTATCTCTCCTGGACTATAAGTAGAATACAATTACCTGTGTTAGTAAGATATGTGAACGCATTTTAAATTCAATAAGGCGGCCACCACGAAATGACGCATGAGACTAAAAAGTAGTCCTTCACTCGAGATATTGATAATTTTGCTGGAATTTTACAGCCATAAAAATCCTCTTACTGATTGCCTATTCTAGCTATTTCTGAAACCTTATGTCTTGAAAAACTGTATCACATACTTTTTAAACATTTTAGCTGGGCAGATTACATTGTTATTGAAGTCACATCTTTCCCGATCTTTAATAAGATATTTTACATAAATTGTTGTATGACATACCAATTGGAGATAAACAAAATAAAATTATAGGATACAAATGTTGTAACCTAGTCGTATTAAAGGAACAAACCCATATATTACACTATATACATGCATCTTAAGTACATGAAGCGAAAACAGCACAAATTACTCATAGAAACCAATTGCTTTATATTACACAATGAATATAGTAACACAATGTTTAATTTAAGTAAATTCAAATGACACAAGTTTCATCCCCCTATACTCCAAGTAATGAATTTCACGGATTGTTGGCTCATATGATTGCAACAATTTTATTTCAGTTTTGAATTCATCATAGAAATGAAAAGTTCCTCAACAAAACAAATGTAATTTCTTACGTATGCTTTTACTTTTAGAATCATTAATAGAAGGCGGTGAACCGATGCTGTTTGTTGGATTTTTGGCTGCGCAGGGATCCGGAGATGATTCTTGCCTTCAAAAAGCGGCATGCTTAGCGCCCGTTACTGCATACGAGTATGCTAAAGCAGCTAATGCACTTCTTGGCGGCCTTGAAAAGTTTTCAGGGTAAGTATTCAGCATGAAATCCTTGTTGTTGTTTAACTAATTACTCATTTTCGTTCTAGACCATTGGAAAAAAGTCTAAGGTATAAAGATTTAATAGGAGTCTTGCAAAAAGCAGCAAATTACGGCTATAAAGGTGCACCGTGTGATTTATTATACCAGTGTGAAATTTAAAACTAATTTTTAGTATTGATAGCTTTAGTAACCAATTCAAAATGTCTTTTATACTTTTTTATAATTAAAAAATTAACTAGTCGCTTAAATCTGATCCAGTTCCAATGTCTCTGTTTTCATTAATTGCTTTTACATACTCTGGATACTCCAAAAGACCGTCTTTGTTGATATCAGCTATATTCAGGAAATCGTCAATCACTTCTGAAAAAATAGAGAAAGCATTTTATTAGTTTTCCCGTTTAAAGGTTAGTAGGTACCTATAATATGATTTAATTCCTGTGATGCATTTTGTAAGTAGGAATCTCTTTCTATTTGGTCGGATCTATCGTCCTGATGTAATGCAGCATGCAACATTTCTAGCCCATCTAAAGCGTTGTTATTATCACTGTCATGAACCTTAATGAGAAGAAAAATGTATTTTATTTCAATCTAGAAACAAATATATGTATGAATCCAGAAAGTTACAAAGAAATTTTCATAATACAGCAATGTGTCCTATAGTCATATGATTGGGAAGATTAAAGCATAAATGAACTAGCTATGTGGAAAAGGAAAATTTTGCATTATTTCTGACAATGCAGATCTATCTTATGTACATATATCGTTCTAAATCCATTATGGCGGACCAGGGGCGCAACAACTGGGGGGTCCAGGGGTTCGAACCCCCTCATATTTGGGGGCACGGATCGCTCCTCTAGTAGGTAGAACCAATATAAATTCAAAATTTTTCAAACCCATATGACTTTAAGAGGCCGACTAGCGAATAAAAAATTATTAGAGCTTATAATAATGGAAAACTAGTTTAAGTAAATTTTTTTTAACATACATTGTACACAAATTTATAATTATAATTTTAGTTTATTTAATTATTTACTAATTCATTTTCTTGATATTGTGAAATTTTTCATTTCATATCGTACAAGCATATGTTGTAAAATCCGTAGACTCTTTGAATCTCAATCTATAAATAAAAGCGGAAATAGCACGCATTCATCACGAAATCTCCGAAACTAAAACCCCACAAACTTGAATTTTGACAGGTAGGGTCCTTATACGGCAGAAGTAGTCCATCCGACATTTCAGTGTCTTATCCTTCTTGAGGCCGTTGTCGTATAAGCCAAAGTTATAGTGTGTGATTAGTGCACCATATAAAGGTATCGAGGCTCTAAACAGGACGCTCCAGGACATAAGGGGCCGCAATTAATTTATGGGTGGAGTTGTGCTTTGTTTGTGCAGGCCTTGTTTGTTGTGCCACGAGGGCCACGTGCAGATGAAGTCATCCATCTTACGGTCTTGAGAGTTAACATGCGTGTCTATCCACCCTCAACGTGATTTGAGGGCAGAGGAGTTTTCTAACTTATTACTGGATATTGCTGATGGAAAGATTTTGGAAGAGGAAAGAAGAATAAATATTGCGAGTAACCTTTGCGAAATTGTGGGAGATCTCATTAGCTTGACAGACAGAATAGACACCAACATTTATCAGGTAATAACATTTATCAGGATTGCGCATCATGCCTGAGGGAGAGAGCTATTCTCACTCCAACAAACGACTCAGCCAACAGCATCAACACCTTTCTGCTAGAGAAGCTGCCAATGGAGCATGTGAAGTATGAATCTGTGGACTCGGTAATGGAGGTCGAGAATGCTGTGCATTACCCTGTAGAATTCGTACACACTCTTAACCTTCCAAAAATATCCTATACCTCAAGTTTGGCGCTCCAATCATGCTGTCGCGCAACTTAAACCCTCCGACTACCGTCTACAATTTCCCGTTAAGGTTTGTTACGCCATGACTATCAATAACACACAGGGACAGAGTTTAAAGGTGACTCGGACCTGAAGGGACTACAGCTAGTTGTTCTCTTCAATATCAGTAGGAAAATGTTATTTTATTATACGAGGTCTGTTCAAAAAGTAAGGTGAATTTTCAAATTTCGCGAGCTTCGTACATTCGATTACGATTTTTTTATTTTGTTATGTTGGTATACATGCCCCTGAAGTATGATAACATATTCAGCTGTATTCATTGTTTACTTTGTCTGTGGCAGCCGCTAAGGTTAGACGTGTTTTGTGTGTTCGGCGATTTTTTGCTGTCGAAAAAAATGGATCAAAGAATTTGCATCCAATTTTGTGTAACTTTTGTGCTAACTTCAAAAGTAAAGGCCGTAGCTTAAAAATTGTCGGACATTATTCATAGGAAATTGTCCAAGCTTTCCAATTTTGCAAAAAAAAAATTAGTTAACTCGGTATTTTAAGGAGAAAAAGATGGTTTTAGTTGAAATTTTAGTTAAAAAAAACAAAATTTTCATTTTGATGACTCATTACTCCGGAAGCTGATAGGGTAGAGCCTTGATTTTGATAGTTTTAGATAGGTGGGAGTATTCTGCATCAAAGCTCAAAGGGTTACAAAAATACAGGGTGATATGTAAAACTCTACCAAAAAAACTTCAAAACGCCCTAGCTGCTAAACCGATAAGATTCCCCCCCCCCCTCCCATACGATTTTTGTTCGTCTATCCAAAACCAATCCACAGCCGGCCACTTTGTAAGGTTAAAGGTATACACCCTGTATATTTTCGTTTAAAAATATACTATACTGAAAAACTGCCCGTTTTCAAAATCGGCAGGGTTTACGATTTGGATTCTTGTCAGGATTGACTTCGGGTGATGTCCTGAAAAGAACCCAACAAAATGCTCCGTCGTCGTCGGACCTTTTAATTAATTTTTTTCAAGCGGGCCGTGTACCAACATAACAAAATAAAAAATTCGATAACCGAATGTACGTAGCCCGCGAAATTTGAAAATTCACCTTACTTTTTGAACAGACCTTGTGCTTTGCCATTATGCTCTGAGACTGTCCACGACTATAAGAGATGGATTTCATCACCTACGCACACATTCAGTTAGTGCACAAATCATTTTTACTCTGTTTCAGGGGCCTGAACTTTCTACCAGAAAAGGAAAATTCACTTGGGATCTAAATTTTTTTGGACCCCTCCTAAAAATTGGTAGTTGTTGCGCCAATGTGGCAGACGCCCAAATATGGGGATCCCACAACCTCCTTGATTATCAAACTAAAGGGACTGATGAGTAAAATACACCAAAGAATTAGTAGCTACAATATCCTTATTCAGCCAGCTCAACAGGAACAGATTGACTGAATTCGTTTGAAAATAGCTAGCCCTGGTTTAGCCATATGAATATACACAAAATGACATGGACGTCACCAGATGGCAGACACACTAACCAAATTGACCATGTTCTTGTTCAACGGTGGGAAACCTCCTGCCGGCGCGAGTGGGCGGGCCAACTACGGCCCGCGAAAAGTTTCTATTCGGCCCGCGAGATCTTTAGAAGAAATTATAAATAAATATTTTTCGATGTAATTTGTTTAGTTTAAATTGAATATTAAACACACATAGCAACATGTATATATGTTCATAATTCAGTACTAATTTTAAAACTAACATGCATTGAGGAAAGTTACAGTATGCATCATTTCTTATATTACTCCCATACACAACCCGGTTTTTTCCTCGCTTTTGCCTCAGAAAATCACACTAACCCAAATATAACATCGTTCTTGTGGTCTGTGATTCGGAAACGATTCGAGAACGATTTGCCAAAAGCGAAAGCTTGCTTCGATCTCGGACTCGTTAACGACTCGTAAACGAATTCGAAGGCAATAAAAGCGGAGCAAGAGATCGAATCGCTTTCTTGTGCTGATAACGAATCGCATGCTCGTATCGATAGCAAATCGCTTCTGCGCCGAAAATCACTCCGCCGAGAAAAACAAGTCAAAAGCTCAAACTTTCCAAACAGATCGTTGAGGAGAAGCCAAAGGCTCTCAAAATTTCCTCTCCGGACTTCAAATCGGGGAAATGTCGTTATGTTGTTAGTGTAATTTGGAGATTTGAAGTCAATATTTATCTAAAGCATGAAGGCTTTGGGAGAAACAAATCAACCAGGAAAGCTTTCATTTTGCGTTTTGAATATTTTCTCGTACCCTTCGCAAGCATTTTTCGAATCGAGAATGGTCCGAGAAAGCGAACCTCCGAGAAATTGTTTGCAGGGACCATAACCTTCTATATAGAAAGCCATGAACACCAGGAACGCGTTCAAAAACCTTACTATGGTAAACCACGAGGTAAGCTGTGGTTATGCTGCACCACTTCACTTAACCACGAAAGTTTATGTTTAACCATGGAGGTTTTTGAACGCACCGTAGTTAACTACAGGTTAAAGAAAAATTAAAAAAATAAAAACAAAATTTTCCATAAAATAGTCCTTGCTAATTGCTTCAATTATTTCATTTATTATTTATTTGCAATAATCCCACAAATCCAACTTTAATTTGTTCATGTGTTTAACATTAAAACAACTGTCAGTAAGTTGTTTGTATTCTTCTTCTTCTTAACTATCGCTAACCATGCTCCCGAGCAGGGTTAAAATTTAACTACACCATGGTTAACCACGGGAGTTTTTGAACGCCAAACGGTTATGCTCGTGGTTATGTTGTAGTTAACCACGGAGTTTTTGAACGACAAAAGTTTACCATAGTTAACCATGGTTAACCATAGTAAGGTTTTTGAACGCGCTCTAGTTGTGTATGTGTTAGTCGGTGGTCCAGGTGCCATATTCGTTTCCTGTCAAATTGTGTGGAAAAGTGGATGTGAGAATTGCTTTTTTTGTTTCTTTAGTGAAATAATTATATGAAAAGAAAGTTATTAACTCAATATGCATGAAAACAGTTAAATTAAAACGTTGTCATAGAAGTGATATCTAAAAATTATGAATTTAGGTGTTTTTTTAGTGTCTTACAGTGGGCCTTATTACAAAAAAAGAAACTATGTACATATTATATTCATGTAAACCTAATGTGATTTGATTAAAAAAATTAAAAAACATTGAGTGATTAATCCCTGGTTTCACAGCGTTCACTTAAGCTTTCGCTCAGCCTTAAGCTTTCGCTCAACTTATTTTACTGTTTCACAGTAGTGTTTCAAGTGTTGAACTTGGTTCAAAATTTACTTGAACTGAGTGATTAAATTTGGGCACTTAAGCCAAAGCTCAAGATATAAGTGAGAGAAATGTCATTAATTTTAGAGAAGTCACAGTGAACTTGTGCTTATTTATTGATTCTAGTTATAATTTGGATTTTTCAATTGTAAAAAAAGAGAGCATTCCACTACAAAGCATGCCGTAAAGAGTACGAATAGATGGAGAGATAATTTATTTGCCGCTCTGAATGCTTCATTTTCACAGGAACCTGAAGAAAACATAACAATGCAGAGCAAATAGGAATCACCACTCGTGCACCATCTAAGACAGAAATATCAACCGCAATTTATGCAATAGGTAATGGTAAAGTTGCTGAAAATGATGGCATCCCGCAAGAATTGCTGAAAACTTCTGCTAACATAGTCTAAGAGCTGGAGACGAAAAAGTGCTTTGATCTTTGATGTGGGCAAACTCGATTGCAACTCATTCTATTACTAAACGGAATTATGTCCCATGGTACAATAATTACAAGGAAAGCTCATAAGGGTCCCGTGAAGTCACTCAGATCTTTTCTCACAAAGGAAAAAAGATTTCCCGTGACGTCACTCAGATCTTTTCTAATGTAAAAGGCGTAAAAGCTTTTCAAGATGGAAACAGAGCTTTTCCTTATGAGCCTACCGGTATTATTGTACCATGATATGACCGAGCTCTCCGACACCAACGAGTAGTCACCTTATTGAAAAAATGTCATCAATGTGGCGCATGAAAATTTGTAGGATGGAAGACAATAAACTACTTAATATAAATTCCAAGTCTCCGACAGCTAGGTTGGTGCAAAATGGGTGGCTGACGGGGGTCAATTTACCGATAAGGATGTCTACTTTCGTCGTACTCGTTCTTATAGTAATAAGCGGCCATATCCTTTTCAAAAATCCTTACAACTAAAGATTTAAAACTAGAAAAATCACACAATTTATCAACCAAAAGCAAAAATTTCCCCAGTAAACCAGGCATAAGTGTGTTAATTGTAAAGGTGGCCACTTTGTTTACATTCGCGGTGGTTTTGTCGTGCCTCGTTAGGATAAAAATGTTCATATTGTGCGGTGGTAATTATTAAAAATATAAGTGCTGAAAAATGTGAAAGAAAGTGCTAAAGTTATTGTTTTGAATGCCATTTAAATTGGGGGTATATTCAGTGCATTCCCACAACCCTAATAGACTTGTGACGTCACACTTTCACGGTCTATTGAGATTGATATGCTGATGATATTATATTCTATGCCATAATAAAATAAAAATAAATATGAGTGTGCTTAAGACCACACTTTAGAAGTAAAACTTTTTAACCCAACAACTGCCGCAATTATTAAAACTAGTATCGCCCATTGGTCGAAATTCGACGCTCTTCCTACTCTTCCGTTAAAGTTTGACGTCTACGCATTTCAAATAACTCAGTAATAATTTAATTGAACTATTACCACTTTTTAATTTCTTTATCAGTTCTAAACAAAAACAAAAAAAATTGTTTTAAAAAAGTGTAATTAAAAACTACATTATCATCTAAAATCGCATCTTTGAAGAAAACTTTCTTCATTTAAAAAACACCATCGGTTACCGTGTTATTTTGATAATAATTTCCACTTTGTTTTATTATTAATTTATTTTTTTTTTTTATTTAAAATTTCCCGGGACGATAAAAATCTCCATAGAAAGAAAAACCTTTTCAACATAAGCGGAATGGCGCTTACATGCAATCGCACTACAGCAAGAAAAGTGGCACAACTCAAAAATTGTGCTGTTTTGAGTTATTGAGTTATTATTTTGTTTTTAGCTCTCCTGATATGTCACTTTTCTTGCCGTACTGCGATAGTATATGCATTTATTTCTAATCTAATTTGTTGAAACAAAAACAACTCACAATTTTGAAATGCCAATTTGATTTGTTTAAAGCGTAGTGAAAAGGAAGTACGGCAAACTTTCGCTAAGCAATCTAGGCTCATGAAATTTAGTCGATTCACAAGCCTTAATAATAAATTTTTATATTCGCCTGTTTATATGCTAACCGTAATTTCAACCTTATATTGTTGTTGTCCTTTTATCATTTTATATTGGGAAATGCAATACTCATTTCTGAGTGACAGAATTAAGATAAATGAATAATTCTTGTTTTGTGCACACCTTTACGACTCCGACTTCCATATAAAACCAGTTTGAGGAAAATCGATTTAGTGGAAGTCGGATAAAGTGCTGTACAAAAAAAGTGCTGGCGTATTAATATATAGATATTAACCAGCTAGCAATATGCAATTCATCTAGTGGAGATCTGTCGGATATACATATAGTAAACTTTCAGAAACATAACATTTTTCTTACAAATACTGGCAACTCTCCCGGTCAGCGTAGCTACCGCAGAGAGATCGTTTCCTACTCTTCGCAGAGTAAAATCTTGGTGGTGTGCCTCAATGACAGGAAAGATTATCCAGGCTAACTCTCTTAAATATACACAAAGATGTGAACCTGGATATCGAAGAAATTATCAACGTTTTCGCGAAAAAGAAACGTAAGCTTGAATTTGTAATTTAAGAAAGCACCTAAATAAAATTATTTAATGTAAAATGTATACTAGCGTTTAATTTAATTTCCTATCCTTTGAAGGTGTAAAAATATCATCAAAATCGGTTCAGTAATTTAGAGTCTAAATGTGACATTGTGATGTGCCAACAAACACACATTTACTTTTGTAATTTTCGTGAGCGAACAAACTAACATTTTACAGGTTAATTAATTTACCTACTAGTGTTTGCCCCACGGCTTTGCCCACGTGGGGCTATACACTGTACAAAATCTTGGTCAGGGCGTCATATATTTTGTAAACATCTCTTTTGTAGGAATGCACTATATCGATCATGAGCGAGTTCATAATCCGACTCGATCTTGGCCGATTTTCGGGTGGCTTGTCCACAAACTTTTTTGACGGCTTGATCCGCGCCTGGACAGAGGCGAAGATTCGGGTCCACTGTTTAGCTTTCTCCAAGAGCATGTAAATCGAACCATGAATGGGCATATTCACACGCTGCCATAATTGTGGTGAGTAAAACCGGTTTTTTAATTAATATAGCTACATACATAAGACTGAATAGACTGCGATGGCTCGGACACGTTGTACGAGCTTCAGAAGATAGAATGCTAGCCAGGATTTTTAATGGTAGACCATCAGGAAGAAGAAGAGTAGGACGACCAAGAAATAGGTGGATAGATGACGTGCTAGCAGATATACGGAAATTTCGTATAACAAATTGGAGAGAGCTAGCAAGACGTAGAGATGACTGGAAGAGGAGACTTCGAGAGGCCCGAGTCCTGCAAGGACTGTAGCGCCATTCAAGAAGAAAACCGGTTTTATTCAACTCTTAGCAACTCAGACGGGGCGTAAATGAGTGTAGTAAATTTGAATGCTATACAGGAACCTTTAAATGTATTGCAGATGAAATTTACTTGTTAGAGAAAAACAGAGCTAAAGAATGCAAGAGATAGAAGTAACTTTTTATATGTGTGCCAGTTTTCACGCGTTTGCTTTTGCGTGAAAAATGTTTCGTTAAGTTCTTCCGCTCCCTTCCCTCTCTCATCTATAAAACCGGTTTTAGGCACCATGAATGTGCACTGTGTGAATATGCCCAATAATGATGGATTGGTTTCAACAACATGACAAGGCACAACCATTGATGCTGTATTTACCCAATACGTTAAGGTCGTTATAGTCCAGGAGAGTTAGCGGAAAAGTATTCAAAAGTTGAAATAAATCTACCCTGCGATTTTTGGACGCTATAATTAAGAGAAAAATCGCCCCTTCGCCGAAAGGTGTTTTTTCTGAAAACGAAGAAAAGTGCCTGTTTTCAAACGCGTTTATGAGGTATTAAATCAAAACTCACAAACTTTTCATGAAAATGGCTTGGTAGAGCAACTCCTCGAGAATAAATAAGGCTTTTCAAAATAACTCTAGCACCACTGTGGGCCTTGTTCAAACTTTTTTCCTGAAACGACTGTTTTTACATTTTTGAGATTTTTGCATGAAATTGTTATTGTAGGTAGCCACTAACAGAAGCCACAATTTCAGCCCTAAAACAAGGTTCTACGATAATTACAGTCCTTGTAATTAAATGCCAAAAAATGGCCATATTTCGTGGTTTTTATTTTTTTTTGCAAAAACCTGTTGACCGATTTCAATTGTCCAAAATTCATAATTTTCGTCTTATTTAGCGCTATTACGTACTAAACAAAATTTTTTCGCACCTAAACCGTTGAAAAACGTGTTATCGCTACCATTATTAACTTTTTTCCAAAACACATTCATTGGGCATATTCACACGCTGCCATAATTGTGGTGAGTAAAACCGGTTTTATTAAACTCCTAGCAACTCAGACGGGGCGTAAATGAGTAGTAAATTGGAATGCTATACAGGAACCTTTAAATGTATTGCAGATGAAATTTACTTGTTAGAGAAAAACAGAGCTAAAGAATGCAAGAGATAGAAGTAACTTTTTATATGTGTGCTAGTTTTCACGCGTTTGGTTTTGCGTGAAAAATGTTTCGTTAAGTTCTTCCGCTCCCTTCCCTCTCTCATCTATAAAACCGGTTTTAGGCGCCATGAATGTGCACTGTGTGAATAGGCCCATTGAATTCCTACGATTTTTCTCTTAATTATAGCCTCCAAAAATAGCAGGGTCGGTTTATTTCAACTTTTTTACTATCCCTCCTGGACTATTAGTATGAAACTCTTCGTATGATATTTCAGTTACCAAAAGCCGCTAAATTCTATTGAGTAACTACTAGAAGAAGAAGCTAGTGAAGTTAACATAATTTACAAGCGACGTTTATTTCAGTAGTGGCAAAGGCGATGGAGTAAATCTACCCATGGTCGATGGACCCACAGGCTCATAATAAATGTGAAGGGATGGGTCACGAGAGAGCATGGAGAGGTGAGTTACGACCTCGCACAGTTCTTGAGTGGGCATGTGTGTTACAAAGCATACGTCTATCGGTTCGGACAAGATGTCTCCGTTGTCTCCGGCATTCCTAAATGAGATAGAGGACACAGAGCATGTCCTTTTGGAATCGGCAATATTAGCCGAGCAAACTGCTGCACTGCAAGCGACAGCTCAGGGACGGCTAAGGGCAGAGAACATCATACTAGAAGGTGACATAGAGCCAAATTACACGGCCTATCACTTTCCCAGACTTACTTTCCAATATTTCTAATAAACCGGTTTTCTAGACAAGGGGGCGCAGGGAAGTGCATGTGTTGGGCTCACTTGTGAATCCAAAAAAATTTTCGGTCTCACAGCAAATTACACTAACACAAGCATAACTTTGTTCTCGGGGCTGCGAAAATTATGAGAACTTTTGTTGTTTTGTACACAACCACATAGACAATAGAATCGTTACACGGAAAAGAGGCTGAAAATAGGTGAATCGTGTAATACTCAAATCATACACATACAGGTTTGACGTGAGTCCCAAGTGAATGGCCGTGTAATTTCACTCATTGGGTGATGTTTGGAATAAAGTGGGGGAGACGCTAAATATGCTCCATCAGAAGGCGGAAATAAACCAAAAGGAAGAGAGTAAAGGCCGGAACATGTAGCCGAAGCGAAACTAAACGGAACCGAAACGAATTCCAATATGATAGCAATTATATAGCAATCGGACCGAATCGGTTTTTGACATTTCTTTCAAATTTTTATGCTCAATGAAGGAACAGCTGAACAATTTTTAATTTAAATAAAAATACTATAACAAAATAAAATAAATATTATAAAATAATATGCCGGATGTTAAAATTGTTTTTATGTTAATTAAAAATCTACAAAAGAAAAAGAAAATCTGACGTTGAAACCTGTCAATCAGCTTATCAATACTTTCCAGTGTTGACTAGCTGAAACGAAAGCCGAAATGAAATGAATTTATCTCCTCCGCTCCGTTTCGGTTTCGTTCGCTACATAATTGAGTTCATACATTTTCATACAATTTATTCCATTCATTTCGGTTCGGTTTCGTTTCGGTTTGGTTACATGTTCAGGCCTTAAGGCTTAAAAATACCAGTAGTATTAGGCCAGTTTCACACGGTCTAACAGCCAACCAACAAAAATCTGCTGCCATCGTCCATTCCCTTTTGAAAATCGATGAAAAGTCGCACGGCCTTTCACACGAGCCAAATTTTCCAACCAACTGTACGTCAGAATGCTCTAGCTTATAGCCTTATGACACTGGCTTTTTCGTAGGCTGAAAATGCTGCCTTGGCTAGGCTGAAACCTGAATGGAAAAATTTAAAGGAGATTTTCCCATATGTAAGAGTGAGAGGAGTATACTCAAAGTTCTCTTGGCTGGATTTTAAGTGTTATAAAAAGTCTAGAAAACTGTTATAAAAAGCATAGGAAAAGAATGAAATTCATGTTCTTTTTTCTATGCTTTTTATAACAGTTTGCTGCATCTCTCGACTTTTTATAACAGTGAGGGAATAACAATAAATTGAAGCGATTATAAATATAATTTAAGTGATTATAAATATATAAGAAGTGGCAATAAATACAATTGAAGTGACAATATATATATAATTGAAGTGACAATAGATATATTTGAAGTGAAGGGGTAAATGTTTAGAATTGGGGCTCCGGAGTAAGGAAGACGGGGAAGACATATTTTTCTTATTACAACGTGAGGGGGTTGCGAATTGGGGGATTCCTTCTGTATTTACTCACAACTATCTGTTATAATAATCAGACAATCGTTCTTACTCTCACATGCTATCTCTGTCACACAGTATAACATATTTCGTCATTTTCAGCCTAGCCAAGACAGCATTTTCAGCCTACGAAAAAGCCAGTGTCATAAGGCTATTAATGTTGTTGTTTTTAATCTTAATTCCGCCTTCTGCTATTTCTCTCTCTTTTCTTCCAGAAATAAAAAACAACAACAACCACACAGCTGTCAAAAAGTGGACTCGAAAATACAGTAAAAGAGTTGGTTCAAAACATCTGCCCGCCTCTTCGTTCTCTCCTCCACAAAGAAGGTTTTCAGTCGATTTTTGTTGGTTGGCTGTTGGCCCGTGTGAAACTGGCATTAGCAGGTAGATAAAAGCTGATCCAGCTGGCGACGCATTGCTGAAAAGGCCTTCACGCCAGAGAATGGGTTGACTAGCAGGTGATTTTAGGATTTTAGGATTAGAATCCGGTATAACCGACAGGCTGGAGCATGTCGCAAATAATAAAAAATCCAATAAATAATTGCATGCAAATAAAAAATTAGTCTTAAATCACGCCGAAGAAGTATAACTTCTAACGCACACCTACTTTTTTCCCTGTACTAGTCTTTATCAATTTCTCAACTGAAATTAACACTATTGACAAACGAAAAGCGACAAATAATTCCTACAAATTGATTTAACACAAATTAACTGTTAAAATGGTTGGCAATTTTGCACGTGGCCTAAGAAGGTTGAAGAGTTTTAACGTACGTATTTCGGTTTTGGTATGCTCGTCTTTGTTAAGCCATTCAATTCTCAGATTTTCAAGGAATTGAACATAAACTTTTAAAAATTCGATTTGGACTGTTTTTCTATATGCGTGAGCATCAGAGCGCCCAACCATAGGTCTGGTAAATGTTTGGGTAATCACATATAAAAAATTGGCTACCACAATACAAACTCTAGCTTACATGAGTATTACAATCCTGATAATCACAATTGTCCTAAAAATGTGAATCGTACCTTAAAATAATAGAAATGCTTTTCCTCTTCAGTCATATCATCGGGATTGACATTCAGACCCCATTTCTCGAGATCATCTTCGATATGGCTACAAAATAAAGAAATACACATTAATGTTTATAAATGGTACTATAATTGCAGCCTTTACTGTTCTTTGTGTGTAAGGTGATGGTCAACTTTTGATTTCGTTTTTGACAATTCGCTCCTAGGATGATGGGGACCGCGTTTTGTCGTATTACTAAAACTAAGATTCAACAATAAAACAAAAAATAAGTATGTTGATTGGGGCATTTTGACACTCATAATGAAGACTGCCTTTGCTACTTTTATATTGCCTTGGTTTTGAAAAAAATTTTGAGGGAATGCATGTTAAAAATGCCAATGTTTGAACTAACCCGATACTTCCATACTAAAAGTTTAGGCGAAAATTGAAACTTCAACCAGAAATATTGAAAAATCGATAGTCAGTGTAATTCGGAACATCAATAACAGATGGCATTTTTTGCAGAGCTTTAAGCGCCTAAAAATTGCGAACATGTTTTAATTTTGAACCTGAGAGTTAAATCTAAAATAACAAATGTGAAATTTTTAGTTTTATTGTAAATTAGTACTAAGGTAGAATTAGAACTAATTAAAATGAATTTCAGGTACATTTTTATGCTTAATAAAGGCACACATATATTATATTATCTAAAGTGTAAACTCTAGGACGGAGCTTCTTAATCTCTTTGTAGACGTTCGGCGATTTCAATTACACTGGAAATAAGTTGGGACGGAATTTTAACTTTCTTTTTTATCTAATTGTGCCATGCCAACCGATTATTCAAAATCAATAATTAATCTTGTGTAGTAGTCCAGTCAAATTAGTAAATAAAAATGAATTTTTCGATGGCCAAAATGTTTTTTCGTGGTATTTGTTCGGGTGCATCTGGTACAATGTAAACCCCAAATTTGTGGGTTGTCAGGGGGTTGGGAAAAGCCGCCATCTTGAAAAAGGTGGCGAGTTTGTTTATATTAAATTACTCGTACGATAGCTGAAAATGATCAATGTCAATGCGGTGGAGAATAAAATAATCTACAAAATGAGATCTTAACGAGCTCTTTAAGTTGATTTAGCTCAAAGTTATCGCTGGTCAATGTTCAACCATGCGGGGGAGGTGGGTATTGAATGCAGTTTTTTGCGATTAACTCGTAAGATTTTGATTTTTTTGGCATAATGTCTATTAACAAAATTAAAGTGCTAGTAATTACCTATAGAATGAGCCCTTGATAGCCGTTACCGCTTATATAGTTTGCGACCAATCCCACGAAAAAGTTCGCACTGCATGGGCCTGAAATTACTGATAACGCAATTTTTTGGAATATTTCATTAACGGTTGCTCATCTCATATAAAAATACTATTGCATAAATGTCAGAAATACAGACAATGAAAATATCTTTCAAATGAGCTATTGATCGCAACTCCATGTCGTTTTATGTCGGCGACACAGCGTGTCAAAGGTCAGACGAGAAGGTTACGATACTTCTCGTCGTATAACTCGCGTCCAGTCCAGGATGAGATGAATTAGAATTTTATGTAACGCACGGAATTATATATATTTTTAGTTATTTAGCAACTACGAAAAATTATAATAATGGGAAATAGTAGCTGAAAATGTTATGTACAATATTTCCAGGTCTAAAAAATTTCCTAATTCTTTCCATAAATAAAAATTTAATTCATTGACCTTGCACACGCCGGAAAATTCTTAATGGGCAACGGCCCTGAACCAAAGTCCGGGCGAAACCTGAGACGCCTTGGCTAATTGCACAGAGGAAAGCTTCGCGCAATTTGCAGTACGGTGCACCAAAAGTGCATCATAAGCAAATGGTGCCGGTGAATTAGCCAGCCAGGTTCAAGGGCGCGTTTTCCCGGCGTGTGTGATTTTTATCACTGACAGTCTAGAGGAGTCTGATTTTAACTTCGGTCCCGAGCGGACATACATAAATTATAAAAAAAAAAGTAAAAGTATAAGTGAAAAGCGCGGTCGCGGTGGTGACTTCGGCGCCGTGTCGGTTGCTCCGGCACCACACTGGTATGTAAAAAAAAACAAGATTACAAATAAAGTGTGATTGTTCTAAAAAGAAACACTTTTATGTAAAAAAAAACAAGATTACAAATAAAGTGTAATTGTGTTTATTAATTAAAATAAAAAATAGTCCAAGACTAACTTTAAATAATTATTGTGTTCTGTTAATGTATATACATGCATAAAAATTTTGCAACAAGAATCATCATTTTCGACGTTGCCCGATGTACCCAAACAAATACCACCAAAAAATGTTGTCCATCAAAAATGCAATTTCATTCCCTTTCTCGGGCTAATTTGACTGGACTATAGTAGTTAAATCAAAACAGTTTGAAAATTATGATAAATTTATGTTTATATAGATACTTATTAGTTAGATCTCCTGTAATTTTTCATTTTTACGATATTTCTCATATAAATAAGAATATCACCAAAATCAAAATCTTCGAAAAGAAAATCCTAAGAAAAATACTTCTCTCTTAACTCTCTTACAGGACAGTTACCATTTTCCCAAAGGAGTCATAATATAAAAGACGACTCCCTGGTAGCATTCGTCTTTCTGTATTAAGGTGTAAAAATAGAAACATCCCCTGCGACCACTGGTCCTTGGAAAATTCTCCTAATAAAATTCAAGCATATACTCGTAAAGAATTTAAGTGCAATTTATATTTTAAAAAAAAAAGAAACAAATCCCGTGCAACGAAAAAATAGGAAACTTGCGGCTAAGCTGGCCATCCTTCTGGAAGATGACCCCGCCGAATGGGCAAATAAATTATCAGCTATAAGGCCCTTTTACATCCCTTCTTTTATCACACCGAAATTTATATGCTTTTCTCTCTGTCTGGAATAAACGTTCGTGCAACAGAGAGAAAATAATACCAATTTTTGTGTGATAAAAGAACTCCAAGTTGCGTTTCCGCTTTGCGTTTGGGAAGAGTATACTGGATGTAATAATAGCTGTGTTCCTTTTCTACTTCGGAGTACTCTGGAGTAAAAAATTACAGGAACGCGAAATTTGTCGATGTGAGTAAAACCTATATAAACCTCTATGAGAGCAGGAGTAGTTCCAAGTACATACGAGTAAAAAATTGCAGAAAAGGAACACAGCTAATAATGAGAGGAGAGTACTGTGGCGAGGACCACTATCTAGTTAAAGTGAAATTTAGAACACGGATAACGCCCAAAACACACAAAGCAAACACAACCAAAACATGACATACACAAGCTTAAGGTTGAAGAAAGAAGAGATGACTACCAGAAAGCTGCCGTACTAAACTTGAGAGGAGTAGAAGAACATCCCAACATCAACGAAAAAATGGGAAAAACTAAAAAGCAGCATAAAGGGGGCAGTAGAAGAGACGCTAGGCTGAGCCCAAGCCAGAATAGAACGGACTGTTTTTTTTATGTGGGAAAACCAAGCTTAGGAATCAGCCTGTTGAAAATTAAAATCCCATATAAAATAATAGCTATAAATAAAATAATAAATAAATCCAAATCTCTAAAAATTGTAAATATCCCTTGTCTTGTGTTGCGGGAAATCCAGCGGGAGTACATCGCAAAGCCCACAAGAGAAACAATGGAAGTCTTAAGAAGAACTACAGACAAGTTGTGCAGAAAGAAGAAGAGAGCATATCTAAACAGGAGGATGCTACAGATACAAGAAGACTTCAACGAAGGGAGAATTAGGCAAGCATAAGGGAGCACGAAGACAAGTATAAAGGAACACGCCAGATCAGCAATAAATATCAGCCACGAATGGAGATCTGTAGAGATATAGATGGGAAGGTTCCAGTTCCAGGTTTAGCAGTCCCTGGTAGGATAAAACAAAGCTGGAGAGAATATTTTCAATACTTATTGAATCCAATCCCGAGAATAAACGAAGATCCAGGGACCGAGGCATTTGTAATCCCTCAAGATAATATCTCAATAGAGCCACAGACACTGGAAGCTGTGAAAAGGCAAAAAGCAACAAATCGCTAGGCATCGATGAAATGGCATCTGAGTTGCTAAAGGAAGGAGGACCGCAACTCTTAAGAACCTTACACGAACTTATATGCAACATCTGGGAGAAAAAAGGTATACCAGATGACTGGAAGAAAGCGATTATATCTCCAATCTACAAAAAAGGAGATATATTAAACTGTAAAAACTACACTAGTACCAGCTATAAAAACTTCACAATCCTTTCCTTGTAAAACAAAAACTGAAACCTACAGCGGAATGCCTTAGGAGAATCAGGCAGATCAATATTGGACCACCTGCTGACCTTAAAGCAAATTCTGGAGAAAACCTGTGAAAGGAATGTAGATACATATGTATATACCAGATATTTGTCGACTTTCAACAGGCATACAATGTAAAAACCCAGAATTGACCTAGATTTAATTATCCATCCTTTTGTATATAGAGTAGCAGAGTAGAGTAGCAGTACCATGTAAAAGGGTAATGTGTTGCTGTTGGTTTTCGGCCAAAGGCAATAAAACTGGGCTCGAAGAAGCGAGAGAGAAGAATAGATAACAACGCAACAATATTCTTAGAAATATTATCGGGATTTGTATTTTTGAATTTGTAAAAAGAAAGACGGTTATTATGTAGAAGAAATTCGGTTAGATTTTTAAATAGTTTTAGAGTCAGTCTTGGATGGAGTTTTGAAGAACACGGGAGTTTTAGTTTGGAATTATAATTTGTGCAGTGCGGTTATTTTATTGAATTTAATGTAAATTTGAGAGAGACGGAGTCAATTGATTCGATTACGACTTTATATAGCCCAGTCGTCAGAGACAAATTTAGACCGAAAGCTCGCACAAAATGTGATCTCGCTGAAAATTGGGACTTAGGTATTTTTTTGGATGTAGAAAACGATAAAAAAATCTTTGCTGCTCTAAAGTGTATGCTAAGCTCACAATATCGAAAACAAATTCGAAAATTTGGTTTTTGCGTTATATATCGCAAAAAAAAAATTTCGAAAAACTAATAGCGCCACGTGAAAGAGCGGAAAATTTCACTAAAATTTATATTATAACTTATTTTAAAAAAAACTGTTTTATTATTATAAAAAATTATTAAAATTAAGAAGCAAATTCGAAAAATCTAAGCGCGCCAAAAAGCTGAATTTAAATATTCTAGCGAGGCGTTCGGGGAAAAACTAAAGTATTTTTGCCTAAAATGTGGGCAAAAATAAAAATAAAAAAAGCATTTTAAAGAGGAGACTCTAAGCTTTCGAAGAAAGCCATTAGTTTATAATTTTTTGTTTTTTTTCTCATAGAAAACTTGACCGGAAGTTATAATTTGTAAAATTCTCACTGATGTTTATAAAATTAAAGATATATTAATAGAGCCGTACGAAAAAAAAATCCTTGTACATTTATCATCATTAGACATTTACTTTTGATGTAAAAATAATTGAAATGATAAACATTGTCTGTGTTTAATAAAATTTATGTTTTAAAATATTCAGTTTTTCTTACAGCATTCATTTTATTTTCAAAAACAGCCGGCGCCAGACGAGAGAAGTGAAAGACTGACGGCGTCCAGGGCGCGTCTTTCTTCTTCATCGTATTTTGTGTGCCGGCTGTTTTTGAAGTTAAAAATGGCGTCGAATGTCAGCTGTAAGAGAAAATGAATATTTTAAAACATAAATTTTATTAAACACAGACAATGTTTATCATTTCAATTGTTTTTACATCAAAAGTAAATGTCTAATGATGATAAATGTACAAGGATTTTTTTTCGTACGGCTCTATTAATATATATCTTCAATTTTATAAACATCAGTGCGAATTTTACAAATTAACTTCCGGTCAAGTTTGCTACGAGAAAAAAAACAAAAAATTATAGACTAATGGCTTCCTTCGAAAGCTTAGAGTCTCCTCTTTAAAATGCTTTCTTTATTTTTAATTTTGCGCACATTTTAGGCAAAAAAACTTTATTTTTTCCCCGAACGCCTCGCTAGAATATTTAAATTCAGCTTTTTGGCGCGCTTAGATTTTTCGAATTTGCTTCTTAATTTTAATAATTTTTTATAATAATAAAATAATTTTTTTTAAAATAAGTTATAATATAAATTTTAGTGAAATTTTCCGCTCTTTCACGTGGCGCTATTAGTTTTTCGAAATTTTTTTTATTTTGCGTTATATAACGCAAAAATCAAATTTTCGAATTTGTTTTCGATATTGTGAGCTTAGCATACACTTTAGAGCAGCAAAGATTTTTTTATCGTTACCTAAGTTCCAATTTTCAGCGAGATCACATTTTGTGCGAGGTCAAAGTCTCTGTCAACTGGGATAATAGAGAATATGAAAACATTATTGCGGGTAAATAATATTGGAGAACGGCGGAGTAGTTAGTTTACGTATTAAAATAAATAAATTGTGATAGTAACATAAAAAGTGTTTAATTGGAGTAGTTAGGGAACTGGTTTTCAACATCCCTAGGTGAATTCTGACACATCATCCAAAGGATTAGAGAAAGCAGCAGTAGGGAGTAAATTGGGAGATCAGTAGAGGAGTGAAGGCAAGTTCAGATCTTCCATCATTCACACCCCGAAACCCCAACAACATATGACTTTGTTTTCTTCTTCGTCACTTGTTTTACCATCGCAGTAATCTTGTAGCATAATTTTTATTTAACATGCATAATATTTGTCCGAATAACGTAATAATGTAAGTTTTAGAATTTTACCAGAAGATTTTGTCCAAACGGTCGGTGAATTTTGTAAAAAGAGGAGCAGGGTTATTAACCTCGTGTCTCTTCTATCCTTGTCTTTATAGCGTGTAATAAATTGCAAAGAGGAGAAGTAAAAAAATCCTGCTGACCGGACGGAGCATCTTTCGAGCGCTCATATAGTTAAAACTTGAGTTCCCCCATAGCTACATGTACACTTTAGAGAAACTAGACTAGAAGTAAAAAAAAATTCAATAAAGCTTTGTTTGGGCAAGGGAAGCATCCCAAAAAAGCTCTTGCTCCAGAACCATGGTCCCTCGTGTAGGAATGTCCAATGATCCCCTTCAACTTCTGTTGCCTATTACGCTGTGCTCACTGGTGAAGTTCAGCTGCCAAAAGGGAATGTAGAAACTGCGCCTCATCAACAAAATTTGCCCCTCAACAAAACTAAAAAAGCTCTCAATACCTTCAAGCTCTTTAAAGAACCTATAGGCACTTGCATCTTCCCCACTATACTACAGCAAGGAATTGGCATATTGCCACCACATCTTACTATCTTATTCAGACCTGGTTTTCTTTAGTATATATACTTAAAGTAAAAAGGCAAGTCAATGTGACCTTTATACTGAAGGCTGTAAACCGACCAAGTGTAAAGCATAAATTAGGTAGACCCATCAGTCTCACCTACTTTCTCCTTTGAAAGCTATGGAGAAAACAATCGACATTTACATGAGAGAAGAACTAGAAAACAAACCACCTTTATATATTAATTAAGATGTCTATCAAAAAGTCAAGTCCAACGAAATAGCAATACGCAGTAGGAAAGCAAAGCTAGAGCATTATTTGCTGTCAGAGGCTAATTGGAAAAACTGAGGGGTATAAAACCCAAAATGACCTGCTAGCCACACACTACAATCATGAAACCCATGATCTCCTTCCCAACCTTAGTTTATTTGGTACTTGAAAAAGTGGCTAACGGCTTATAAGTTGAAACCTGGAGATACAGTAATCATCTTAGTGTACTCAACACATTTCAAGATGAATAACTCTTTAGAATCACAACTTACGTATACATGCGAAGTTAAAGCCGGCTTCAAGCCAGCTTGGATTTTAGAAAAATCCACGTAGGTATAAGCAGATCGAATTCAAATAGGATCGAGCCGATTCGATCCAACATTTGGGGCTGGATCGAATCAAAATCTAGTCGTAAAGAGGCGAATTCAAAGAGTGAGAGATTGAGGTGATAACATTTTTTAGGCTATGTTATTTTTATTGTTGTGCCTTCCTCGTGTTGTGGGTACCAAATTGAATTAAAATATTAGTATTGCAAATAAATGTTTTCATATTGGCAAAGCGAAAAACAGTAAAACGATATGAAAACTACATATTGTAGGTTATGGTCATTGCTTTTCGATTACGTTTGAATCCATCCATAGATCCGACGATGTCAAATACGCAGATTCACTTTCAATCTTTCGATCTCTGAATCCTTTGATTTGGTAATGCATACGTGGTATTTGCCGTGCCGTGAATTCCGGCCATCGACCATCGAATTGTGGAGGCCTCTCCATTCAATATTTGCGAACTTGTATGAGTATAACTTTCAAGAGTTTTAAAGTAATGCCTATCGCCCTAAGCACACGATGCAACCTTTCCAACCCCCAATTTTTTCCTTCAAACCAAGCTTATGACACTATGCAAAATTGGACCAACGCATAACTAGTTGATTATTGGCTGATAAAAATTATTGAAGTTCCGGTTAGAACTTACTTGTATTGAACTTGGTTTAAAGTTTTCTGGTCCATTTATTGCTTACCCGGAAAATGCACCTGTTAAAATTTTAAATTAAAATTGAATGTTGTAATAGTCCGGAGAAATTAGTATTTTAAGGAGACAAAATTCCAAAAAGGCTGAAAATTGGTCAACAGCTTCCTTGGAACTTCTTAAGAAAACAATTTCGGAATCACAAAAAAAACATGGCCGCCAGAGATATCACTCTTTGGCAAAAAAATCACTCAAAAACTGGTTTTTTCGAAAAAAAAATTTGATCAGTCAATACGAAACGTTATTGCCTACAAAAAGGCTTCTTGTCATTTTTTCGAAAACCTAACCCTTTCGAAGTTATTCAAGGTCAAAGTTTCCAAAAATCACTTTTCGACCAAAAAATACCTTGAATTCGGAAGGGTCAAGGTTTTCAAAAAAATTACAAGAAGGTTTTTTGTAGGCAATAACGTTTCGTATTGACTGATCAAAAAATTTTTTCGAAAAAAACAGTTTTTAAGTGACTTTTTGGCCAAAAAGTGATATCTCCGGCGGCATGTTTTTTTTGTGATTCCGAAATTGTTTTCTTAAAAAGTCCCAGTGGACCAATTTTCAGCCATTTTGGATTTTGTCTCCTTTCATGCGTTTGTTTTTGCTAATTTCCCCGGACTACTTTTCAAAAACTACAAAATTTTAAATATAGTATAAGACGGTGTAACCCGCACTCTAATTGCACACTGAGCGAACGACTAAACAAAATTCTGCAAAGCTTAAAAAATTCTTTATTTACTTGCAAAAAGTTCACAATATTTTCTAAGTGTATGAGGCTAGTAAAAATTATTGAAATGCACACATATTATAGTAAAATGTCAATCTAGTAAAATGATTTGTCCATTTGCGTATTAAGGGAATAGTTCCGATACATTCCAGATTTTGCAAGTAGAGTTGAAAATTTTTGGCTTCGAGGAAAATATTTTTCCTGGTTCAAATTCGACGATGAACCAGGTGCGTGCCATGCATATTTTGAATATTCCGTTTGATAGAAGGAATCTTTCTTATCTTCTTGGAAGGACCCATAACCAGCGAACTTATCTAAAATCATAGTTGAATTTTTCTATTAGTATTATTATATGAAATATGGAGAAATGATACTACCGGAATCTTCCACCATTTCAGGAAGCTCAACTAATCCACGGCACTTTTCTTTCTCTTCTCTTTTTACTTGGTACTGTTGAATCTTATGTTTTTGCTCCTTCTCAAGAACAAGTTGTAAGAAATCTTTGCGCTCGGTATTAGACATTCCAAAACTGAAACTTAAACCTTAAAAATTTGAAATAAAAGAAAATCTCAGAGATTCGAAACAATGCGATGATGGATTGTATATTGACTATTGATTGACAAAACTTTGTATTCGGTAACGTAAACTATCGCACAATTAACAGTTTCCATGATAACTCTATACATATCAACCTGTTATACTTGTTCTATAGCAACCTGAATAGATTAATCAATATTTAATATATAATTGGCTGTGACAAAACAATATCATTATTTTTTTAAATTCAAATCGAAATGGACGAAACGAAGTATAATGATTCCGAAATTAGACGGCTTGAGAAGTTGCGTGTGCAAGCTTTGAAAAGTACTCCCCAAATTGACACAAAAGATTTATTTGATAATTTAAACATTCCGCAAAGACGCGAATCTGCAGGAGCTGGTATGTGATTTATTATAAGTGATTAATCAATATAAAAGTGTAATTTCGATTTGTTTCAGATAATCCCGCAACGTCTTTATGTAAGAAAGAAAAAAACCCATTCTACCAATCAATAAATGCTGATTACGGATATTTCCCCATTCCATCGAATACATGTCCTGCAGGATACTTTCCAAAATCGTCGAAGTTTACATCGTTTCTTGCCAAGCACGGCATGTATCGAAATTATTCTCTAAATACTCAAATGGATAAATCCTTTTACTGATGTTTCTGATTTTCTAATATTTGCTTATGGTTGTTAATGGAATTTTATATTTGATAAAATAAAATAAAATATGTTCATGTTTCAAAGATCATATTAGTTTAAATACAAGTCAAGCAAGGAATTAACAGAAGTATAATAAGTATAAGTTAATTGGTGTGAAAGCACGAATACGACGACTCGATTTTAAATAAATCTTGTAAATATTGATCCGGCATCAAGGTGGCAAAAATTAAATTAAGCAATATTCGATAAATCAGTGACTAAAACAGTCGATTCTAGGCAACAAAGTATGGGGGTGTGGAAGAAGACTTATTTTAATATTGTATATTTTTCCATATTTTTTTTTGATTTTTTCGCTAGACAGCGCTACATGGTTGGTTTCACAGTTCCTTGAAATACGAAAATAAGTTCGTCACATTTTTCAATGGGTGACGTGACTATGGGAATAGGGGTGTAGCGGCAACACTACAATATCATATGAAGCACACACTATCAAAGGTTGCCGCTAGATCAGCCACCCGATAGCATGATGAAATCTCTTATCAGCAGTCTTGTAGCGAATGTCACAGAATAAAGTTGATAATATCAAAGACCGCATGGCTGCTACAAGGGGCCCCTCACTTTTTTTCTCACCTCACATTTTTTGTCACTACGACGAAAATTGGTTTGTCACATTATTCAATGGGTGACGTGACTATGGTAATAGGGGCCATAAAATCCGATGGTATTAAATATGACACGTCGTAGACATTAATGTCTTGACACAGGACATCATTGGTTGCGTTTTCAAACCTAATTCAGCGCTGCTCTGCTGCAGTATTTACACGCAGTGCGTTTTTAGTAACTTCTGCAAAAAAGTAGTGCGTTTTATATGGTAATACTGTTTCTGCTTTTGTGCAGAATTTGGACGAGATCGAGCAGACATAAAATTTTGATTGCTGACATTTTAATTGTGCGGAAAATCATAGACAATGGATAACATTATTGAGTAATTTAATAAATTTAGAACCATTTCACTTTTTTCAAATATTGTGTTTATTATTTATTATAGCGCATGGAAACAGAAAAAAATGGAGTTCATCCGAAAGTAAACTGTTGATAACTGAACGTTACTATAAGCCTGAAAAAGTTGTAAAAATAATAAACTTTTGTCTTGCACTTCATAATATCTGCAGGCATTTTAAATTAGATTATGAAGTAACATCCACCACAAATGCAGATATATAGAAATTATTGACCCAGAAAATGTTGAAGAATAGAGAAGTGTCGGTGTTAGGGTCAGAGATGATTATGTATGTAGGTACTATATGTAGCTAAATATGTTATAAGAAAAGTTAAATATAAATTTGAAAAATACTTTATTCAGTCTTTTAGAAAATCAAATAATTCATAACATCAATAGAATTCATATTAAATTAAAAAAATAAAAGAAAACCTATGCAATTGGTAATAGTTAAATGCTTCTCGTGTTATTCCACTTTCAATTCACAAACGGCTATTCAATCGGATTTATTTCGAGTGACATTTCGATTTAATCGAAATTTGGAACACCTAAGTTTCGAGTTGGAATTTCTATTTCACATACATGGAATTAATCGAAATGTGGAACACCTAATTTCGATTTCGAGTATCGATTTCACAAAAATCGAATTGTGGAACACCGCCGATTGTGTTTATTATTTATTATAGCGCATTGGAAACAGAAAAAAATGGAGTTCATCCGAAAGTAAACTGTTGATAACTGAACGTTTCAAAATGGAACAAGATTTCAATAGTGGAAAGCGGAAAAAGAGTTTTCTGTGGGCAGTTCTTCACTCAAACATATTAAAAACTTATCCTGAATTTAGGTTTTCAAAAGAAGAGCAGATTAAAAAGTTCTCTAATCTTTTGACTACCTACCACCAGAGAATTAAGGGGACATTCTGGGTTGTCGACCCAAAAAATAGCTCATTTTTATGAATTTTTTTTAAGGAAACTATTGAAGATATCAAAACCGGGTTTTTTTTAATAATTTTATTCATTCTTCGACTACATTGTAGAATTTTATCGAGCCACTCCGGAACCGGTAACTCCCCCCTCCAGGTGTCCAAAGTGGGCCGTGCAGCCGTGCGCGGCCTGCTGGTGGCAGGGTTTTTAGCTTCACCGGTGATCTAAAATGGAAAATGACGAAAGTTTATTAAACTTAAGTGTATTGATCAAAAAGTGGTGGAACACTTTTTCAAAATTCAAAAAAATAACAAAATGGCGGGCAATTGAAAAAAAATGTGAATTTTTCGGCTTTTTTTTTCTCCGTTTTTTTGCTATAACTTTTTAAAAAAAAAAGATAAACGAAATCTGTTCCACCACTTTTTGCACAACATCACAAAGAACAAGTGTGCCAAGTTTCATCGAATTCGCATGCACCGTTTTTTCAAAAAAGCTGCCACCGCCGAAAAATTATTGATTCTGAGATATTTCACTTTGAAGTTTAGAAACGCATTTCGACTTGAAAAAGTTTGCTTTCTCGATGATTTTTTCATGAAATCATTGGGATTTTTTATACTCACACCTAGACATCTATTCCAGGACCATAAACAATCCCTTCCACGAGTTCAAAGTTATCCTCCTGTTGTACTTTCGCCTTTTTCCTTGCTATTCACACGCTCGATTCATAGCTCGCACCTGCTCTCAGGCTCGTCGGCTTAGTCGGCCGCGCGGCAGGAGGCATGCCTCTCTAATTACCTGTAACTTTTAAACCGCTCAAGATTTCGGTTTGAAATTTTAACAAGTTATTTTTAAAGGGTTATACTATCGATTGAGCAAAAAAAAAATCGATTTTCTGACCAGAATGTCCCCTTAAGCAACGAAATAAAAAGACAGGCAGAAGCGTCACAATGTGGGAATATTGGGATCAGTTCGAAGAAATGTATAAACTGAGACATGCTTATAACCCGCCAAGAAGCATCACCATTACTTCTTTTGAAGGTGCAGTAGAATCATGTGAAGTCCAAGAAAATTCACCAACAGAAAGTGAAGAGTCTAGGTCAGAGGCTACAGTATAACTTTCTGAGCAAGACGATACTTCCGATAGAATGTTGCCTCCGAAAAAAAGAACTTGCAAAAGAAATGATATATTAGTTTTTATGGAAAAAGAAGCCAAAAAAGACGAAGAGAGATTTAAAGAACTGATAACGCTAGAAAAAGAAAGCATTGCCATTGAGAAGGAAAAGGCAGAACAGCTGAAAGGCTTAAAAGATATTTTAAAAACTTTATTAGAATAAATATATACTTACGTAGGTACTCCCAACTAAATGAATGAATGGAAAATTAACTACTTTTTGTTTTGCTATACTGTTGAATAATGTGTATAAACATTTTTGTTTGTTAATTTGAATAAATATTGTTTCAATTACATATAAATTTTATTTTTTTATTAATTGTGATGTTTAATTAGTATATAGATAATGATATGTTGCTACATGCAACTAATTAAATATTAATCAATTGAAGCATTTCGTCCCGCTTGAGCTTTGCTTCTTCTGATACATCTAATCCACTTTCCCCAACTGTTTCGCTCCAATCTCCGGATTCCAAGCGATCTTCTAAGATGTCTGGCGTTATATCTAAGGTTTCATAAGCAATAATGTGGTTGTGCAGTGAAATACAAGTCACAACAATAAAGTTAATATCTGAAATTTTTGAAATCTGAAATTTCCTTCTCCGCAAAAGCTTTTCCCACTGGGCTATTTTCCCATACATTAGAGTCATGATGACATCCAGGCCAACCAAAAAAAATATCTATTTTAAACTCGCTGTCGCAAATACCCTGTAAAATTGTATATTTTATATAAATGGACTTGTAACACAAATACTTTCAACTGCAGCAATTTTATATAAATATAACACTACGATATTTACATGCAAAATCATTGAATGTTCACCTTTTCGATTATAATAGCTGACGCGATCTTCTTTAGGAGCAAGAATGGGTATATGCGTCCCGTCAACGCATCCAATAACTGATTGGAAGCTCCTTCGTCCTCTTAAGATATGGAATGTTTTTACTATAATTTCAAATTCTTCACATGTTGGTCATTTTGTTAAAAGTTTTGAATTTTTAGATATGAATTTACATGTTGCAATTACAATATGATATGCAGAACTTTTCGATACGCTAAATCTATCTGATAATCCTCGAAACGTTTCCTGATTAGCTAATTTCCAAATGGTTAGTAATAAAGCTTTGTCAATATCTATATTTGCACTCCATGTATTTGTGTTTCCACATATTTTAATCAATCTCTGCACAATCATAAATATGTGTAAATTTGATAAAAAATTTTAAAATTAACTATATTATTTGGAATTTACCTCAAAAGTAGAACGATTCTTTCGGAAATGTGCTGCAAAGACGTCACACGGATACTTTTCGATGAGTTCATAATATCCAAAGATTTTCGGTATAGTATCTCTAAGATATTTTTTGAGGTGTACCCTATTCCTTTTCCGCATTTTTATCATTTTACTTATTTCTTTAATTTTACCCCTTCTTTTCTCCGCAATGCAATCAATTAATAAATTAATAACTATGTTGCTGTAGACACTACTACTCATTTTCCACTTTGGATCACACAATAATAGGTCTGTTCCCGTACTTTCTGCATTCTGTCACTTACTGCAAGTTGCTTATTGAGAGGTGGGGATGAAGTACAGAAAGTACAGGAACACGTTAACACTGGAATGACAGTTTTGACATTTCCATATATCAAATAACTAAGCTGCAGCAGGTTACAGCAGCTCGGAGCTACTGCAAGTTTCTGCGTCTTACTGCAGGGTGGGGAAATGAGTATGGCGGCTGCAGTAAAAGTACGGGAACAGAATTCTGTTAAGTAATTCGAAGCAACTGACAGATTCTGCACTTTCTGCAGGTACGGGAACAGACCTAATAATTAGGACGAGGATTGTCAAATTCACATGTCTAAACAAAACATTCGTGCAGTCGCTTCGCAGTGCGTTTTTTCAGAAAGTTCTGCCTGGAAAAAGAAAACTGCGTCAAAGCAGATCTTAGCTGCTTTCTGACAGTTCGACTACAAGTTAGTTTAGAACTGCTTCAAACCTAATGTTGACAAAAACACAACCTATATTATGGTAACCGGCCGAGTCTGGAAGTGTGACAATTAAATGATCAATCAATCAAATTAGCCCATCAATAGTGTTTTATTAACAAAACTATTACAAAATACCATGAAACACCTGCGTTAAAGTATTCATATTTTTCCTATATCTAATTCTGAATGTGTAACTAATAGGACACTGCGGAATCCGGTCATTTTTATGTTAACCGGTATAGTTTTAACTTTCTTAAATATAGCTACAGTATTTGTGGGACTAGTCTATTGTTCTCGCCGAGTCTACGTTTTAATAGTTCTCACTAGTTGCTATTCGAAGTTTTTGAACCTATATCTTCTACTTCCATGTAGGTTTAAAGTATGGGCAAAATGCTGAAAAACGAAGAATATTGGGATTTTGCCATCCTCCTTTTTGAGAACTCGAGTAAAAATAATTTAGTTGGTTAATTTTCTTAAAAGCGAACACATGCGCATGCCACACGGGCATGGGCAACTTTGTATGATGAACCCCGTGCCCAGGCTGTAACAAGTTGTGATATATATCATTTGAAAGGTTATCACAATGGCTTTATTTTAATATATGACACCAACAATGACACTTGTGCAGGGGAGGAGCTATGATTAACAAAAATGTTTTATTTTCAAATAAAACGTAATATTTATTTGGCTTTATAGTCCAGGGAAATTAGCATTTCAGGGCTTTCCCTGAGCTCTAGTCTTCCGCATAAAAAAAAACAAAAACTAACTTTGAAAGGGTTAGGTTTCGAAAAAATGACAAGAAGCCTTTTTTGTAGGCAATAACGTTTCGTATTGACTGATCAAAAAAAATTTTCAAAAAAACCAGTTTTTGAGTGATTTTTTTGACCAAGAGTGATATCTCCGCCGGCCATGTTTTTTTTTGTGATTCCGAAATTGTATTCTTAAAAAGTCCCAAGGAAGCTGTGGTTCAATTTTCAGCCATTTTGGAATTTTGTCTCCTTAAAATACTAATTTCCCCGGACTATAAAGCCAAATAAATATTACGTTTTATTTGAAAATAAAGCATTTTTGTTAATCATAGCTCTTCCCCTGCACAAGTGTCATTGTTGGTGTCATATAATAAAATAAAGCCATTGTGATAACCTTTCAAATGATATATATATCACAACTTGTTACAGCACTGAGGACAAAACGCCCATTCTCCTTTATGAATATTCCAAGGGACCAGTGGTCGTAGCGGATGTTTCCGTGTTTAGCAATTAGTTCGGAGTAGGGGAGCCGCCTTTTGTGACTCCGTGGAAAAATGAGGCGAGGTTGGGTGTTTTTTTTGAGATATTGGCTAGACCGCTGGAACTAGTTCAATAGTCTACCTAGTGGTTGTCGTTTCCACTAGACTGTTCAAGCTTAATGGTGGATCCACACTACGCGGACTTGGGTCGTAAGCGCTTTTGGTTTTTTTATATAGAGTTTTATGACTTTTTTACGACTTTGTCAATGGTAAAGGCAGTTCGGTAAAACTGCGCGGACAAAAGTCTGTGCTTAAAAAGGTGCATTGTACGTCCACACAATATGGGCTTTTCAAAAGCGCGTACGGCCTTTCAAATGAGAATTGGTGTTTTTCTCACGCATGATTCAGAAAATTAAAAGATCACGCGCGCTTTTGTCTAGCCGTACGGCCAAAAGCGTGTGCGATCTAAGTCCGCGTAGTGAGGACGGGCCTTAACGGGTTCCCGACCGTAGTCCTGCCTTCGGTCTGTTCGGAAGGAGTTCACGAAAGCGGGCTCGGGTATGCTCCGTGGCTCCCCAATTCCACTCCGGCCCTCCTTGCCTTGGTCCTTTAGTGAGTCCAGAACCTTAGGGCAGAACGTCGGCGGTCTGGGTCTGCTTGTTGCCCAAGTAGGAGGCTAATTGCGATTCCACGCTTTTTTAATTTTTTTTTCCTTTTTTTGGGGTCCCTGCTCCGCTGAATGATGGAAGTTTTCCCCCTAGATTATATGGGAGCTGGTGCTGCCAATTTTTTGGCGGGTCCAAAAACTTTGAGCAGAGCGGCGGCAGTCCAGGTCTGCTTCTTGGCTACCCGGGTTCCCCGGTCTTTGGTCTGTAGGAAGGAGTTCACGAAAGCGGGGCTCGGGAGTGCTCCGTGGGACTCCCCAATTCCACTTCCGCCCTCCTTGCCTTGGTCCTCTTCAGATTAATTGATCCACAAAAGTCCCATGAGTATGGTAGGAGAAGTAAGGTCGATCCTGACAGAGCCTCCATATCATACAACTGGGTGCGCCCGGTGCCCAGAGGAGATCGTTAAATGACAGTGCAAAACCTACCCACTGCCATGCAGCCCTCGACACGATAACTTTATATCTTGGCTTGGTAGACCGATCATATTAGTCCATCATGAAGGGTTTAACTTCGTTCCCGGAAAATGATGTGCAGGTAAAATCCTCCGCTAATTTTGCACGTAAAATTAGCCCTGATGAAAATCCTCGCACTATAACTCTTCTGTGCCACTATTAGGTTAATAGTTGCAGCTTGATGACCTCAGATTACTTAAAAAAAGGAAGACGAGGAAACAGCACTCACGTATATAATTTTTAATCGTTACTTGGCTGAGTTCCAAATAGGGCTTCTTAAATGGGATCCCGGGATCCCGTTTTCCCGGGATCCCGCGGTAAAAACTGATCCCGCCATCCCGCAACATTTCCGGGGAACACATATCTATTGAAACGACGCAATTTGGAGTAAAAATTAATTTCTAATTTAAAATCAGAGAGCAATTACATAATTGTTATTTGTTGGAACTGTCTCTTTCATGCTTGCATTACCTCTGCCTTCTCTATGCATGCCAACGGGAGGCTCTTTAGTACACGCAAAAATAAACATTATGTATAATGCCCTATTATTTGAGCCTTAAGGGAGAGATACATATCTCCCCGAACATTTTTCACCTATCCCTTACTTTTACATTACTGGTAACTTTAAACGAAGGCTTACATAATCCCTTCTATAAGAAATGCGTTACCATATTTCCCGCTGCGAAGTGAGTCAAGTCCCAATTTTTTTTACGCCGTTTCTGTAATCGGAACTCGTAACATCCCAAAGACAACCAGACGCCGGATAATCTTCGATAAGTTGTAATACTTTTTCGTTTGACCACATTTAAAAAAAGTTTAAACAATGTAAATAAAAACCGCCGAAACACAAACTCGGTAGGCGATGTGTCTACCGTTGCACTTGGTCTCCCATACCGATCGGGAGAGCGTAGACCTGCAATTTTTGGTCTCGCAACAGACTCGTAGACGGCAATTGGTCTATAGACATGCCCATGTAGACAACTCTAGACATGTCTCGGAGACCAAAATCGCGCAACGTGTCTACAATTGTATACTAGCCTTAAAGAATCAATTTCAGATACCGTTTCGCATTTGACTGATTTAAACTAAACCCTTCTGCTGTGAAGATGACGAAGTTGATACTGAAGAGGCAGAGAATGCGTACATAACTTCAGTAGATTTTCATATGATAGTGATGATTTATATAAGTTAACAAATATTGAACTCACTGATGAACTCGGTCAAATAATGCAAAAGGTTCGCAAAATTGTTCGAACTTTTCGAAAATCACCAGTCAAAAATGAAAATCTACAAAAATATGTAAACATTTATCACAATAAAGAACTCAAGTTGATACTTGATGTAAAAACAAGATGGAACAGCCTTTTTACAATGCTGGAAAGATTTATAGCATTGAAAAGTTGCCTAATAAAGGATTTGATGGATATTGATGACATTTCCGAGGGCGAATATTTAGTAGGTATTGAGCTATTTAGTAAAAATTGGTGTTGAAAGACTTGGTTGAAGTAATACAAACCTACTCGAAACAGAGACTGCATTAGTAGTTATTTTTGATGATTTGTGCAAAAATAAAAAAATGATTTCCTTCAAAAACGGTGCAGTCTGTAAATCAGCGAATTATTGTAGAACAACGAAATATAAATGTAATTGGCCTTTTAAAATATCTAAAGATCCTATCAAATTATAAATAGAAATTGGACACAGTATATTGTTAGTGCCCAGGGCCGGATTAAGGGTGGTGGGGTCCCCTGGGCACGAGTTTGGTGTGATAGGGGCTCGTTTTGAAAATTATCTTTCAACTGAGCAGTTTGTAATCATTAACACAAGATACATTTTCAACATTTGGAAAAGCATCCTGCAGCTGTTTTTCAATTATTATAGAATACATCAAATGTTCGCGACTGAGGTATTGGTCTACATTTCCAGCCAACTGTCTGTAAAACGCTGCATATTGTACAAGCTCGACCCCAAGGTTGTCGTAGATATCGTCTTTGTAAATTTCGGCTGAAAGCCGTGCTTGTTCGTGCAACTGATCGTACTCCAAATGCTCAAGTTCAGCCAGAAATCCGAAGCGCGTAGATAGCAGTTCATACGCTCTTAGCCGTTGATCTAACGATGTCAAAAACTGGTCAATAACGGGGAGGTAGTTTTCGACGAAAAATTTTCGAGATGGTGACAGGTCCACTTCTGGTGAATGACCGTAATACAATGGTATTAAGTAAAGATTTCGCTGACCTATCCTGGAGGTCTCATATTCTGACAACTTTGAACACCATTCTTCCTACTTCCTCGTAGTGTTCAAAGTTGTCGCGTTCCTTCTCAATGAACACTTTCAGTGACTTCAGAGCTGCAACTGCCGAATTCAAATCCAGCTTCGAATTCTGAAGCAATTTGCTCGTCGCGTTAACACTGTTCAAACCCGAGTAAAAAAAATTTAGTTGGTTAATTTTCTTACTAGCACGCACGCGACCGCTGCTAGCACGCATAGCGAACAAATAGGGACGCCACAAAAGTATGCACGCTCCCGCCACAGGTACGAAAATCTAAAAATTTGTTCGCTAGAGGCATCCACTGGCATGAAAATCTGAAAATTCAGGCATCAACATTTATAAACACATCCGTATCGGTAAAAACCATTCCAAACTAAAGTGTTGTTTTACCAAGCAGTCCCCCAGCTAAACACTAACCACCTCCAATGCTGCTTGACCTACGCAATCGAACGAGAACCTTTTTACTGAGTATGCTATTGGCACCCTTTATGGTCACCAAGATAGTTGCCCTTTTCTTCGTCCTCTACAATTGGCGGAAACGTGGATCCCTGTGGTGGGAGCATGGATCCCTGTGGCGGGAGTATGCATGCTAGTTTTGTTCCCGAGTAAAAATAAAACTGTACCTGATGCAGGCTAGCTGCGGGCTAGTTTTTATTTTTACTCGTGTTGACACTCTGCGTGCGTACCAGCTGCATGGTAGGTGCGCCCTAGTAAAAATGTGCGGTGCTAGCTGTGGCGCCGTGCGTGCTAGTGCGTACCTGATGCAGGCTAGCTGCGGGCGAGTTTTATTTTTACTCGGGAAATGTCGTTCCAGAAGACGGCATAGATGCCAATTTCCAATTTTCACATTTCCTTATGCAAACCTTGACATTCGACTCGGGTTTTCGAATGTTGCTCGTCATCTTCGGACATTAACAACAGTGTTCGTTTTATTTCAGAATATCCAAGCACCATAGCTCTAGTAGCATCTGCACGACAAGACCAACGAGTAGCATTAACTCGAGAAGGGACATTTATATGACGTTTCTCTGTGCCGGAATGAGATGCATGCAGCTCCTCTGTAAGTTTCTTGTAACGACTCGTAGAGCTTGTAAAAAATACGTAGACTTCTTCCAAAAAATTGACAAACCGTACTCCTGCAACACAACATTCTGCAGCATATTTGCTGCGAGGTTCAGGGAATGTGCAGCACAAGGAATCCAATCAGCCAATTCCTTGTCCGATTTTACAAGAGCTTGAAGACCGTTGTATTTCCCACTCATCGTAGACGCGTTGTCGTAAGACTGCCCTCGACAATGTTTAATGTCCAAGTTATTCGCAACCAAAACGCTTGTTAAACCGTCGTACATTTCTTGATCTTTATGGCCTTGGTTGGGCAAGAACAATAAAAATCGTTCCAGAGGCGTGCAATCTTCCATGTATCGAAAAACCACGGTAAGTTGATCTACGTGAACTTGGTATGGTGTCGAATCCATCGAAATCGAATAGTAGTGCGATTTCTTTATCCGCGATATAATTTCATCGTGTAACTTATTTCCCATCACTTCAATTATCTCATTGCAGATTGTAGACGAAAGGTAATTGATGTGTCCGGTTCCACGGTTGGCAATATCAGTGATATTATTCTTGATCCAAAATTTTCCGAGTCCCACGGAATGCCAACCGCGCCACCTACAGAATATTCAAATTGCTTATTTCAATGATAGACCAGTGCAAATAATTTTTGGAAACAAAAAAATTATTAACAGCATGACAAATGTTGGAAAGTGAAGGAAATATAGCGAGCCAACCAGAAAAATAAATTCAAGTCGATCTGAGTTACGAGGGTGAAATAGGGGTAACTTTAAGGGGTGAAAATGGTTTTTCACGATTTCCAGCGAAACTAGACCTCCAATCAAAAAAAGTTGAATATAAAAGTTGTAGGTAATAAAAAGATCTACAACTTTTGTACAAACCATTTTTTCACATAACCTCAAATTTCCGAGAAAAATCGAAAAAACTAGTGTTTTTGTTTTTGATTTTTATCTCCTTTAAAAAAAATATTTTTTCCACGAAATTTTATGTAAACTTACCTTTTTATGTCCCAAATACGCTGTGAATGCAAATGCTGTACCAATTGATGCAAAACTACATGATTGATTGATATCAATCCTATTGATAATGATAGCATTGATTACTATATTAACAAAACCGTCTTATAAAAAAAAATGTTCACTTGATATTTGGTCGGGGGCCCCAGTTGGTGGAGGCCCCTGGGCCATGGCCCACTTGGCCCACCCTTTAGTCCGGCCCTGTTAGTGCCATCTAAACTAGTATTAAAAACTAAATCTAAAACCTTATTTTCTAAATTTTATTACTGCGGATTATGATGATGACGCTGGTTCTCCCATAACAAAAATCAGATCATCTCGCCGCCGTTGAAAGCCTATGCTTTCTAAAAAACTAATTTAACAAGCATTGCATAAATTGAAATATAGAGTTCATTTTTGTCTGCCCTTAGTATGCTCTTATGGATTGCGGGAAATCCCGGGATCCCTGGAAGAGAATAATTTGTATCCCGGAATCCCGGGATTCGAATTTTACGGGAAATGAGAAGCCCTAGGTTCCAAAATCAAGTGACTAACCAATTTAATTTCAGTTTTTACCGAAGTTCACATTTCTTACACAACGGTTAAATTTAAATACACTTTCAAGCTCAGTCGAGATCGGACGTATTTATTCGAGAGTGATTGGCAATCTTTATTTTCTCAAAGTAAACATGTCTCAATCATGTGCTAAATGTGATAATGAGCTGTTCGCTGATAGCTCCGTGGTTTGTGCGATTTGCAAAGATTCGTACCATAAAAGATGCGCAACCATTTCGGAAAACCAGTATAAAGGTGCGTGTACACTTGCAAGAAATATTGCGCAAGTTGATTTCGGCAATTGAAATTGCCAGTGTAAACATACTTGCAAGCTGCTTGCGCAAACTCCTGCAACATTGCAGAAAGTTCTTGCGAGAGAATTTTGTTGCCAGTGTGGACAAGAGAATTCCGACAATAGCAATAGTATGGCAGGCTTCCAACCAGTTTGAAAACTATTTCGGTCTTGCGCAAGATGGAAGGAAAAAAGCAATTGTGCTGGGAGGGATTAGGAATACATAGCTCAACGAGTGGTACGAGTAGCCTATGATTTCATATTTTAATTTTTTTTATTTTTAAATAAAACAAGTAAGATTTTTAAATTCTGCTTTTATTATTATGTACCTGTAGCAAGAAACCTTTTTTTATGTTGCATGATCAAGCTCAGGAATCACCCTTTGTACCACTAGTCCGTCATGTCGTCCAAGTCATGGTGCAATGATTAGTATTAGTAGTAAGCTTGATCTGAAAGAAAAATAGAAAAAGGATAGGATAGGTTAAGGGTGTAGTCTGGTGGATCCTCAGAGTCAATATAGTCTTTCATTTGCTGAAATAGCTGCTCTCATTTTCGTGACCCTTTCCCGATTAAAGGTGATACACAATTTATTAGATAATCTCTTGAGACATCCTCATAAATTTTTTTGAAGAATTAGGATCTTCACTTTTCAACTCTTTGAATAAAAGCTGGCGGAATCCTAACCCTTGCCGGCGCGGCGTGGCGACTAATCCAGTTTCTGATCCATTCACTTCGCTTGCGTGAATAATTTTAATTTTTTTCTTTAATAAAATAACCACAACTATAGCGGCAGCACACCTTATTTGTTGGCAAGACATTTTTAACATGTACCCCGATCAACCCAGGTTCAACCCAGTCATAAACGGGGGTCGAGTTGAAACTTGGTCCACTCAACTCAACTCAGCTCTCCTACCTGGGTGGAGTTGAAGTTTCGCCTCATATACGCGGGTTGAGTTGTAATTGGGTTGAAGTGGCATTTGTTTTGTTTGTTTATCATCCGTGAGGTCTGCCTTCGGCGTTAGTTTTGTGTTCGTTGCTTTTGTAGCGCGTTTATTTTTTTATATAAACTAAATAATAACAGTGGAAATTTAATTTTGACAATGGCTAAGAGAAATGTTTGGGACCATCAGGAAACAAAAACTTTGCTAGAAATAATGTAGGAACAAAATTCCCTACATCATTATGCTGGAAGCTCTATAGGAAATCAGAAATATTTAAAATTATAGAAAAAGAATTAACAAAAAGAGGCTATCGTATCTTCAGTGGCGTGGCGTCTTTGGAAGCAAGGGATGCATTGCATCCCTTCCAATTTCTTAGGAAATAAAAATAAAAATTCAAATTTTATCAATAAATTATTCTTTTCTTTTACAAAACTTTCGTTTTTTATTTTATCATTCTGAGATTAACTTTGTATTATTGCAGCTTTTTCTAGCCTCCACTGTTAGATATAAATTCCCAGCGGGAAAAGTTTGAAGGCCTTCCTCAAGAAGCTTTTAGGAAGGAGCTCGTATTCGTACTTCCACAAAAGTAGGATGGAAGGGCCAAATATGGATAAATATGTTTTTTGCGTTTTAATAAAATTTTCATACAAAAAGGGCACAGTGTTTCTTCCGTATGTGCTTCCGCAGAAGTATTTTATAAGGAAGGATTTTTTTTAATTGTTTTGTGAAGCATTTGTGCTCGTCAGTTTGATGAAAAATATCGAAGTGTCAGGTTGCGTTTGTGAAGTGGATATTTTAGATAAATAAAAATATACTATACTAATAAAAATATATACTTCACTTAATAAATATTAAATTTTTAAATAATTGTGAGGTAAGTATTTAGTTTTTAATAAAAAAAAAGGATTAAAAAACTTTTAAAACATTTTTAAATCTTATTCAAAAATATTCATAAATATAAAATGCTAAAGGCTAAATTATATCAATTTTAAAATTTTTATTACAATCGTAACACAAATGTGATTTTATTTACAATAAGTTTGAGCAAATGCTTATGTTCTTTTCTTGTTAACAAGAAAATTATGTATTATACATATTTTTCTTTCACTTTTTAAATTAACGGAAACTGGGGACTTTTCAGAGTTATTATTATAAATTTATAAGATGGATAAAAAAGTTTTTGGAATATCAAAGAGGCATATGAAACGCTTAGTAGCTAACGAACTTGGCAAAATAAGAAAAACTAATTCCAGTGATCCAAAACCATCAACATCTCAAAGCGGAAGTATTGATAAAACCTCGCATTTACAAAATAATGAATACAATCAAGCAATAACAAATTTAATAGATAATCAAGCAATAACAGATTTAACAGATAATGAAGACACCGAAAATGCTCTTTCTAAAAAGTTATCCGACTGGTGCATCAGATATAGAATATCAAGGGAAGCGTGCGATGATATTTTGAAAATTTTATCATCTGAAGGTTTGAAAGTTCCAACATGTTCGAAGTCTTTACTTAAAACAGATAAAAGTAACATTAAAATATTGGACATCTCTCCTGGGAAATATTACCATTTTGGTTTGGAAAATGCTTTAAAAATTTTAAATTTGGAAATAGAAGAATCTCTTGATACAGTGTTAGTCGACATCGGTGTGGATGGTTTACCATTGTATAAAAGTTCAAGAACAACATTATGGCCTATAATGGGATCCATCTCCCATAATAACGATATTACACCTTTTCTGATTGGAACTTATATTGGCTCCAAAAAACCGGAAAAAGTTAACGAATTTTTAGAAGAATTTGTAAAAGAAATGCAACATCTTCAAATTAATGGTATAAATATCAACGGTAAAAAATTAGATGTGAAGATAAGATGTTTTATTTGCGACGCACCCGCTAAAGCATTTTTGACTGGCACAGTGGGTCACACATCAGGAAATGGTTGTGGGAAATGTATTCAGAGAGGAAAAAAAATTAATAACAGATTAGCATATTCTACCGATATTGGTACACGACGTACTGACGATGACTTCAAAAATCGGTCTGATAAATATTACCATCAATTATATTTCCAAAATAATGTCCACGTACTGGAAACAATAAACATTAACATGATCTCCCAATTCCCCCTTGATGTTATGCATTTATTAGATTTGGGAATTACAAAAAAAATGCTTAACCTTATATGGGAAGGAAAACATAGGAATGTAAAATTGAGCGCGAATAAAAAATTGAACGTAGATGGAAAATTGTTAGCGTTAAGGAAGTCAATACCAAAGGAATTTAGCAGAAAGCCAAGGAGTTTTCAGGAATTAGCCAAATGGAAAGCCACTGAATATCGACAAATTATTCTATATACTGGTATTGTAATATTTAAAGACATACTTGAAGATAATTTTTATTACAATTTTTTAACGCTTCACTGTGCATACAGATTATTATCTTCTCCAATAAATTGTAGGGAAAACTTAAATTGTTTACAAGAAATGCTGGAAACTTTTGTTAACGATTTCGGTATTCTTTATGGACGTGATAAAATAAGCTACAATGTGCATTGCTTATTGCACCTCACAGATTGTGTAGAAACGTTCGGAAACGTTGACAGTTTTTCGGCATACAAATTTGAAAATTTTATGCAATTACTAAAGAAGGATTGCAGACAGCCAAGTAAGATTCTGGAGCAAATAAATAACAGAATATTAGAAAGGCTTACAATTACTAATGATAAAAAAAAAAGTCGCTTATCAAAAATATCTAAAAAAAGTTTTTCAATAACTTTCGCCCCAGTTCATTCGAGCCATCACTGGGACTTGTTCTACTTAAGCGATTCCGCTCCAAATAATTATTGTTACATAAAGCCCATGATTGCCGTAAAAGTAGGTGGCTTTTTCGAAGAAAAAGGTGAAAAATACGTCATATGCTTCAGATTTGAAGATGTTACGGATTTCTTTAAAGAGCCATTGGAGTCGTCCACATTAGGAATATATGTAGCAAATGATGTTAGTACCAAAGAGGAAAAATTTAATATTAAAGATGTTATGTGCAAAATGGTATGTTTGCCTATTGAAGAAAAATTCGTCCTTATTCCCATGTTGCACCATTGTTGTTCCTAATGTATGTATATTTTTAACTTTTAAAAGAAATATGGAACCATCCAACAAAAAATTCAAGGTAGCCGGAACCTTCGAAGCAACTCCAGTTCATCGATGTAATGCAACTTTGGGGATGTATAATAAAGAAATTCAAATATTACCTGATTTATCACCAGCCACAAATAACGATATTGGAAAACTATTAGGTAACATGACTTATTGAAATAAGTTTTGAATAATGCTTAAAATATTGTTTTTTATTTTAGAAGAAAGATTAAAGAAAATTGAGGAACAGTCAAAATATATCAAGGAATCATTGAATACCATGAACACACAATTGGCAAAACAAAATGTACTTTTAGAACGCATTGCTATGAAAGTTTTAATCACACGGAGTGATTTGCATATATTCCCATTAAAAAATTGTGAGGAACTTGATAAAGTTGAGAGTGATATTGAAAATATTCCTCCAGAAGATTTAGTGAGTACTCGAATGCAAGATCTAATATTTTTTCATTTATTAACTAACTTCTATTCCATAGATAAGATATATTAAGGAACTAATTGGGAAAACCCCAATAAAAAATTGTGCAACAATACTTTTCACCGAAAATATAATATTAAAAATAAATTGGTCAGGCGCAGCGGGAAGAAAAGCGTTGAAAGACACTAAATTATTTTCAAATTATCTTTTCGGTAAGAAACTATGATACTTTTTTTTTCTTGGATACTTTAGTTTCTGTGCGATTTTTAAAGAAAGAAATATTAACCTTTTCACTTCTTTTTTATTACAGAGGCTGTAAAAAGTGAAGATTATGGATTCCTGCAATTTGTTCGGGACATTAAATCAGCAATACAAAACGCTAAAAATAACTTTTACAAAAAAACCTTTCGAATGAAAAATGAAAAGGAGAAATAAAAAAAAATTAATAAAAATAAGTAAATTCACTTGTTTATAATTGAAATTTTTTGTTTTTCTATTATTATATTTATTGAAATTTTTTTGTTTTATTATTGAGACTGGTATTTTCTAAGTTTTTGTTTGCTGAGATCGAAATTTTTTAATTTTTTATATTTAAATAAATTTGTACTGTTATATTAATGACATTTTTTATTCTGAATGCGAATGAAATAATAATAATTTATGTACAATTTTTATTCAGTTAATACAATTTACCATTAAATTGTGTATAAAAATGTGTATCTAAAAGATTATTATAAAAGGATTAAAGCAATATCTTCCAAGGATCTCACTGGAAATATATTTAGAAGGTGTAAGAAATTGTACTTCCTTGGAAGAAATAAAAGATGACGTATCACAAACACCTTACCGGGAATGCGTGCGGAAGGTGAATGAGCTTTTAGAGCTTTTCGACTCATTCCTTCTAATGACATGCCTGTACAAAAAAGATATGGAGCGGAATGTGAAAAGGGAGGCATTCTCGCCTTCCAAAAAAGGCTCCCGTCATGCTTCTCGGCATGATTCCATTTCCCGCTGGGTTCATTGCCTCCAAATGACCAATTAAATGGAAGCATAAAATATGTCCATGAGCGAAAGTTCTCTCCTCCTTCTCTCTGAATTCGTATACGAAAACGCAAAGAAACTTGCCAGCGGACTTCGAGAATCAGAATTTGAATTGCTTCCCTTGACTGTCCGTTGGAACGCACTTCGGTGGGAGCTTGTTGATGAAGAGGGAAGTGGAGATGGGAAGACACAACGAACGTTTGTTCCTGTGACCAGAGCCAAGGGAAGCAATTCAGATTTTGCATCCATACGAAGTTTTGAGTACATTTTTTGTTGGGTGAGAGTGGAGAGAAGTTTTCTAATAAGATTGGAGGGAATTCATTTCTATGAGCAATCTAATTGGAAATGATTTTGTACAATGTGGTTTGAAATTAATGACTTAATTGTAGAAAATAGTAAAAAGCAGTATTTTTAGAGTAATTAATTAATTAATTAACATAAATAAAAAATTGTTTTGCTTGCAATTTAGTTGGTGCGATTTGTTTTGTGAGTTAAAAATAGTGCAAGTAGTTTTAAAAAGTAAGTTTGAAAATAAAATTGGATAAATTGAAAAATATTTATATATTATTTATGTTAGTTTTTTTAGTTTGTTTTTACTTTATTAAATATCATGGGTGATGTTTATGTTTATGGTTAGCATTTTTACATAATGGATTATTTTTTGCAGCAATCCTGTGGCTCGCGTTCATTTATGAAAAAGAAATCCATAATTGAAAATGGTAGACCGAAACCAATATTACATATTTTAAGTGAAAATAAAACATGCATGCAACAGGCATTTTTCTATTAAATTATACAATAGCGCGAAATGGCTTACCTGTTGTCCAAAAAAACAAAAAATTTTTTGTTGGCCTTGCAATTTATTTTCAAATGAAAAGAACGTTTGACGGTCTTCGGGATTTAATGATTTAAATAATTTTCATAAAGCCGTTCGAGCATTTAAAATCGGTTTAGGTCTTTCTAAATTCGGTAGAGGCCAAAGGATTGAAAATCTAGTAGACACTCATTATAAATCCTCAATTATGAGAACAATGAGTTAGTTAAAAAGATCCGGAAAATTATTAAAATTTGTATAGATGTTGTTTGCCACTTGGCATGTCAGAAGCAAGCCTTTCGCGGACACCGCCAGGGGCAAGATTCTATTAATCGGGAAAATTATGTTGAATTAATTTCACTTTTGGCCAAACATAATCCAGAACTTAAAAATCAGCTTCAGTATTTTCTGGATTATCAAACAATATTCAAAATGATTTAAGGCTATTTCCTGCACTCTTACTAAAAATTAAAATTACTTCTGAAATCCAAAATTTTGATTTTGTTGCAATTATTTGTGATGAAACCACGGATATTTCCTGTCGATCTATGTTGTCAACCACTCTGAGATACATTTCTTCCTCTGGTGACACGAAAGAAACATTCATTAGTTTTAAAAATATTTCCGATGATAGAAGAGCAGCTCGTTTGCATGAACATGTAGCTCATATTATGCAGAATTTCGCATGTGGTTCCCAGTTACAATTGCTATGACGGAGCTTCATTAAGGCGGGTGAAGTTGGAGTTAAAGAAACTTCCAAATGCTCTTTTTGTACACTGCTTTGCCCATCGCTTAAATATTGTTTTATCGAAATCATGTGGCAAGATTCGTGAGTGCCCAATCTTCTTTCAGTCAATCACAGGTGTTTCAAATTTCTTTAGTCACTCAACTAAACAAACCGCTATTCTCGACTTTTTTTTAAAGCAAAAACTTCCATAAGTAGCTCACACTCGCTGCATGGAAGACTTATTTTTTCTATTCATGATAATATAGATAATCTTAATACTCCTTTTGAATATAACGTGCATCCGCGGAACGGAGTTTTTCCACACAAATTTTGCCAGATTGCATCCCCTACAATTCAAAGCACGCCACGCCACTGGTATCTATATATGAGAATTTCACACAAGAATTTGAGGTTGTGTTTTGATGTCAGTTCAACTCTATTTCAACCCAAACTGAACTCAACTCGACATCATATACAATGGTCGAAGTTTCAACTCAACCTCGGCTCAACTTTTCAACCTAATCACAAACGCGGTAATGAAGTGACCAAATGAAATTGCGAAAGATTACTTGTATATGTGTGAACAGTACTGCAAGAAATTGCGGCAAGTAATGTTGCACTAGATTTGAAAACCGTTTGCAGCAAACTTTCTTGCGCAACTTTTATTGTAGTGTAAACACAGATGCAACTATTTTCAGCAATTTTTCTTGCGAGTGTACACGCACCTTAAAGCTTTAAAATCCAATTGCAGCAATTTCTGGATGTGTCGCCAATGTGCAAACTTCTCGCTCAATGATCTCGTTTCTAAAGTTTCTGACTTGTCTGTGTTATGCTTTCCTTGAAGGAAGAAATACTTAATATCAAGCAGTTAATTCCTCCAACTGTGGCAAAGGATTCTGGAATTATTATCGGCGGCCGCAGCAAAAATAATAATGACAGTTTAAGTTCATCGGAGTGCCCTAAAAATAAGCATTCTGTTCTTAACGGCCCGTCAAGTTCATCGACTCACTGTTAATACTCATCAACTCTTATGACGTCGAATCCTGCTTCGTCATCTGCTGCTCTCAACGCACCAGCATCAGAGGCGCCGCCACATGCTGCGTTCACAAATCAGTCTACTGCGATCACAAATCAGTCTACTATCAACAATGAAGCTCCAGCCTTAATCATTCCTCCCGATAACATCAGTTGGACTATCGTGAAGAAGAAAAAAAAGAACCGCAACTCAAAAAGAATTCCTCCGATTTATGTGCTGTCGTATCCCACAAATGGTTCCATGTTTCCAGACTAGATGTTAAAACGACTGAAGACGACGTTAAAAAATTTGTTTCCTCAAAATTTAGCATACCGAATATGGATATATTATGCAAACGCTTAACCAAAAAGGATGCGGTAATTGAGGAGCTGACATTTGTTTCTTTTAAGCTTGGTATCCCACCAATGGACGCAAATAAACTTTTAAATGCTTCATCTTGGCCTAGAGGTGTCGCAATTAAACCCTTTATTTTTGATTTAAAAAACGGGGCGCTCGCCCCAGACATACCAACATCATAAATAGTCGCCTTGGTGCTTTACGCTACGATCGGAACCTATCAATTTATTACCAGAACACTGGAGGCTTACGCACAAAGCTTAATAATTTTTATTTATCATCGCTAGAAAATGATTTTGATATTATTGTTTTGACAGAGACATGGCTCAACGATAAAGTTTTGTCTTTAGAACTTTTTAAAGCAACTATATTGTCTTTAGGAAAGATCGTTGCGAGTTTTCAACTAGCCTTAAAAGAGGTGGTGGTGTATTAATTTCAGTTCATCAATCTTTATCATCTAATCTTGTGCCTTTACTTCATGAGGATGGTTTAATAGAACTAATTTGTGTGTGCATCAACAGTAACAATCATCCGAATTCTGTACGTTTACTTATTTGCGTAAGTTATATCCCTCCGTCCGAGCAGTCCCTTCGACATTTACAACAAACATATGCGTAACATCACTGATCTGATTGAGAAATCCAACGATAACAATTATCTCTGTGCGCTTGGTGATTACAATCTTCCTGGAATAAATTGGTCATGGCGTGAGGAGGACAACTTTTTGGTTCCTATAAATTTTAAAACTGATATTGAACGGCTAGTTGTAGATTCTTTGTTAGAATGGATCTCAAACAAATTAATGTAATTCCTAATTTCTTTGATAAATTTCTTGATTTAATATTTATAAACGATTATATTTTCTCTATTGCCTCTTGTAATGAATTTCCATTAGTTAAATCCGATTTGAATCACAAGGCAGTTTGTGTTGATTGAAAATACTATCGTTTGCAAAATCGTATAATATCCCCGTCTCTTGATTTTAATTTTAAATTAACCAGCTTCCGCGAATTAAATAGCTTCTTTGACTCAATTGCCTGGGATGATATTTTGATTGGCGAATCGTTGAATTCAATCTATCTTAATTTGTTAGCTGTACTCTCTGAAGGTTTCGACAATTTTGTCCCAAAGAAATCATATCAGAATAACTTTCATCCCCCGTGGTATAACAGAAGATAACTAAACCTCAGAAATGCAAGAAAAGACGCCCATAAAAAATATAAATGTCTGAACTCTGATTTAAACTTGCAAAAATTTAAACAACTTATACCGGCGACACACTACAGGAATTTATGATCATATCCTAACTTACTGCCGGGGCCCAATGAATCCGTCAACGTGATTTTCCATATAAATTGTTGTTGCTTTTGCTGGTGCCGGAGACTTGGATTCAATTTTAATTTTGCCAGTCTACCCCTCCACGAACAAAAGCTCTCATTTTTTCGCTCATTTTTTGATGAATTAAACATGAAAGCTTTTACATTTATGTTGCTACTAGCAACCCGTCCACAATTTCCTTGAACAGAAAGTGCGGGAAAATGTATTTGATTAAGCAGACAATTTTAAACAAGTACTTTTATTTCATTCAAATCAAAACAAACACAAAATAAGCAAACAGTCCATGCAATCACTACAGAAAATGACATTTGTCAACGAAAAGCTACGCTGACGGTGCCGGTTTCATTGGGCGAGCTCTCACCGATAGTGGTAGGGGAAAATCACGTTGACGGAATCATTGGGCCCGGGCAGTTATTAAGATAAATTTCAAGTGTGTCACCTAATATGATCATAAATAAATTGTGCTTGTGAACTTCATTTTAATTTCATAAATGAAGTTGGAAATATTAGAAGTAAAAGCTTTTTTTCCCCGTTTTTATATGCATTTTTAATGTCAGTTCTGGTTAAATTCTGAGGTAACTTGATATCACTACTCATATTTTCAATAAATGTATGCTTTTTTGCGCTTTTTAAATAAATTGAGCACAAATTCCTCTCTCTTTGCATTTTTACGAGTTTTAAATATTTGAGTTCTTCAAACTAGCGCATGTCAAAAGCTTGCACATATGAGGTTTGTAGTGTGTCAACCTTAAAAATTTATTAAGATAAATAAAAATGAACATACCGGCGACACACTACAGCAATTTATGATCATATCCTTTTGTTTTTTGTTTTGTTTTTTGAATCCGTTTTTGCAACGGAAACTGTCTCTCCCCCTAGGTGATTATTGTTCTAATATTGAATCTATTGTAAATATAGGGCAACTGTCGTTCAATAATGTTGAGGTTTTGACAGCTTTAAATACCTTGGACGTGAATAAAAAAGCAGGTCCTGATAAGATCCCCCCACTGATCCTCAGAAATTGCTCCAACAGTCTCGCTAAACCTCTTTGTATTATTCTAAATTTCTTCCTTAATAGCGGTGAATTTTTGGAATCATGGAAAGAGGCATTTAATTATTTGCCCAATATTTAAATCGGGCATTAAATCTTCTATTTCCAATTATCGAGGCATTATCAAATCTAATTGTATTCCTAAATTATACGATAATCTTGTAAAAAACAAATTGTATAATCTGGTGAAAGAATTAATTACCCCCATCAACACGGTTTTAGGACCGGCCGTTCAACCGTCACAAACCTTGTTTACTTTACTCGTTTTGATGTTAATACCCCGGCTTCACCGGCCGAACTGCCCAAGTTCGAGAAAATTAGTCTACTGGGCTTCAATTTTTGCCTGATTTCCCATACATTTTCACATTCCGAAGTCAGGAAAAATAAAGTAGGGTACGGAAATGCTAGCGAGCCCTTGATAAGTGCTCGGCTATGATTAGCTCGCGCTCGCGAGCCACTTTAAGCTCACACCAGCGTTACCGTTCTACTACATATGTAGTAGTTTTACTACCTTTTTAAAAAAAATTAATAATCTACTACACTACTACCTCAAGTTATCATTCTACTACCTTTTATTTTGATAGTTCTAATATTTTTTATTTATGGCTAAATCGATCGCAGTCCAGTCGTTACTCGCTCTCAGAAACATGTTTTCATTCCATTCTGTTACTTTGGTTCGTTTTGCATACGAAATTTACAAATATTAAATCCAGAAAAGGCAAATTCTCCTGAATACCGATCTATCGCCAATTTGGTTAAGTCGTTTTCGCATATAGTTAAAGCCTCTAATTATGATGGAACAAATTTGTACTGAGTGGAGGCTTCTTAAAACATTTATTGATATACCTTCCAATTTGCCCATCGAAGAACACTGGTATGAAATATCTAAGATAAAAAGTGCAGTAGGAGAGTTTTCTTTCGTAAATCTTTGTATTTTTGTTTCTGCCTTGTAGTGCTACAGTGCTGCAGCCGAGTGTGCATTTTCGAAACTCAATAGGGTTAAAAATGGGAAAACAAACTGCTTAGGTACAAACAGTAAGCTTTATTATGGCTTTATTATGAACTAAGAAATCACATTAAAACCCACATACTATACGCTGATTATGGCAATATACAATGTAAATACGACAATTAAATAAATACTCTTTCTTAATGATAAAATATATGTGTAAATGTTCATAGTGTTAATGGGGTATTTTAAAATTGGTTTGAAATCCAAAAATTTACTACCTCTTTTTTCAAAAAGGTAGTAGATTTTACTACTCTAAAAATTCATCTTGCGGTAACATTGGCTCACACCAACTTTCGGCTCTGGCTCCAAGAGCGAGCGCGTTTGAAAATGGCTCAAATGAAGCTCGTTAAAAAAAGGCTCGTGCTCGTTAGCGTGAGCTGTGAGCTAGCTCAAAATTGCTCGCGAGCCATTTTTTTAGTTCTCTCGGGGATTTAATTTGTTGCGGTGGGTGAGGTAGATGAAGTAAATAAAAAAAGAGAAAATGAATTTAATTAGAATTTATTTTGGAGGGGTTAAAAATACAATACAATTTGAAAAATCAACTTGAAATAAAAAATATTTGCAAAAAATTTTTTTTCTGCTTTTTGCTTGAAATTGGGTTGAATAGGTATTATCAGCCAAAAATTAATAATTTTCAACAGTTAAAGCGGTAAAACTACCCCTAGATTAAAGTTAGATTTGAAAAAATTTTTTTTGTATTTGAATACATATTATTAAAACATTTGGAAAATTTATTTTAACCCCGTTTTTAAAGGAGGACGGAAATTTTTTAATGGTTTTATTTAGCTTCACCTCGCATATTTGTTTGTTTGTTTGGTTCAAATCTTGCGACAGCTTTTTCAACTACTTCTACTAAACCGATTCTTATGAAATTTTGACCACATATTGAGTTCCCGTGACAATGCAATCTGACAATTTTGTACTAAAATCAAGATGGCGGTTCCAAGATGGCGGACGAATTTTGCAATTGTGTTCCGATTCCATTGAAAATCGGTATCGGGGGGTTTGTAGGGCCACAAATGACGATTCTGTAGACAAAATTTGAAAATTCAAAATGGCGGCGCCAATATGGCGGATGAATTTTGGAAATGTGTTCTGAATCCATTGAAAATCGGTATCGGGGGGTTTTTAGGACCACAAATGACGATTCTGTGATCAAAATTTGAAAATTCAAAATGGCGGATGAATTTTGCAAATGTGTTCTGAATCCATTGAAAATCGGTATTGGGGGTTTTAAAGGTCGAAAATGACGAATCTGTGGTCAAAATTCGACAATTCAAAATGGCGGCGCCAATATGGCGGGACGATTTCGGCAATTACGATTTGATTTTACTGAAAATCGCTTTTTGGGGGTGTTTAAGGGCGGAAATAATGGATTTGTTGTCAAAATTAGGAAATTCAAAATGGCCCTGGCAATATGGTATGCATAACAAATTACTTCACCAGAATTTTGTAAAAAGTAAAATCCAAAAATGACTGAATTAGGACTAAAAAGAATACAATAAAAATAGGTAAAAAAACTTTTAAGTTAAATGGTTTTATTTTAAATCATAAGCTGTACCAAAAACTAGAAAATAATTAGAACACAAACATGGACCTCCTTGAGATTCTGACGTCTGGTAAGAAATCGAGCAATAGTAGCAGTGCTGTCCTCTCATGTCGTATGCCAAGGGGCACTTTGTGTCGCTGCGTTAGCGGATTAAGTAATATTCTGGGACTTTTAGCCAGGGTACGGAAATGCTCGGCTATGCTTAGCTCGCTCTCGCGAGTCACTTTAAGCTCACAACAACTATCGGCTCTGGCTCGGAGGGCGAGCGCGTTTGGAAATGGCTCGCTCGCGGGCGCTCAAATGAAGCTCGTTAAAAAAGCCTCGTGCTCGTGAGCGTGAGCTGTGAGCTAGCTCAAAATTGCTCGCGAGCCAGTTTTTTTTTTAGTTCTTCTCTGGCTTTGATTTGTTGTGCTGAAGTAAATAAAAAAGGAAAAAATGAATTTAATTAGAATTTAATTTGGAGAGGTTGAAACTACCCCTACAATTTGAAAAATCAACTTTAAATAAAAAATATTTGCAAAAAAAAATTTTTTCCTTTTTGCTTGAAATTGGGTAAAATAATTGTTTTCAGCCCTTAGGGGGTAAAACTATCCCTAGATTAAAGTTGAATTTTTTTTCTGGTTTTTGCTTGAAATTGGTTGAATACTTATTACCAATTAAAAATTAATTGTTTTCAATCCTTACGGGGGTAAAATTACCCCTAGATTAAAAGTTGGATTTGAAAAAAATTGAAATTTTTTTTTGAATTAAAATTTTATTTTTGATGAAATATTATTAAAACATTTGGAGAATTTGTTTTAATCCCCTTTGTGTGGTGGAAGGGCGCAGGCGGTGGTAACTGTAATTAAAATGTAATAAAATACAATTTCGGGTGCAATATCTTAATTTTATTACTTTGCCTCGGTTTTTTAATGGGTTTATTTAGCTTCACCTCGTATATTTGTTTGTTTGGTTCAAATCTTGCGACTGCTTTTTCGACTAGTTCTACTAAACCGATTCTTATGACATTTTGCCCACACATTGAGTTCCCGTGACAATGCAATCTGACAATTTTGTAAAAAAATCAAGATGGCGGTTCCAAGATGGCGGACGAATCCGTTGAAATCCGATTCCATTGAAAATCGGTATCGGGGGGTTTGTAGGGCCACAAATGACGATTCTGTGGTCAAAATTTGAAAATTCAAAATGGCGGCGCCAATATGGCGGATGAATTTTGGAAATGTGTTCTGAATCCATTGAAAATTGGTATCGGGGGGTTTTAGGGCCACAAATGCTGATTCTGTCGTCAAAATTTGAAAATCCAAAATGGCGGATGGATTTTGCAAATGTGTTCTGAATCCATTAAAAATCGGTATCTGGGAGATTTTAAGGTCACAAATGACGAATCTGTGGTCAAAATTTAAAAAAAAATCAAAATGGCGGCGCCAATATGGCGGTACGATTTCGGCAATTACGATTCGATTTCACTGAAAATCGCTATTTTGGGGGTGTTTAAGGTCGGAAATAATGAATTCAAAATAGCGCTGGCAATATGGAATGCATAACAAATCACTTCACCAGAATTTTGTAAAAAGTAAAATCCATAAATGACTGAATTAAGACTAAAAAGAATAAAACAGGGTTTCGAACCATGTAAATTTTTGGTGCGGGTATGGCTCGGGTTCAATACATTGAAATTTAGTGGGTCCAGGTTCGGGTTCGGGATCAGGTTCATGGTTTTTCCCAGAAAGAAAAAATAATTTCATATAGTTTTTATTTAAAAAAAGTTTATTTATTTTAGAAAAAAAATTTTCATTTAAACGCACAAATAGAATATTTCTACGGTAAGATCTATGGGGTGCGACCGCGAGGGAGACCCAACTACCGTTGGAAGGATGACGTAGACTAGGACGCCCAGAGCTTAGGGATGCCAAACTGAATGACATCGGCTCGGAATCGGAACCGGTGGAGATTGGAGTCGCGGAGGCCAGGACCGGATGCCGGTTGTAGAGCGGTGAAAGAAGAAGGATGCCGGTTGTAGAAGGTGAAAGGGCAAACTCGGCTCGCGAGCAGCTCGTGAGCAGCTCTTCACCCCTAAATCGACTGAAAATAAACAAAATTGTGAAATTTTTATTTCACGTTTATGGTTCAATTTCGATTGTATGCGTATTGTCAGGCAAAAAAAAAATAATTTTCAACCCTTAAGGGGTTAGAACTTCTCCTACAATTTGAAAAATCAACTTTAAATAAAAAATATTTGCAAAAAAATTTTTTTTTCTGGTTTTTGCTTGAAATTGGGTTGAATACGTATTATCAGCCAAAAATTAATAATTTTCGATACTTAAGGGGGTAAAACTACCCCCAGATTAAAATTGGATTTGAAAAAAATTCAAATTTTTTTTGTATTCAAATGTTATTTTTGATGAAAAATTATTAAAACATTTAGAAGATTTATTTGAACTCTCTTTTTAAAGGGGTTGAACCAACCCTAAATCAAACCCAAATTTTGCCTGGTTTTTCCCATTTAATGCCCGGTTTTTCCCATTAAATGAATTTGGGTACATATTTCCCAATTATTATTCGGAAATGCTCGCTCGCCAGCGCTCACAAAACAGCTCACTGCTCATTTTCGGCTCGTGAGTGCGACCCATTAAAAAAGCTCACGAGCCCGAGTGAGCGTATTTTTTATTCTTGCTGCTGCTCACGCTCACGAGCGAGCGAGCCCAGATGGACAAACTCGGCTCGCGAGCAGCTCTTTAGATGAACACAGAGAAATAGTTCTACTAGTCCATGGAAAGAAATGTTCCATTAACATCGAAATTTGGACGCGAAACAATTTTTTATTTTCATTATTTATTGAATTTTATTTTTGAAAAAAAAATCTTTTTGTTTGGTTTGAAAACAAATTAAAGAAAAAAGAATCTATTTCCACGAAAAATGTATTTTTATTACCAACGGAATCCGCCTATTTATTTCATTCTTAAAAACAATGGCATTAAATGGGAAAAACCAGGCAAAATTATATTATTATAACAAACATAAAAAAAAAAATTTTCTGCAGTGTAATTCGAAATCTACATTTGGTCGTTAAGGTAGTATTTTCAGAATTTTTTTAACATTTCCAAAAGTTTATTAAGAAATTCCAAGAACACTCCCAGGCACAAACCCTTTGTACTTTGTACCTTTCATAAATAGATATCATTTTCTGCACTTTGAAATTTTACATACCTGTAAGACCCTCCTCCTTTAACCCCTAAAAGGGAAAATTATTGAAAGTAATTAAGATTGTTTTATGGTCAAGGATTACTATGTAATGGTTTTTTAGGGTCCTTAATTATGTGGGTTTGGATTTATTTTAAATGGTACAAGATATTTTGAAATCGAATTCTTTGAATAATGAAATATATGACTATACCTTTCTTTTTACAAAAATAATTGCGAATGCGATATTACCGCAGCCAGACAAAGATAGAGTAAATAAACAAAATAAATAAAAGTAAAGAAAAAAATTTTTGAAATTAGAAATTTTTGGGTTTTGGTTTATTACAAAAAAATGTGTCTTATTATATTGTCTAACTATAAAAATTACAAATCTAAATATTTTCAATGTCTGAATTAAATCTAGATAAATCTAAATTATTATTTTTTATTAAATCAAAGTTTAACTTAACAAGTAAAATACAGTTATACCCCGGCTTCACCAGCCGAACTGCGCAAGTTCGAGCAAATTAGTCTGCTGAGCTTCAATTTTTACCTGATTTCCCATACATTTTCACATTCCGAAGTCAGGAAAAATAAAGTCTGATTTCGCCCAACATCAGCTGAAATCAAGCTTGAAAGTAAAAGCTCGCTCAAAAGAGAGTAATCAACTGGAATAGTGGAATGCCATTCCAGGGAGATTTTTCATTTCTGACTGCTGGCACAAAAGCAACAACAATTTCAGGCAACTGAACTCGACTTTAGCCGGTGAAGCCACTTTTGCGGATTGAAGTGAACTTGATTAAACTGAGGCCGGTGAAGCCGGGGTATTAAGCGTTGTGGAAGAAAGCTTACTTCTTAATTTCGTCAAAATTGTTGACAGTGCACTAAAAGCCCGCTCTACCGATACCTGTGTAGCAGGGACAGCGAGTGCAACTTGAGCGAGTTTAACAAGTTCTGTGTCATGCTTCTGTTTTTTCCAGTACTCGAATATATTTGTTTCAAATGGTTCCATTTGGCGATCACACAAACAATTTAGTTTTTGTTTAATATTTAAATTCCGGTTTGTTGATGAACATGCTGGTCTACTCTGCATTAAGTGATGCAAATGCTGAGTTAATTTTGAAAAACTTTCATTTCCAGCCCTGGATGTAAAGGGAATCGGATCTTGAGGTTGAATCATGCTTGCATTGTTGTCCTATAAGTTGTCTTCTGCTGCTAATTGTTGAATAATGGTGTATGTCTTCAACAAATGATTCTGTAAAATAAAATTATTTCAATAAGATATTATTTAAATAGTCATTAATGTGAGATAGTACCAGTGCAATTTCCTTTTCTCTATCTGTTAGAAAAGGTGAATTTTCAAAATTGAATCGCGGCTCCATGTATAAATAAAGCTGCAAGAAAAGCGTCATTCTGCAAAAGTATCTTCTTCCTTGCAGCTATGGCTTCGTAGAGCGATAATGCATATGAATTTGTCGAGATAATATCCTTCAGTTCAAGTTCACAGGACAACCAATCTCGAAAGAAGTCCCCAATTATATATTGCTCCTTTTGCATTTTCAGAGTGCAATCAAATAACGGCTTGAAAGCAGTCACAAAATCTTGAATAAAATTCCAATTAATCTCCATGGGAACAATATCATCTTGGTTGTCAATAAATTGCTTCAATGATAGGATTGAGTCAAGCATGGAATATGTTGAGTTCCAGCGGGTGGTGTTGTCCAAAGAAGGCATGCTTATGTCCGTATCACCGGTTCTACCAAAAGTGCGCTGTTTTTTTGCCACGCAACGGCATTCGTTAATTTCCGTCTCTAATGTTTTAATAATATCATGTCCAGCTAATTGCATCGTGTGTGCAGGTCATCGCACCACTGAAAATACTCCTGCAATTTCTGACTCAATCCTGTTGTAGCTATCATCATCTTCTTGATTGGTGCCACTAAAAATTTCTTCTTGCATATCTTGCAACATTTTTGACACTTTAACAACATTGGCGCCATTGTCCGCTGTATTTGAGTAAATCTGCTTGATATCTATCCCAAATTCTTCCAAACATATCATTATTTCCAATTTTTAAAATGCCGCCGTATGTCTTTTTGTTAGTTGAATCATACCTGCGAAAATGTTTTATAATATGCAGTACTTCTGATAAATATTTTTTTCTTACCTATAGTGTTAATATTAATTTTATGGTCTTTGATGTATTGAATGTTGATTCCCAAAATACTTCTTTCTGACCTGGTAGCTATATCCACCTTCAAACAAACCATTTTTTTATGAACTCTTCTGGAAATGATTTCTTTTATCTGCCGACTCGCATGTTCCACTGTTTTCACAATATTTTTAGAGTTCATACTACTTTTAAATTTTGTCTCATAAGGCATTATGAGTTTTTTAAAAAAATCCTGATCATCAAAAATTCGAAATGGAATGTTCTTTACGGTCACCAGACCAATACAGCACTTAACAAATTCACTTTCGTCCATATTAATGTCAACGCTTGTTTTCGAACACTGCTTATTTTTCCTGATTTTTTTACATTGAACAGGATCATTTCCACTATTTTCACTGTCATCATTAAATCTTCTAAATGTTTTAATAATTTTTCATCAAAAATAAAATTTGAATACAAAAAAAAGTTGATTTTTTTTCAAATCCAACTTTAATCTAGGGGTAGTTTTACCCCCTTAAGTATCGAAAATTATTAATTTTTGGCTGATAATACGTATTCAACCCAATTTCAAGCAAAAACCAGAAAAAAAAATTTTTTTGCAAATATTTTTTATTTAAAGTTGATTTTTAAAATTGGTAGTTTTAACCCCTTAAGGGTTGAAAATAATTTATTTTTACCTGACAATACGCATACAATCGAATTTTAACCATAAACGTGAAAATTTTTTTTTTTTACAATTTTGTTTATTTTCAGTCGATTTAGGGGTGAAGAGCTGCTCACGAGCTGCTCGCGAGCCGAGTTTGCCCTTTTGGGCTCGCTCGCTCGCGAGCGTGAGCAGCAGCAAAAATAAAAAATGGGCTCGCTCGGGCTCGCGAGCTTTTTTTAATGGCTCGCGCTCGCTAGCCGAAAATGAGCAGTGAGCTGTTTTGTGAGCGCTCGCGAGCGAGCATTTCCGTACCCTGAAATAAAGTCTGATTTCGCCCAACAGAACATGAAATCAAACTTGAAAATAAAAGCTCGCTCAAAAGAGAGTAAAAAATTGGAATATTGGAATGTCAGCTGATGTATTTTGGAAGTTGTTTTGACGTTTGTATTACAAAACAGTAAGAATAAAAGCTTTCAGTAAATAAACATGGATCAAAGAAGGCGACTTTTAATAAGCGAAAGTAAAACTTGTTCCTCCATTTTTAAACTGATGCGAAACTGAAACAAGTACACCTCAGAAAAGAAGCTTTCAAATGTAATACGTCATACAGGAAGCTTTCTGAACTCAACAATGCCGGTGAAGCCACTCATGCCGATTGAACTGAGCGGTTATTCTGTAACTGTGAAAAGTCGAGTGAAAAGTCTTTTCACTGAGAATTCCAATAAATGCGATTCTGGAACGATGAGAACGTGAGTTTATGTGTCAAATTATTTCATGGTGAAAATTGACTTCTCACCAAAATTTTTCTAGTGAGAAATGTGAGAACTTGTCATTTTCAAATAACAACAGGTTATTTAAACAACAGTTGAACGTACAATTTTTAAAAATTGTATTGAGTTTTCTCAGTGAGTAGTGCGAAAACTTTTAATTTTCAAAAACTAACAGTTTGAAAATAAAATTTGTAAGTAGTGTTTTGTAGATTTAATAATATATCGGGATTATGTCGGGATTTAAAGAGTTGTTGGCTGTAAATTTACTTAAGCTGCATGTGGACTTGGCAAATGATAAGTATATCTTTAAGTTTTTCCTGCAGTTCAATATATTATATTTATTAATTGCTGCAGATTTGAATCTATAGATTGTTCCCGCCTCCGGCGAGAATAATGAGGGTGTGTGCCACTCTTTTAAATGGTGGTGCCGTTAAAGATGGTGGAAAATAGCCCTTTCCCTGAAAATAAGTAATGTGGAACTTTTTAAGTTCAACGGTTATTGCAAAAAACGTGAATTTTAAATGTAAAACAAAGCATGCTACTCGAATAAGTACAAAATATGACACGTTTGACGTTTATACAAGTGAGAATTTCCAATGTGAACTACATTCAGCTCATTTCTCACTGGAATATCTCACGTTAGGTTATAGAATCGCTTTGCTGACAAAAATGAGAACTCAAAATGAGAAGACCAGATGAGAATGAGAATGAAAAGACTTTTCACGTTCTCACTTTCTCATAGTTACAGAATAACCACTCTGAACTTGATTAAACTGAGGCCGGTGAAGCCGGGGTATTACTTTGAAAATATCTTGGTATGCGGGCTTAAAAACTGCCGGAATTATCCGGTATACCAACCAGCTGATGAGCAATAAAATCTGGTATGCCGTATACTTCCTGCAGTAAAATAAAAAAAAACCAACTTGCTACAGGCAACGGTAAATATTTACCCCTTATCACAACTTTCAAAGAGGTATGTCCGACCTTTTCGGCTTATTAAATCCACGCATACCAAGCTTATCTTGTTCGTCTAACTTCGAACTTTCGAGTACCAAAAAATTTTCCAATTCCGCATGACGGGGCTTTTAGTGTCACCGGCTCCCGGACTACAATCTAGTCTGATATTTTACAAAAATAAATACAACCAATATGTACTTACAAAGCCCAAATGTCTGCTGTAGTTGATATTTTTAATTTCAACAAAGGTTTTTTGATAGCTTTACGATCAGAGCAAAATTTCAGGAAGTTATTGAAAAAGCCAAGCTAATTGCTACCAAGTTAGAAGTGCCTTGTGTATTTTCCGCTTCTTCGTCCTTGCGATCCAGACCAAAAAAGCTTTTTTCATATGTTCAGCTGATGGGGCGCAATATAGCATAATACACCGGGCGCAAAAAAACCACACGCCGCCGCCCCTGCCTGTGATGTTCCCTTATTCACTGAATAACCTAAGCCTAGTTCGAATTACTGAACTGAATGACCTTGGGGTTGTGTTCGATTCGAAATTAACTTTCAATTCTCACATCGATTATATTATCTCAAAAGCTTTTAGGATGCTCGGTTTTGTTAGGGGGCATCCATAAATTACGTGAGGTGATTTTGGCGATTTTTCGACCCGCCCTCCGGCCTTGGTGAGATGTCGTGAGATTTGGCTCGACCCCCCCCCCTCAATCTCACGTGAGATTTTAAAAATTTTAAAAAATTTGTAGGATTTACACTATTATACGTATTTTTAGTGTAAATACGTTAATCTGTGCTTGATTGCGTTGGATTTATTTAAAAAAACATAATTTGTGTTGAAGAACAGTACCACAAAATCATAACAGCACCAACTCGGCATGCACCCAATATAAACTACAATACCTGTGGATTATCATTTAGCAGGTGCTTCTGACTATCCTTTGGAAACCAACCGCATGGTGCCTTACGGGGATAATGATTTCTTAACAAGAGAACAGAAAAATTTCGATTCTAGTTTGAGCTTAATGCTAGGTTTCCACTTGTCGTTTTGAAATTGACAAAAGACGCATTATTACGCCATTTAGAAAATAGGCAAGTGGAAATAGCGAAAAGCTGCATGTCATTGAATTGACCAACAGTGCTTGTCAATGACTGACAAGGAATTTCCAGGACAAATGGAAATAGCTGAGTTGTCAAACAAAATGTTACTTTGTTTTTAATTGACAGTGAAAATTTATTGGCATTGTGTTTAATTGTTTGTCAATCAAAAGACACGATATCGACTTTTTTGAGGTGCCGATAGAAGTATATTAACGAAAACATGTTTTGAAAAAAATTTCATAATCTTCGGTCGGGCCCTTTTTTTGTTTAAATGAAAAGACTTCGGCTAATAAGGTTCACAAGCACCTTAAATTGATTCTTCTTCTTCTTGGATGGCGCTACAGTCCTTGCAGGACTCGGGCCTCTCGAAGTCTCCTCTTCCAGTCATCTCTACGTCTTGCTAGCTCTCTCCAATTTGTTATACGAAATTTCCGTATATCTGCTAGCACGTCATCTATCCACCTATTTCTTGGTCGTCCTACTCTTCTTCTTCCTGATGGTCTACCATTAAAAATCCTGGCTAGCATTCTATCTTCTGAAGCTCGTACAACGTGTCCGAGCCATCGCAGTCTATTCAGTCTTATGTATGTAGCTATATTAATTTCGTCATACATTTCTTGGAGTTCTTCGTTTGTCCTAATGCGCCATTCGTTCTGGTTAACCCTTACAGGACCAAATATTCTTCTTAAGATCTTCCTTTCGAAGATTTTAAGTTGATTTTCTGTTTGTTGGGTCAATGTCCAAGCCTCAGACCCATAGCATAGAACTGGGCGGATTAATGTTTTATATAGTCTGACCTTGCACTGTCTTGAAATTTCTTTGTTTTTTAGGACCGGGACTAGTGCGAAATAGGTTTTATTTGCGGCTACGATGCGTCTATGGATGTCGTCCTTTATCTTATTTTCTGCAGTAAGCATTGTCCCTAAATAGATAAAGTTTTCTACAATTTCCACACTATGATCATCAAGGCTGATACTACGCCCTAATCGTTGTCCTCGTTTTGATACGATCATATACTTTGTTTTTGTGTCATTTACTCGTAGATTGAACTTTGCTGAACTTTGGACAATTTTGGAAAAGGTTTCTTTTACATCTTGCGCCTTGCGTCCAATTATGACTATGTCATCTGCGAAGGCTAGTACCTGAATGTTCCTTGTGAAGATGCTATTTGCTCCATTAAGCTGTGTTTCCCTCATTATTGCTTCCAGAGCAATGTTAAAAAGTATTGGTGAGATCGCATCTCCTTGTCGCAGGCCTGATTCTTGAGGGAAGTTGATCGAGTTGCATCCTCGTATTCTCACTTGTGTTTTACAATTTTTGGTCGTCATTCTGCATAGGCCTATTAATATCTTCGGGAAACCCATTTCACTCATCTTCTTCCACAACTCTATTTTATTAAGCAGGTCGTAAGCATTTCTATAGTCAACAAAAAGAAGATGAATATCAATGCTTTCTTCCCAGCATTTTTCAAGTATTTGTCTCATTATGAAAATCTGGTCTGTTGTCGATCTATTTGTTCTAAATCCTGCTTGGTAATCGCCTACTTTATCCTCCAAATGTGGTTTCAGTCTATTAAATAAAATATGTGAAAGCACTTTGTAAGCTGTGTTCAACAAAGATATTGGTCTGTAGTTTTTGCAGTTCATCAATTCACCTTTTTTATGGACTGGGACTATTGTACCTAAAAGCCATTCTTCTGGCAACTTGCTACTTCTCCATAGTTTTACGATGAGGCTATGTAAGACATGGCATAACTTCTCCCCACCATTTTTTAAGATTTCCGGGGGTATGCCATCTGGACCTGGAGCCTTATGATTTTTTAGTTTCGCTATGGCATTTTCAACTTCTTCTATTGTAGGATCTGGCGTATCGTTTTCTGGGTCATCTGTACTCCGGTTGTCTGCTTCTCCCTGTGTTAGGTTTATGTTCTCTTTGAAGAAGTCTCTAAAGTATTTCTCCAACACCTCGAGTATGTCTTCGATACTACTTCGATTTTCAACCCTTAAGGGGTTAGAACTTCTCCTACAATTTGAAAAATCAACTTTAAATAAAAAATATTTGCAAAAAATTTTTTTTTTCTGGTTTTTGCTTGAAATTGGGTTGAATACGTATTATCAGCCAAAAATTAATAATTTTCGATACTTAAGGGGGTAAAACTACCCCTAGATTAAAATTGGATTTGAAAAAAATTCAAATTTTTTTTGTATTCAAATGTTATTTTTGATGAAAAATTATTAAAACATTTAGAAGATTTATTTGAACTCTCTTTTTAAAGGGGTTGAACCAACCCTAAATCAAACCAAAATTTTGCCTGGTTTTTCCCATTTAATGCCCGGTTTTTCCCATTAAATGAATTTGGGTACATATTTCCCAATTATTATTCGGAAATGCTCGCTCGCCAGCGCTCACAAAACAGCTCACTGCTCATTTTCGGCTCGTGAGTGCGACCCATTAAAAAAGCTCACGAGCCCGAGTGAGCGTATTTTTTATTCTTGCTGCTGCTCACGCTCACGAGCGAGCGAGCCCAGATGGACAAACTCGGCTCGCGAGCAGCTCTTTAGATGAACACAGAGAAATAGTTCTACTAGTCCATGTTCCATTAACATCGAAATTTGGACGCGAAACAATTTTTTATTTTCATTATTTATTGAATTTTATTTTTGAAAAAAAAATCTTTTTGTTTGGTTTGAAAACAAATTAAAGAAAAAAGAATCTATTTCCACGAAAAATGTATTTTTATTACCAACGGAATCCGCCTATTTATTTCATTCTTAAAAACAATGGCATTAAATGGGAAAAACCAGGCAAAATTATATTATTATAACAAACATAAAAAAAAAAATTTTCTGCAGTGTAATTCGAAATCTACATTTGGTCGTTAAGGTAGTATTTTCAGAATTTTTTTAACATTTCCAAAAGTTTATTAAGAAATTCCAAGAACACTCCCAGGCACAAACCCTTTGTACTTTGTACCTTTCATAAATAGATATCATTTTCTGCACTTTGAAATTTTACATACCTGTAAGACCCTCCTCCTTTAACCCCTAAAAGGGAAAATTATTGAAAGTAATTAAGATTGTTTTATGGTCAAGGATTACTATGTAATGGTTTTTTAGGGTCCTTAATTATGTGGGTTTGGATTTATTTTAAATGGTACAAGATATTTTGAAATCGAATTCTTTGAATAATGAAATATATGACTATACCTTTCTTTTTACAAAAATAATTGCGAATGCGATATTACCGCAGCCAGACAAAGATAGAGTAAATAAACAAAATAAATAAAAGTAAAGAAAAAAATTTTTGAAATTAGAAATTTTTGGGTTTTGGTTTATTACAAAAAAATGTGTCTTATTATATTGTCTAACTATAAAAATTACAAATCTAAATATTTTCAATGTCTGAATTAAATCTAGATAAATCTAAATTATTATTTTTTATTAAATCAAAGTTTAACTTAACAAGTAAAATACAGTTATACCCCGGCTTCACCAGCCGAACTGCGCAAGTTCGAGCAAATTAGTCTGCTGAGCTTCAATTTTTACCTGATTTCCCATACATTTTCACATTCCGAAGTCAGGAAAAATAAAGTCTGATTTCGCCCAACATCAGCTGAAATCAAGCTTGAAAGTAAAAGCTCGCTCAAAAGAGAGTAATCAACTGGAATAGTGGAATGCCATTCCAGGGAGATTTTTCATTTCTGACTGCTGGCACAAAAGCAACAACAATTTCAGGCAACTGAACTCGACTTTAGCCGGTGAAGCCACTTTTGCGGATTGAAGTGAACTTGATTAAACTGAGGCCGGTGAAGCCGGGGTATTAAGCGTTGTGGAAGAAAGCTTACTTCTTAATTTCGTCAAAATTGTTGACAGTGCACTAAAAGCCCGCTCTACCGATACCTGTGTAGCAGGGACAGCGAGTGCAACTTGAGCGAGTTTAACAAGTTCTGTGTCATGCTTCTGTTTTTTCCAGTACTCGAATATATTTGTTTCAAATGGTTCCATTTGGCGATCACACAAACAATTTAGTTTTTGTTTAATATTTAAATTCCGGTTTGTTGATGAACATGCTGGTCTACTCTGCATTAAGTGATGCAAATGCTGAGTTAATTTTGAAAAACTTTCATTTCCAGCCCTGGATGTAAAGGGAATCGGATCTTGAGGTTGAATCATGCTTGCATTGTTGTCCTATAAGTTGTCTTCTGCTGCTAATTGTTGAATAATGGTGTATGTCTTCAACAAATGATTCTGTAAAATAAAATTATTTCAATAAGATATTATTTAAATAGTCATTAATGTGAGATAGTACCAGTGCAATTTCCTTTTCTCTATCTGTTAGAAAAGGTGAATTTTCAAAATTGAATCGCGGCTCCATGTATAAATAAAGCTGCAAGAAAAGCGTCATTCTGCAAAAGTATCTTCTTCCTTGCAGCTATGGCTTCGTAGAGCGATAATGCATATGAATTTGTCGAGATAATATCCTTCAGTTCAAGTTCACAGGACAACCAATCTCGAAAGAAGTCCCCAATTATATATTGCTCCTTTTGCATTTTCAGAGTGCAATCAAATAACGGCTTGAAAGCAGTCACAAAATCTTGAATAAAATTCCAATTAATCTCCATGGGAACAATATCATCTTGGTTGTCAATAAATTGCTTCAATGATAGGATTGAGTCAAGCATGGAATATGTTGAGGTCCAGCGGGTGGTGTTGTCCAAAGAAGGCATGCTTATGTCCGTATCACCGGTTCTACCAAAAGTGCGCTGTTTTTTTGCCACGCAACGGCATTCGTTAATTTCCGTCTCTAATGTTTTAATAATATCATGTCCAGCTAATTGCATCGTGTGTGCAGGTCATCGCACCACTGAAAATACTCCTGCAATTTCTGACTCAATCCTGTTGTAGCTATCATCATCTTCTTGATTGGTGCCACTAAAAATTTCTTCTTGCATATCTTGCAACATTTTTGACACTTTAACAACATTGGCGCCATTGTCCGCTGTATTTGAGTAAATCTGCTTGATATCTATCCCAAATTCTTCCAAACATATCATTATTTCCAATTTTTAAAATGCCGCCGTATGTCTTTTTGTTAGTTGAATCATACCTGCGAAAATGTTTTATAATATGCAGTACTTCTGATAAATATTTTTTTCTTACCTATAGTGTTAATATTAATTTTATGGTCTTTGATGTATTGAATGTTGATTCCCAAAATACTTCTTTCTGACCTGGTAGCTATATCCACCTTCAAACAAACCATTTTTTTATGAACTCTTCTGGAAATGATTTCTTTTATCTGCCGACTCGCATGTTCCACTGTTTTCACAATATTTTTAGAGTTCATACTACTTTTAAATTTTGTCTCATAAGGCATTATGAGTTTTTTAAAAAAATCCTGATCATCAAAAATTCGAAATGGAATGTTCTTTACGGTCACCAGACCAATACAGCACTTAACAAATTCACTTTCGTCCATATTAATGTCAACGCTTGTTTTCGAACACTGCTTATTTTTCCTGATTTTTTTACATTGAACAGGATCATTTCCACTATTTTCACTGTCATCATTAAATCTTCTAAATGTTTTAATAATTTTTCATCAAAAATAAAATTTGAATACAAAAAAAAGTTGATTTTTTTTCAAATCCAACTTTAATCTAGGGGTAGTTTTACCCCCTTAAGTATCGAAAATTATTAATTTTTGGCTGATAATACGTATTCAACCCAATTTCAAGCAAAAACCAGAAAAAAAAATTTTTTTGCAAATATTTTTTATTTAAAGTTGATTTTTAAAATTGGTAGTTTTAACCCCTTAAGGGTTGAAAATAATTTATTTTTACCTGACAATACGCATACAATCGAATTTTAACCATAAACGTGAAAATTTTTTTTTTTACAATTTTGTTTATTTTCAGTCGATTTAGGGGTGAAGAGCTGCTCACGAGCTGCTCGCGAGCCGAGTTTGCCCTTTTGGGCTCGCTCGCTCGCGAGCGTGAGCAGCAGCAAAAATAAAAAATGGGCTCGCTCGGGCTCGCGAGCTTTTTTTAATGGCTCGCGCTCGCTAGCCGAAAATGAGCAGTGAGCTGTTTTGTGAGCGCTCGCGAGCGAGCATTTCCGTACCCTGAAATAAAGTCTGATTTCGCCCAACAGAACATGCCCAGCGGGAAATGGAATCATGCCGAGAAGCATGACGGGAGCCTTTTTTGGAAGGCGAGAATGCCTCCCTTTTCACATTCCGCTCCATATCTTTTTTGTACAGGCATGTCATTAGAAGGAATGAGTCGAAAAGCTCTAAAAGCTCATTCACCTTCCGCACGCATTCCCGGTAAGGTGTTTGTGATACGTCATCTTTTATTTCTTCCAAGGAAGTACAATTTCTTACACCTTCTAAATATATTTCCAGTGAGATCCTTGGAAGATATTGCTTTAATCCTTTTATAATAATCTTTTAGATACACATTTTTATACACAATTTAATGGTAAATTGTATTAACTGAATAAAAATTGTACATAAATTATTATTATTTCATTCGCATTCAGAATAAAAAATGTCATTAATATAACAGTACAAATTTATTTAAATATAAAAAATTAAAAAATTTCGATCTCAGCAAACAAAAACTTAGAAAATACCAGTCTCAATAATAAAACAAAAAAATTTCAATAAATATAATAATAGAAAAACAAAAAATTTCAATTATAAACAAGTGAATTTACTTATTTTTATTAATTTTTTTTTATTTCTCCTTTTCATTTTTCATTCGAAAGGTTTTTTTGTAAAAGTTATTTTTAGCGTTTTGTATTGCTGATTTAATGTCCCGAACAAATTGCAGGAATCCATAATCTTCACTTTTTACAGCCTCTGTAATAAAAAAGAAGTGAAAAGGTTAATATTTCTTTCTTTAAAAATCGCACAGAAACTAAAGTATCCAAGAAAAAAAAAGTATCATAGTTTCTTACCGAAAAGATAATTTGAAAATAATTTAGTGTCTTTCAACGCTTTTCTTCCCGCTGCGCCTGACCAATTTATTTTTAATATTATATTTTCGGTGAAAAGTATTGTTGCACAATTTTTTATTGGGGTTTTCCCAATTAGTTCCTTAATATATCTTATCTATGGAATAGAAGTTAGTTAATAAATGAAAAAATATTAGATCTTGCATTCGAGTACTCACTAAATCTTCTGGAGGAATATTTTCAATATCACTCTCAACTTTATCAAGTTCCTCACAATTTTTTAATGGGAATATATGCAAATCACTCCGTGTGATTAAAACTTTCATAGCAATGCGTTCTAAAAGTACATTTTGTTTTGCCAATTGTGTGTTCATGGTATTCAATGATTCCTTGATATATTTTGACTGTTCCTCAATTTTCTTTAATCTTTCTTCTAAAATAAAAAACAATATTTTAAGCATTATTCAAAACTTATTTCAATAAGTCATGTTACCTAATAGTTTTCCAATATCGTTATTTGTGGCTGGTGATAAATCAGGTAATATTTGAATTTCTTTATTATACATCCCCAAAGTTGCATTACATCGATGAACTGGAGTTGCTTCGAAGGTTCCGGCTACCTTGAATTTTTTGTTGGATGGTTCCATATTTCTTTTAAAAGTTAAAAATATACATACATTAGGAACAACAATGGTGCAACATGGGAATAAGGACGAATTTTTCTTCAATAGGCAAACATACCATTTTGCACATAACATCTTTAATATTAAATTTTTCCTCTTTGGTACTAACATCATTTGCTACATATATTCCTAATGTGGACGACTCCAATGGCTCTTTAAAGAAATCCGTAACATCTTCAAATCTGAAGCATATGACGTATTTTTCACCTTTTTCTTCGAAAAAGCCACCTACTTTTACGGCAATCATGGGCTTTATGTAACAATAATTATTTGGAGCGGAATCGCTTAAGTAGAACAAGTCCCAGTGATGGCTCGAATGAACTGGGGCGAAAGTTATTGAAAAACTTTTTTTAGATATTTTTGATAAGCGACTTTTTTTTTTATCATTAGTAATTGTAAGCCTTTCTAATATTCTGTTATTTATTTGCTCCAGAATCTTACTTGGCTGTCTGCAATCCTTTTTTAGTAATTGCATAAAATTTTCAAATTTGTATGCCGAAAAACTGTCAACGTTTCCGAACGTTTCTACACAATCTGTGAGGTGCAATAAGCAATGCACATTGTAGCTTATTTTATCACGTCCATAAAGAATACCGAAATCGTTAACAAAAGTTTCCAGCATTTCTTGTAAACAATTTAAGTTTTCCCTACAATTTATTGGAGAAGATAATAATCTGTATGCACAGTGAAGCGTTAAAAAATTGTAATAAAAATTATCTTCAAGTATGTCTTTAAATATTACAATACCAGTATATAGAATAATTTGTCGATATTCAGTGGCTTTCCATTTGGCTAATTCCTGAAAACTCCTTGGCTTTCTGCTAAATTCCTTTGGTATTGACTTCCTTAACGCTAACAATTTTCCATCTACGTTCAATTTTTTATTCGCGCTCAATTTTACATTCCTATGTTTTCCTTCCCATATAAGGTTAAGCATTTTTTTTGTAATTCCCAAATCTAATAAATGCATAACATCAAGGGGGAATTGGGAGATCATGTTAATGTTTATTGTTTCCAGTACGTGGACATTATTTTGGAAATATAATTGATGGTAATATTTATCAGACCGATTTTTGAAGTCATCGTCAGTACGTCGTGTACCAATATCGGTAGAATATGCTAATCTGTTATTAATTTTTTTTCCTCTCTGAATACATTTCCCACAACCATTTCCTGATGTGTGACCCACTGTGCCAGTCAAAAATGCTTTAGCGGGTGCGTCGCAAATAAAACATCTTATCTTCACATCTAATTTTTTACCGTTGATATTTATACCATTAATTTGAAGATGTTGCATTTCTTTTACAAATTCTTCTAAAAATTCGTTAACTTTTTCCGGTTTTTTGGAGCCAATATAAGTTCCAATCAGAAAAGGTGTAATATCGTTATTATGGGAGATGGATCCCATTATAGGCCATAATGTTGTTCTTGAACTTTTATACAATGGTAAACCATCCACACCGATGTCGACTAACACTGTATCAAGAGATTCTTCTATTTCCAAATTTAAAATTTTTAAAGCATTTTCCAAACCAAAATGGTAATATTTCCCAGGAGAGATGTCCAATATTTTAATGTTACTTTTATCTGTTTTAAGTAAAGACTTCGAACATGTTGGAACTTTCAAACCTTCAGATGATAAAATTTTCAAAATATCATCGCACGCTTCCCTTGATATTCTATATCTGATGCACCAGTCGGATAACTTTTTAGAAAGAGCATTTTCGGTGTCTTCATTATCTGTTAAATCTGTTATTGCTTGATTATCTATTAAATTTGTTATTGCTTGATTGTATTCATTATTTTGTAAATGCGAGGTTTTATCAATACTTCCGCTTTGAGATGTTGATGGTTTTGGATCACTGGAATTAGTTTTTCTTATTTTGCCAAGTTCGTTAGCTACTAAGCGTTTCATATGCCTCTTTGATATTCCAAAAACTTTTTTATCCATCTTATAAATTTATAATAATAACTCTGAAAAGTCCCCAGTTTCCGTTAATTTAAAAAGTGAAAGAAAAATATGTATAATACATAATTTTCTTGTTAACAAGAAAAGAACATAAGCATTTGCTCAAACTTATTGTAAATAAAATCACATTTGTGTTACGATTGTAATAAAAATTTTAAAATTGATATAATTTAGCCTTTAGCATTTTATATTTATGAATATTTTTGAATAAGATTTAAAAATGTTTTAAAAGTTTTTTAATCCTTTTTTTTTATTAAAAACTAAATACTTACCTCACAATTATTTAAAAATTTAATATTTATTAAGTGAAGTATATATTTTTATTAGTATAGTATATTTTTATTTATCTAAAATATCCACTTCACAAACGCAACCTGACACTTCGATATTTTTCATCAAACTGACGAGCACAAATGCTTCACAAAACAATTAAAAAAAATCCTTCCTTATAAAATACTTCTGCGGAAGCACATACGGAAGAAACACTGTGCCCTTTTTGTATGAAAATTTTATTAAAACGCAAAAAACATATTTATCCATATTTGGCCCTTCCATCCTACTTTTGTGGAAGTACGAATACGAGCTCCTTCCTAAAAGCTTCTTGAGGAAGGCCTTCAAACTTTTCCCGCTGGGTGAAATCAAACTTGAAAATAAAAGCTCGCTCAAAAGAGAGTAAAAAATTGGAATATTGGAATGTCAGCTGATGTATTTTGGAAGTTGTTTTGACGTTTGTATTACAAAACAGTAAGAATAAGAGCTTTCAGTAAATAAACATGGATCAAAGAAGGCGACTTTTAATAAGCGAAAGTAAAACTTGTTCCTCCATTTTTAAACTGATGCGAAACTGAAACAAGTACACCTCAGAAAAGAAGCTTTCAAATGTAATACGTCATACAGGAAGCTTTCTGAACTCAACAATGCCGGTGAAGCCACTCATGCCGATTGAACTGAACTTGATTAAACTGAGGCCGGTGAAGCCGGGGTATTACTTTGAAAATATCTTGGTATGCGGGCTTAAAAACTGCCGGAATTATCCGGTATACCAACCAGCTGATGAGCAATAAAATCTGGTATGCCGTATACTTCCTGCAGTAAAATAAAAAAAAACCAACTTGCTACAGGCAACGGTAAATATTTACCCCTTATCACAACTTTCAAAGAGGTATGTCCGACCTTTTCGGCTTATTAAATCCACGCATACCAAGCTTATCTTGTTCGTCTAACTTCGAACTTTCGAGTACCAAAAAATTTTCCAATTCCGCATGACGGGGCTTTTAGTGTCACCGGCTCCCGGACTACAATCTAGTCTGATATTTTACAAAAATAAATACAACCAATATGTACTTACAAAGCCCAAATGTCTGCTGTAGTTGATATTTTTAATTTCAACAAAGGTTTTTTGATAGCTTTACGATCAGAGCAAAATTTCAGGAAGTTATTGAAAAAGCCAAGCTAATTGCTACCAAGTTAGAAGTGCCTTGTGTATTTTCCGCTTCTTCGTCCTTGCGATCCAGACCAAAAAAGCTTTTTTCATATGTTCAGCTGATGGGGCGCAATATAGCATAATACACCGGGCGCAAAAAAACCACACGCCGCCGCCCCTGCCTGTGATGTTCCCTTATTCACTGAATAACCTAAGCCTAGTTCGAATTACTGAACTGAATGACCTTGGGGTTGTGTTCGATTCGAAATTAACTTTCAATTCTCACATCGATTATATTATCTCAAAAGCTTTTAGGATGCTCGGTTTTGTTAGGGGGCATCCATAAATTACGTGAGGTGATTTTGGCGATTTTTCGACCCGCCCTCCGGCCTTGGTGAGATGTCGTGAGATTTGGCTCGACCCCCCCCCCCTCAATCTCACGTGAGATTTTAAAAATTTTAAAAAATTTGTAGGATTTACACTATTATACGTATTTTTAGTGTAAATACGTTAATCTGTGCTTGATTGCGTTGGATTTATTTAAAAAAACATAATTTGTGTTGAAGAACAGTACCACAAAATCATAACAGCACCAACTCGGCATGCACCCAATATAAACTACAATACCTGTGGATTATCATTTAGCAGGTGCTTCTGACTATCCTTTGGAAACCAACCGCATGGTGCCTTACGGGGATAATGATTTCTTAACAAGAGAACAGAAAAATTTCGATTCTAGTTTGAGCTTAATGCTAGGTTTCCACTTGTCGTTTTGAAATTGACAAAAGACGCATTATTACGCCATTTAGAAAATAGGCAAGTGGAAATAGCGAAAAGCTGCATGTCATTGAATTGACCAACAGTGCTTGTCAATGACTGACAAGGAATTTCCAGGACAAATGGAAATAGCTGAGTTGTCAAACAAAATGTTACTTTGTTTTTAATTGACAGTGAAAATTTATTGGCATTGTGTTTAATTGTTTGTCAATCAAAAGACACGATATCGACTTTTTTGAGGTGCCGATAGAAGTATATTAACGAAAACATGTTTTGAAAAAAATTTCATAATCTTCGGTCGGGCCCTTTTTTTGTTTAAATGAAAAGACTTCGGCTAATAAGGTTCACAAGCACCTTAAATTGATTCTTCTTCTTCTTGGATGGCGCTACAGTCCTTGCAGGACTCGGGCCTCTCGAAGTCTCCTCTTCCAGTCATCTCTACGTCTTGCTAGCTCTCTCCAATTTGTTATACGAAATTTCCGTATATCTGCTAGCACGTCATCTATCCACCTATTTCTTGGTCGTCCTACTCTTCTTCTTCCTGATGGTCTACCATTAAAAATCCTGGCTAGCATTCTATCTTCTGAAGCTCGTACAACGTGTCCGAGCCATCGCAGTCTATTCAGTCTTATGTATGTAGCTATATTAATTTCGTCATACATTTCTTGGAGTTCTTCGTTTGTCCTAATGCGCCATTCGTTCTGGTTAACCCTTACAGGACCAAATATTCTTCTTAAGATCTTCCTTTCGAAGATTTTAAGTTGATTTTCTGTTTGTTGGGTCAATGTCCAAGCCTCAGACCCATAGCATAGAACTGGGCGGATTAATGTTTTATATAGTCTGACCTTGCACTGTCTTGAAATTTCTTTGTTTTTTAGGACCGGGACTAGTGCGAAATAGGTTTTATTTGCGGCTACGATGCGTCTATGGATGTCGTCCTTTATCTTATTTTCTGCAGTAAGCATTGTCCCTAAATAGATAAAGTTTTCTACAATTTCCACACTATGATCATCAAGGCTGATACTACGCCCTAATCGTTGTCCTCGTTTTGATACGATCATATACTTTGTTTTTGTGTCATTTACTCGTAGATTGAACTTTGCTGAACTTTGGACAATTTTGGAAAAGGTTTCTTTTACATCTTGCGCCTTGCGTCCAATTATGACTATGTCATCTGCGAAGGCTAGTACCTGAATGTTCCTTGTGAAGATGCTATTTGCTCCATTAAGCTGTGTTTCCCTCATTATTGCTTCCAGAGCAATGTTAAAAAGTATTGGTGAGATCGCATCTCCTTGTCGCAGGCCTGATTCTTGAGGGAAGTTGATCGAGTTGCATCCTCGTATTCTCACTTGTGTTTTACAATTTTTGGTCGTCATTCTGCATAGGCCTATTAATATCTTCGGGAAACCCATTTCACTCATCTTCTTCCACAACTCTATTTTATTAAGCAGGTCGTAAGCATTTCTATAGTCAACAAAAAGAAGATGAATATCAATGCTTTCTTCCCAGCATTTTTCAAGTATTTGTCTCATTATGAAAATCTGGTCTGTTGTCGATCTATTTGTTCTAAATCCTGCTTGGTAATCGCCTACTTTATCCTCCAAATGTGGTTTCAGTCTATTAAATAAAATATGTGAAAGCACTTTGTAAACTGTGTTCAACAAAGATATTGGTCTGTAGTTTTTGCAGTTCATCAATTCACCTTTTTTATGGACTGGGGCTATTGTACCTAAAAGCCATTCTTCTGGCAACTTGCTACTTCTCCATAGTTTTACGATGAGGCTATGTAAGACATGGCATAACTTCTCCCCACCATTTTTTAAGATTTCCGGGGGTATGCCATCTGGACCTGGAGCCTTATGATTTTTTAGTTTCGCTATGGCATTTTCAACTTCTTCTATTGTAGGATCTGGCGTATCGTTTTCTGGGTCATCTGTACTCCGGTTGTCTGCTTCTCCCTGTGTTAGGTTTATGTTCTCTTTGAAGAAGTCTCTAAAGTATTTCTCCAACACCTCGAGTATGTCTTCGATACTACTAGCTATAGTACCATCTTCTCTTCTTACCATGGTGCAGGTGGGTTTGTATCCTTTCTTAATCATGTTGACTTCTTTGTAGAAACTCCTAGCGTCTTTATTAGTATAGCTTTGCTTAATCGCACTTATTCTATTTCTAAAGTAGTCACGTTTTTTCTTCCTTAATAACTTTTTCGTGTCTCTTCGTGCTGCTACATATTTCTCGTGGTTTCCTCTGGTCATTCTTTCTAGGTACACCTGTCTTGCTTGGTTTTTTATTTCAATGCTTCTCTTGCATTGATCATCAAACCAGTGCCTCCTTCTCTCTTGGTTTTGTGTGCCTAATACACTGTTATTTGTCTCTGTGATTTTTTCTTTTATGGAGTTCCACATCACGTTCAGATCATTTTCCATTTCCAGACTCCTTGGTATTTCCTCTAGCTTTACTGTTAACATTCTTTCATATTGTTGTTTTGTTTCTTCATTTTTTAATTTTTCTATGTTCCACTTTGTTTGTCTATCATTGTTTGTTCTATGTCTTGTCGCTAGTTTTTTCGCCCTCATTTTCCCGACAACTAGGTAATGATCGGTGTCTACATTCGCTCCTCGGAAACTCCTTACATCCAGTATGCTACTTCCATGCCTAGTGTTAACTAGAACATGGTCGATTTGGTTATGGTGCCTGCCATCTGGTGATGTCCATGTCCTTTTGTGTATATTTTTATGGTTAAACCAGGTGCTAGCTATTGTCAAACTTCTTGCTATAGCGAATTCGGCCATTCTGTTCCCGTTATCGTTTGATTCTTCGTGCAACGAGAATTTGCCAGCGTAGGGGTAATAATATGGTTCCTTACCCACTTTAGCGTTAAAGTCGCCTAATACGATTTTCATGTCGTAAGAAGGGACTTGGTCATAAGTCACTCTAAGAGTTTCATAGAAGTCATCCTTTGATTAGTTTTTGTAATATTTAATAGACTCGTTGGAATGAAACCCGTTCTAAATGAAGTTACCTTTCGCGATTCAGCAGAGTGATAGCTTGCCAACAAGACATCACTACTTGTAAAAATTCAAACACTCTTTAAAAACGCTGCAAACCCTTTACAAAGAGCACGAACTTTTTTGACGGGGAATTGTTTTCCACGTCCTACAGTTTCTGGAAAATGAAGCTCATCCCGGAATTTCCAGTAGTTACTGAAAAATTTGGCCTTTTCGATCAAGTCTGAGAAGTCCTTTACATTGATTAGTTTTGCTAATATCTCATGAAATCGTTCGAATAGTCTGCTTCCCACATTCAACCATGCGTTCTAGTGTAGAGAACGAAGTACGAAGGAAATTCGTTTGCTAACGTTCAGGAAAAACAAATTCTCTAGAAAAATCCTGTGGATTTACCACTATTATAGTTATTTGAACTAGATTCTTTCAGGATTACTTGGCACCACTTCTGGTACTAGTCAATTTCCAGCTAGTACTAAACGTATACTATTTTCAAAAGTCAGTATATTCCGTCTACGTTCATCATACTGGGAAGTTGATCATATGGACCGAAAGGGTCAAACCCACAACCCAACAAGTTTTTTCGTGACACAATAGAACAATAGAAAATTAAATATTTACCTTTTCAATCTCATACAATAGAACAATTCAAAATTGACAATGAGATTACATTTTCAAATTGTCAGTGCTAGTGGAAATAGCTTTTAGTGAACTGGCAAAGGCATTTGTCAAAATATCATTGTCAATGAATTGACAAATTAATTTTTAGCAATAATTGACATAAGTGGAAATGAATTGGCAATAGTGTCGTTTAAGGACAAACACTAAAGCTTTTAAACTTTGTCAATTAAACGACAAGTGGAAACCTAGCATTACTCGTGTATTTGTAGAGCAAGCATATGGAATATAAAAAAAAATTAGAATTTTACAATATATTGACATACGAAGGTTGACTTTGGCATCCACTGACTCGTTTTTAGAGAGTAACGACTTGACTGTTTGAATAGTAATGGTAGAGCCATTTATGACTCTGGAGATATACAAACTTCGGAGCATTCTTCTATAGATGTCATCTTTGGGTAAAAAAGCTGTGACTGAATGACCCAAGGGGGTTATCCTGGAATGCGATTCGAAAGTCATGAAATTCGGAAATAAGAAAATGGTATCCTCCACCAATGCGAATTCGAATTAAATTTGTCCGCCTGTTATCGGATTTCAGTCCGCGAGTAAAGCCATTGCCGCATACGCTGCATTTATTTGTTTGTTTTAAAATATTCTAAAAACTCTTTAAATATTCTTGAAACAATTTATTGTTCGCATCAAAATGTCAAATTAAGTTAATAAATGAAGTTAGTTGGCTGAAATTAATTTCTTTTCGAAGATTTATCAGGCATCGCTACTAGCTTCCGTTTGCTTCCTACTTTCGTATCGCCTTAGAAAAGCGGAGTCTGAAGTCACTGCCAGCTTCTCAAATTGACGTTTGAGCCGCCTGTACATCAGGATATAAATTCAAGAAGTGCGGATCTGTTAGACTTCCATTCTTCACAACTCTCGATAATGATAACAAAAGGTTTTCAAAATCTATCTTGGCCTCTAGTAGGTATGTCAGAGCAGATGGTCATCGATTCAAAATTCGAGTTCGGTAAGATGCTTAGATAACTAATTATGTCGCCTGGTGCAAATGTCTGCTTTTAGTAGTGACAATGCACCGCAGATAGCATGTGTTCTGACTGATGTGAAAAGAGCCGATTCTTAATATAATCTCTATGATTGCAGTACACTGATAAAAAAAATTTCTCGGCTTAAAGCACTTTTTCTTGAACCAAGCAACTCATGTTTTGGATATAACGAAAACAAAATTGTCTCGGGATAAGCAATTCTCATTGTCTTGATTTTATTGTCTTGGATGAAGACAAAAGTTAACTTGAAGTAAAATAAAATACGAAACCGATGATATCATATTTTAAAAAAATTCAAGTTCTAAAATCGGTCTTATTGGTATACATACATTTTTAGAACTTGAAAGTCCGATAACCGAAAAAAGTCCGATGAGTTTCTTGAGTAAAAAATTAAACAATCTTATTTCGAGAAAAATATATCTTGGTCGAAAAATATAAGTATTGAGCGAAGAAATGCAATTGTTTGGCTCAAGAATTTCCAGTGTCTTACTCTGAGACAGCATTCTCACGATAGGACTGAAAAATGTTTCTACTCAAGACCACGAAACGAAGACTATCGAATTGCTGGAATCGAGACAATTTTTTTATCAGTGTAGGATTGAGTACATTATGCACTTGAGATACTTAGGAGGGCATTAGGTTCCAGGTTTTTCAATTGGGCTTCTAGGCCTTTTTGTTTTGTTTAAGCTTAGACCCCCCACATTAGTTCATCTGTCCAAAAATGGTCGTATAAGTTAATGCATACATTACTTTCGCAGTTTTTCCCAGCCCATTTTATAAAATGATAAGAATTTTTCATCACGTCATACACTCTTCATTCCCAGATATTTAAATTATTTTCTTTACTTTTTTTTGGATGTTCCAGTTGGATGGTATTTAAAACAAAATTAAATTTTTATACCCAATTGCAATTGAGTCGAAATATAGTAATAGTATCACGTATACTTTTTATGTAATAGATTCATTATTCCTTCTCTATTTGCAATATGTATTGATAAAACCAAAAAAACGATTTTAAAGATTGTTCCATTTACAGATATTGTACTTAAAACTGAAAAAAGATATTAAGAAATATTGCAAAAAATCGGTAGACTTTATAACCCCTTATTAAGAAGCCTAAAAAGAAGCTCTCTGCCAATTCTCAGCCTGTACCTAATTATTTCCGCTATATCGTTTTTTTCGGCTTAATTAACCTGAACTATTAATTTAACCCAGTTTTCTCGCGATTTTACACTGTTTCCTGCGGAAAAAAATTACGTGATATTTGCGGAGACCCTCCCCCTCCCCCACGTGAGATTTGGTGAGATTCTGCTCGACCCCTCCGCCCCCTAAGCACCTCACATAATTTATGGACGCCCCCTTATGAAGCACTCCAAAGATTTTTACAACCCTTAAGGCGCGATTCCATTGAGGCAACATTGAACGACATGTGGCATGATACTTGCTTCCTACTGTTGCCTGATTACAGGTGTGCCACAAAATTCAATAATGTAGCATGCGGAATTTGTCTCCCCATACCGCATACGCTTTGTCGTCGATGCTTGTAGCATGCTTCTAAAACGATTCCATTTAAGCAACTTCAGTTTCGTGCATCATTTTTTTACAACGCTGATTATAATTTCATATACGCTAGTGTTAACTACGAAGGCAGCTGGCGCAGGTATTTTTCGAGAAACGTCCTTTTAATAAGAAGTTGGCTAAAGGAAAGCTAAAATGTCTTCATCCAGAACCACATCCTAATCGCAATGAATTTTATGCAATCTCGACGGATGATGCATTTCCCATACATGAACCCATTATGAAACCCTTTAGCCAACAACACAAAAAGCATTTGTCAAAAACTATACAATTATAGGCATTCATGCGCTTGTAGAGTAGTGAAAAATGCTTTTGTGCTGCTAGCAAGTGTGTTTAGAAAACCGCTAATGATTAATTTGGAAAACGCTGAAATTGTTGCAAAAACATGCATTCACTTTTCTAAGTTTTTGAGGAGTAAAACATCGCGATGATTACCCTGTCCTCAAGGAACTTTAGAACGCAAGATGGAAATATTATTCCTGGATCATGGAGGACAATTGTCCAAGGATTTGCCACATAAATCACGAAAGTCAACTTTCGAAGCTGAAGAAGTGAGACATGAATTTACGAGATGTTTTCAATCAGATGAGAGACGTTTGCCTTGGCAGGACCTTTACGCATAAGCATATTTCAATTCAATATACTAATGGTAACATAATATCTATATGTATAGTTTTTATATAGTAATTTAAAAACTCAACGTCCTCCGAATCACTGCCAACAGTTGACAATGTTGATTTTGGTACATCGACGTCCACTAAGAAACTTAACAGCTCAAATGCAAACTATTTCCCTATTTTGCCGTTCTTTTTAACCGACTTCAAAAAGAGGAGGTTATCAATTCGACGCGTAGGTATGTTTTTTTTTGGCCCTGTTCACGCATAACTTTGTAACGCAATAACTTTTTTGCTTTTTTCTTTTTTTGTTTGAAAGGGTAGTTTCCCACGGTGGTCCCATGCATTTTTTTTTTAAATTCTGATAAAGGAGTTCGAAGGTAGGCTTAAAAAACTGGTAAATTTAGTACACCTTGAACAGATATTCTATCTCAAAAGGTATCACAAAAGTCTTTATTGTCACCAAATACTTAATAGGGACTTGGCATAGCGTCTACGTAAAAGTCTACCGAACTAATTATTGCGGGTTCAAACCCCGGGTCGGAGAGTGCGACTTTGTTTCTTTTTTCTCTTCTAAATTCATTGATTGGATTAATGTTGTAAAGAATTATTACAAACTCTTCGGTAAGGAATTTCATGCATACTCGTGTAGACTGTAAGAGTATTCCTTTGAATTGGAAAACTATTTAACTGAATTTCTGAAAGGACTTATTTACATATTTAGCCATCTCATGGTAACACTCTCTGGTAGCGCAGCAAGTTAAGTAACTACCTCTCGTCCGGGGGATCCGAGTTCGATTCTTCGGACTGTTGCGTTTTTTTCGATCGACTTTATATTCTCACAATAAATATTGTTTTCTAATTTCCTTCGCGGAATTTTGTTTCATATTAAATAAGTTTTTTTTAAAATTACTCCGAAAATGCGCAAATACATTACTGCAATAACTATTTAGCTACTGCATCGATTCTTATCGACGGCGCACAGTGGGCTCGATCTCGGCAAAAGGCGCGCATACAGTAAAAAACTTACTTTAGATTTTTTCGGGTTCTAATGTCGAATTCTTTAAGATCAGTTATTATGAAGATCAGAAATTGTCACATCAAGGTCATTTGACTATGGTGTGATGTGTAAAATCAACGTCAATTCTACAGTTTTTAATTTTTTTCGTTTTTTCTTATTTTTGAAAATTCGAAAAAATACTGTATCTTTGTTATGCAACGATGCGGCGGCGTGTCATACTTATCGTAATAAATAATTTTGTTTTAAATTGCAAATACGAAATAAAATAAATTTTTAAAAACCAACTTTTGAAGACGGTGCTATCACCTGTTTTCGGGGCGATGTATTAAGTGCATAAATGAAAACAATTTTCGAAGCAAGAGTTAGTGCAATGGAAGTCAACCTTGCACCGTCTTCAAAAGTGATTCTTCTTTCTAAATCCATTCTGATTGGATTAGTATTGTAAAGAACTAGCAACAATTATTTCATCCTTTTTTGGGCATCACGGTATTGGTTTTTTTTTTGAAGTTGGTTTTTAAAAATTTATTTTTAATTGTTTTTTTTGCTCGTGGCGAAATGTTGAACGCAAATTCTTAATTCTTTGAATTTGTTATTTTTAATCCTAAAGTCATTATAATCAGTAATTTTTTTATTTCATAATTCCGCGGAATTATGGTAATCTTCAATAAATGATCACAATTCAATTCCATGTCGCAGGATACAAGCCGCACCGATCCGCTGACTGTTGGATAGCGACGACACTGTTCGACACGTTGAATTATGTCGAAAAGTGATTCATACATCCAGGCAACAGCTATCAAATTGTAGCAGGCGGCAAGGAGATTTTTTTTGCCGCTTCGTGTTGCTTCAATGGAAAGAGTGTACGGAGCATGCGTCAATGCCGCATGCTACATGTTGCCTAAAAGTTGCCTCAGTGGAATTGCACCTTTATACTATTAAAAGTTTGTACGTGTTATTAGTAAGGTCTCACCTTGAATATGCCTCTATTATTTGGGCTCCTCAGCATGAAGTTCACATCAAGAGGATTGAGTCGGTGCAAAAATTCTTTTCTAGATATGCGCTTCGTAAATTAAGATGGGAGTGCAGCTTACCCAGATACGACGTTAGATGCAATTTGCTGGGCTTGAAATTCTTATCACCTAGGAGGAATATTGCAGCGGTAATGCTAGCTCGGGATGTGTTAATGAGCCACATCAACTCTCCGGATTTACTTTCTCTTTATTATTTATACGCCCCTGAAAGAAACATACGCACCAGGAATATTTTAAAAATGCCCTCACATCGTACAGCTTATGGTTCACACGAGCCTATTTCCATCTCAACGAAGCTATTTCATATCGCGAGCTCTCATGTAGATTTCACTTTGTCTCGTGATTCTTTTCGGAAATTAATTTCAGAACTTAATTTTTAGTAGTTTTAGTTTGATTAGTTTATTAAATTTTCCTCATATTTTTACTTTTTATATATATTCTTTTTATATTTTATTGTTTTTGAAAAACTTAGTTTTTGCGTTTAATGTTGTAGATCTGAAGAATGTTGCTTATGTAGATCGAAATTGCAGGTTCCATTATGATTAGTATTTATTTTTATGTGCTACCATTTTGTAGTTTGCAATGATAAATAAATAAATAAATAAATAAATAAATTTTAATTGCTAAATAATATACAATAGGCCAGAGTGGCATCAACAAATATTTGTTTTTACAAGAAATGATTTAGTGACAGTGAGCTACAACATAATAATTTTCTTATGTTTATAAATTTTGAAAAGATCAAGAACATTCTCCCGCGCGTTGAAAAATGTTAATTTTTTAAGATAAGAAAATATCTGCAGACCTTAATTTTTTGGCTGAGGGATGACCTTGTTAATTGGACGTTTGTAGGTTCCCTTAAATGTTTTTTATCGTTACCACACGTGTGATGTCGTAATGTCCTGGATGTACGTGTATGACCCGTCCGATAACCCATTTTGTAGGAGGGAGGTTTTCTTCGATGGTAATCACCAAATTATCCTTCATTACTGAAGGTTGGCGTCTGTTCCATTTGGGTCTTTGTTGCAGAGATTGGTTCCGGAATTGATGTCAGTAGATCGCCAATGAGGAAATGTGCCGGGGTCAATATTTCTAGGGCTTCGGGATCCTCTGACATTTGATAAAGAGGCCTAGAATTTAGGATAGCTTCGATCTGCGTAGGTAGTGTCATCATTTCTTCATAAGAGTGTGTTTTGTCTCCAATGACTCTCTTTAGGTGTGATTTTACCGCTTTCACTCCGGCTTCCCAGATGCCGCCAAAGTGAGGTGCGCTTGGCGGTAAGTTGAGTGCCTCCGTTTAGAAAATAAGTAGGTTTAAATTATGGGCAAAATGCTGAAAAACGAAGAATATTGGGATTTTGCTCACACTTTAAACCTACATATCTTCTAAACGGAGTCACTCAACTTTTTGATCATTATATCAAATTAAAGAATACACATTTACCTAAAAAGTGAGCCTAATTTTGTTGCTTTACGATAATTAGTCTAGGAGTAATTGAGGTTTAAGTAAATTTTAAAAACATTAAATTTTTTTTTCGTAAACACGCCCTGATCTTTATATCAAATTAAAGAATACACATTTACCTAAAAGGTGAGCCTAATTTTGTTACTTTACGATAATTAGTCTAGGAGTAATTGAGGTTTAAGTAAATTTTAAAAACATTAAATTCTTTTTCGTAAACACCCTGTATTTTAGTGGATAGTGGGGATAGACCACCTCTCTAGAACAATTTTTTTCTCCAAATACATCCAGGAATCACCCCTGAAAATATTAGCCACGTAGTCCAACAAAAGATTTATTGAGCGTCTGATGACCTTATACTCGTCGCGAATGAGTATTTTAAATCTTTAAAACGGCGATATCTCATGAATGGCAAATCGTACGGGAAAATGTGTAATATCTTTTTTTGTAGATAATCGCATAATCTACAAACTTTGTAAATACTATTTTATGATAACACTTACTGTTTAAGAGGTATTAGTCAAAAACGGAAATTTTTTTAGGGGGTGGTTTTTTGGGGGGCCAAAAATCGAAAAGGGGCGCTTGCATGATTTTAGTTTTGACTCAAAATGGTTTAGGTCAAAGAACATAGTCCAACAGAAAAAACCCGGGTTACCTTTCGAGCTCATAAAAACTTACTTCAAGCTCACCGTGTACAATATCGAGACAAATGGCCTTGGTAGAAAAGCAAACGAACAAGGCAATATATCCCTTGAAAGATTTGCAACCCCTACTTATTCTTGGATACATATTTATAGGCCCTGCAAAGTCAACGCCGGATCTTAAGAAAGGGCGACTTGGAGTAACTCTGTGACTTGGTGGCTTCCCATTAGTTGATTAGTGGCTCTGGCCCGTTGGCGAAAGCAAGAGATGCAGTCGTGTGTCACTTGTTTTACGATGTTTCGTAGACGGATAATCCAATATTTTTGCCTGATGATGTTCATGTTCATGAGTAGTGTAATTCCAGGATGTAGATACCGCAGGTGCATTTTCCTGACAATGAGTCTTCCGATTCCGTGATCACTTGGTAGAATTACTGGATGCTTAGTGTTGCAATCAAGATTCGAATGTTGGAGCTTACCACTGACTCTCAAAATTTGGTTACTGTCGAGAAATGGATTTAGAATATGTGCCAGCTATTAGCCATCCAAAAATTGTATTTTGCAGTATCTTTGCAGGTTCTTATTAAAATGAGTTTGTCCGTTTTCCAAAATCTCAAAGGATTTATCTGCGCCAAGTAGTATGTCAATAGAACTAGGTTTGTTGAACTGAGGATCGCAAGTTGGTAATTCTTTAGCTTGAAATGAATTTGAAAATGTTTAAAAAACGCTTGCTGCGACCTGAGGATGCTGCTAATAGCTGAAGAGAATTGATCATTTGAAATAGTGCTTTGGTTGACAGTTGGATTCTCGTATAGAGTTGAATTGATCAAGTCTTGATTAGATAGCTTAGCATTCCGGACATACATTAA